>QRFJ01000646.1:795254-1160296 GCA_006176705.1 Cocos nucifera | reverse complement strand
ATACAGGTCTCTGATGGATACTCAAGGCCAACATTATCAAGGGTGTGTGAATAGTAAGAATGTCAAACTTGGGGGATTGAAGACTTATGATTATCATGTGCTAATGCAGGAATTGATCCCAATAGCTATTCACCGTGTATTGCCAAAAAATATCAGAATGGCTGTTATTCATCTTTATAATTTTTATAGAGATATTTGTATAAAGAGGTTGCTTAAGAAAGACGTGAAGAAAATGAAGGCAAGAACAGTGACTATATTATGTGATCTAGAAAAGATATTTTTACCATCATTTTTTATGGTTATGATGCATCTTACCATGTACCTTGCGGAAAAAGTTGCACTTGGAGGCTCAGTGTTCTGCCGATGAATGTATCCTACTAAGAAGAATATTCAAACTCTGAAATCTTATGTAAGAAATATGAATCATCCGGAGGGATCTATAGCAGAAGGTTATTTGGATTAAGAGTGTATGAATTTTTTTATCATGTACTTAAACAAGCTCGAGAGACATCGTAATCGATCAATAAGAAATCAGGATGATCAGTATGAGCCAATTGAGCCTGTATTTGAGTCCATTCCACAGTCAGATAGACTTCTCACTTCATACCATCTCACTAATTTAAGCATTGAAGAAAGGGATAAGCATACCACTACGTGCTCTTCAATTGTGATGTCATTGAACCGTATATAAGGTGAGTCACTTAGCCTTATTTATTTTATAATAATTAAAAAAATATCTAATTATATCTAAATTTATTTTTTGTGCATGCAACAAATACAAGGAGGTCATAAGAGTAAAATATGGTGCTCTAAGTATGCGGAAGAAAGAAAAAATGCACAGCAAAATTTTTTTTGAATGATTCAAAGATCATATAAGCGATTATATATTCTTATTTTATACAACTTATTTGAACATGTTTACTAATTAGGTGTCATCTTCTTAACTAGGTGTAGAGATTATCGCTCAGTGATGTGAGTTCTAAAGTGCGTGCTCTTTCAATAAGCCCTAATCATACCGTGCATCAGTATAAATAGCTCGTCATTAACGGCTACAGGTTTAATATTCACAGTAGGTCCATAAATATGATAATACAAAATAGTGGCATTATGTTAAGCGCCACCACTGGGTGTTATGCTAGCTCGAGGGATTCATAGCCTCGAACGAAGGATTTGAACTATTATGGCATGGTGGAGAAGATAGTCATCTTGGACTATTACTCTAAAGGAAGGATTGCGTTGATGAAGTATGATTGATTTGATAACTTGTCATAGTCTAGGATGAAGATTGATGAGTGTAGTTTTACTCTCATTAACATGCAACGCCATCTTCATACTGAAGAACCATATATACTTACCTCCCAAGCTAGTCAAGTCTTCAACGTTAGTGATCCCTTGGAGCCTCAATGGGGTGTTGTTGTGAAGATGGTGCCTAGGCATATTTTTGATGATACCAAAATTGATAATGATGTTGGACCATGCATGCAAAGTGCTCCTCAAGGATAAAACTTACATGATACTGTCGAGGTCCTAGACACATTTGTCAGGAGCGACGGTGATGTTCATATTGTAGATGCCACTAAGTGATGACTTCAACATTTTGGTATAAATTATTAGAGTCTATTTATTGATGTATTGCTAATATTATTATTCAAAATGTTAAATTTATTGCCCAGAGGTTGCAACCCCCATCCCTCGAATGACTATGCGGAGCTCCGCATCCGAGCCATGCCGATAGGCCATGCCGTGGGCCATGTCCAGTAGACCATGTCGTATCTTGGGCCGTGTCGTACTGTACCATGCCTTGGATCATGCCATGTCGGTAGGTTGTGCCGTGCCATATCGGTAGGCCATGCCATGTCGATAATTCATGCCTTGGGCCGTGTCGTGCTGGTAGGCCATGTCATGGGCCGTGTCGGTCGCTAAGAGAACCTCCATCTTATTCCTTTTGTTTATTGCATTGCATAGCAATAAACCCATCAATTGATTAGTGTACATAATCTTTGGCATACGTATATTTATATATAATTGTAAGGATGGTACCTAGGCATATCTTTGATTATTGTTCAATATATTATATTGGTTAATGTTCATTAACATTGCATATCACGATGGCACCAAAATGCCACCTAGCTTTCACCCCTACCTCTCGATGGGTTACATGGAGTTCAGCATCTGAGGAGCAGTTAGAGCATACTCCATCCACCTCCGTATCGACTGCTCAGGGACCTCCACCATCAGCATCTACTCCACCAACAACATCTAGTACTCCATCGATATCTGAGTCTCTATCATCACCCACATCTCCGACACATGCTACTCCATCAATATCTGAGTGTACATTTTTATTATATTATTTATTTATTTTTTATATAGTATTTATATACTTATATATTTGCATAACGTATTTTCATTGCAGGTGCCTCATCCAGTAGGACATTTCGTGGTCCCACACATATGGCGTATGTGTAGAACCGCCAACATCAGATGATGGTACACTATGATTCAGAGGAGAGACCAGTAAGAGTGCTTGTGAGGTGGTCAGACATTATTCCCGTAGAGCCCAGAGACTGACGATTGATGCATGATATTGTCAGGGACTGGGTATGAAAGGAGATATGGGTAAGTACATCTTAATTATATTTATGCATTTTATAGTTTATACTATGTTTGATTAGAATAATTTTGTAACCGACTTTTGATAACTTTATGCAGAGGAGGTATGACTTTTCTGATCATGAGAGGGCTCGAGATGCATGACTGAAGAAGATCGAGGAGTTGTACTGGAGCTACAAGTTCAAGCTCCATAGAGGATGGCTCGAGCACCGACAAGACACTCCAGAGAAGCTCATTCCTTGGATACAAGACTGTCCTCTGAGTCAGTGGGAGAGGATGGTTACACATTAGAGGAGCCAGGAGTTCAAGATAAAATTACTAACTTTTAAATTTTTTAATACACTTAAAGTTATATTTAAATATTTTTTAAATATTTATTATTTTTTAAATACTTGTTAGACTATCTTTCATTAGAATCGGAAGAACCGAACAGCCCAGGAGTATTCACACACTCTCGATCATGAGTCTATGGCCAGTCATATGCATAGAGAGACAATGAATTCTAAATCTTACTAGATAAATTAAATTAATATTTTTTATATTTTTGATAAATTGATCTATTGTTATAGCTGATGAGAGATGAAATGATACCCAGCCATAGTAAGATCTTCTGATCCAGTCATATAGACAAGAAGGGTAGGCCGATAAATACCGTAATCGAAAGAATTTTTGTAAGTATTAAATATATTAATATATATGATTAGTATTATAGCATTTCTTATAAAATTTTATTTATATTTATAATTATATGATCAGTTAGATGCACTCACAAGCGGGGGCCTGGATACCTCTGATCCCCATGACCATCTATCTTAGGTCTTAGGGCCTGAGCACTTTGGGAGGATCCGATGCAAGCCTGGATATACGTCGATTAGCTATTGATCAGAGGCGAGCGTCTCTTCATAGGCTACCGATATTATCAGTTGAAAGGAGCTTGAGGCGGCGTTGGCATGGGCAAATCATGCTACGACGTGGGCAGATCGGGCTAAGGAGCACGCATCTCATCTGGAGGGCATCATGAGAGATATGGTGTCGACGCTCAGCATGCATTTTGGAGGTGCCTTCATGAATTTTAAAGATATATTAGCGTGCATTCCAGCTCCAGCTCCTCCAGCTCTAGCTCCGGCTCCGGCTCTAGCTCCAGCTCTGGGTCTAACCAAAGACGATGATGATGTAGATTTAGAAGATTTTTTATGTATTTTTTTTTAAAAAAATATTATAATAAATTTTATTTGGCAATAAAATTTTAGCATTTTAAAAATATTTTTATATTTATAATATTTTTTATGTTATATATCTCTGCATTTATTAGGTAAAATATATAAAAATTAAAAATTTTATATTTTTTAATTATTTAGAAGCTACGACAACAGTTTTACAATCACTACCATAGACGTACCAATCGCTATTGTAGGTAATGTATCAACCGCTGCATTAGACTTATGACAGCGGTTACATAACTACTTTCATAGACAATCTTATGGCAGTAGTTTCATAACCGCTGTCATAGACCGATCTATCATAGTAGTTCTATAACCACTATCATAGACAAGCCTATGGCAGCGGTTTGAAAATCGCTATAATAGACCTACGGTGACGGCTGTAGTGGTAGCGGTTATAGACCTACGACAATGGCTGCAGTGGCAGCGGTTAGCTAACCGCTGCTATATTCTATAATAGTGATTTTTTAGGCTACGATAGTGGATACAAACCACTATCGTAGCTTAGTTTTGTTGTGATGCAATCATGAAAAATGGTACAATTATCAACATTTTGGACGAGAAAAATGTCAACCTAAGGTTTATCTTAGAAAAAGTATTATCCTTTGAGATGTGACAAGTTCCTGACATTAGAACAAATCTTATTAGTACATCCTTATTAGTACAATTAGGATATAAAATTATATTAGAGTCCAATAAGACTGTAATTTTCAAACATGATGTATTTATTTATAAAAAAATTATATTTAAGGGATTATTCAAACTCAATGTAATTTTTTCTTTAGTTAATGAAATTTTTTCTTTAAATTCTTCTCAGTTGCTCTTATTAAATTTTGAATCTTGTGATGTTCGGCATGGTAGATTAGGACATGTGAATTTTAGATCCATTCAAAATATGTTCAATTTTAATCTGATTCATTGAATATTGATCATAAATCCAAGTGTAAAACCTATGCTCAATCTAAATAAACTAGAAAATCTTTTTAATCTATTTTTCATTGAGATACTCAAATTCTTAAACTAATTCATAGTGATGTTTGTGACTCTTGTAGAAATCCAACTCACAAAGGTGGCTGATATTTTGTGACCTTTATAGATGACTTCTCCAAATATTGTTATTCCTATCTCTTAAAGATCAAGGATAAAATCTTCAATAAGTTTAAGATTTTCAAAGCTGAGGCTGGGAACCAAACTGAAAAAAGATCAAAATCCTAAAATCTGATCATGGTGGAGAGTATACTTCAAATAAATTTGCTATATTATGTGAAGTACATGGTATAATTCATGAAGTTATTGCTTCCTACTCTTCTCAATCTAATGGTGTTGCTGAACGGAAGAGCAAAACTCTTTTGGATATAGATAACCATGGTTATTAGTTCTGATGTTTCAAAAAATTTATGGGAAGAAGCTCTCTTGACTTTTACTTTTATTCTTAATAGAATTCCTTCAAAAGATAAAGAAAAGGCTCCCCATAAGTATTGGAAGGGACATGTACTCAAGTTAAGTTACTTCTGAGTCTGGGGGTCTTAGCTAAGATTATTGTTCCTGAATCTAAGAAAAATAAAATTAGTCCTAAAATTGTTGATTCTATCTTTGTTAGTTATTCTCTTGATAGTAATACCTATCATTTTCTTGTTATTTATTTTAATTTTATTGATATATCTATTAATACTATAATTGAATCTAGAGATGCAATTTTCTTTGAAAATATATTTTCTTTCAAGAATCAAGTCCTAGATCTACACTCGATCATAACTCTTGTTCCTTACCTAGTTTATCATCAATCTCTAGTCCCTTGATCCCTCATGATCCTACTTCAAATCAACCTAATCTTCCTTTTGAGCCCAGAAGAAGCAAAAGGATTAGGATCGAAAAGAGTCTGGATGAAGATTTCTTTACCTTGTTAGTTAAGGATACACCTACCTCATATCAAGAAGCTATGAGATCTCCTGATGCTCTATTCTATAAGGAGGCAATCAATAGTGAGATGGAATCTATTATTGAAAATCATACTTGGATTCTCACTGATTTACCTCCTGGAGCCAAACCTTTAGATCATAAATGGATCTTTAGAAAGAAATTTAGGATTGACAAATCAATGGAAAAGTATAATGCATGGCTTGTAGTCCAAGAATTTGGGTAAAAAGCTGGTATTGATTTCTTTGATACTTATACGCATGTTGCTAGCATTACCACTATTTGTATCCTTCTTGCTCTCGCTTTCATCTATAAACTTTTTGTGCATCAAATGGATATGAAGATTGTCTTTCTCAATGGAGATCTTGATAAAAAAATCTATATGACTCAACCTGAGGGCTTTATAGTGCCTAGTCAAGAGCACAAAGTATGCAAGCTTATTAGATTTTTATATGGATTAAAGAAAGCACCTAAGCAATAATACAAGAAGTTTGATTGTATCATTCTTTCTTATGGCTTCCAAATCAATGAATCTGATAACTATCTCTATCATAAAAGATTTGATGATCAATATGTCATTCTCTATCTCTATATTGATGATATTTTGATTCTATCTTTTAATCTTGGTTTAATTAATGATGTCAAAAAAAAAAATTTCATTACTTTGATATGAAAGATCTTGGTGAAGCTGATCTAATTCTTAGCATGAAAATCATTTGATCTACTAATTTTATATCTTTATCTCAATCTTATTATACGTAATTATTAATTGATAAATTTAGCTACTCTAATCGTTCACTTGTATCTACTTCCTTTGATCCTTCTATCCAACTTTTGAAGAACTCCAATCAACCTGTGAATCAAAAAAGATATGCTCAAATCATTAGATCTCTTATATATCTCTCCAATCATACTAGACTTGATATAGCTTATGTTGTTTCAAGACATAGTCGATATACTAGTAATCCTAGTAGGATTCATTAGATTGCTCTTAAAAGATTCTTTAGGTATCTTAAAAGTACTATTCCATATTATTTTATATTTGTTAGCTATCCAACTGTATTGGAGGGATATAGTGATGCCAATTGGACTTTTGATTTATTTGATGTTAAATATTTAATCTACCTATGGCTATATTTTTTATTTTAATGATAGTGCTATTTCTTGAAAATCCATCAAGCAAACCATTCTAGCCAGAAGTATAATAGAATATGAACTCGTAGCTCTTGATTCTATTTGCTCTGAAGCCAAATGGCTTAAAGATTTTTCATCTAAAATTTCTTTAATTTCATCTCATATTCTACAATAGATTAATGCAAAAAGAAATCTATAAATTCAAAGATAAGTAGACATATAAAAGTGAGACAAAAGTATGTAAAAAATCAAGAAATCTATAGCATTATTTCTTTATTTTATGAAAAGACTAACAATAATCTTGCAGATTGCCTTTCTAAAGGCCTTAATAGAATTATGATCTTGGAATCATCGAGAAAGATAGGACTTAGCCTATAATGGACCTTCCAGCGGTGGGAACCCAACCTTTATGATAGGAGACTCCTTAAAAAAGGTTCAATATGGTAATAACAAGCTGAATGACTAGCCAAGGAGCACATGTTTATATATATAATATATGTATTTGTATATATGTATATGTATATATATGTGTGTGTACACACACATACATACATATATATCACACATACAAACATACATATATATAGGAGTCTTCACTCCATCCCATCCTTATGGTAATTGGTGCTCTTGTGTAGATAATAAGGAAGGGCATAGCTCTAAATGAGTTTCGAAAGGTAATCTCCTCGAGATGTAACTCTACACATATCCCCAGAGGACTCACCTATACAGCCGCAACTAGGAAAGATGGACAAAACCTAGATGGTCTCACTAACAATAAGATATTTGCGCACAGCCAATAATCCATAGTCCTACGATAGATTTTTCTATAGTATGTATGTGATAATTAAAGTCCGGATCAAAGAAACGTAGTTCAAGATCTAATTTACTCCAATTTCTTTAGATGGAAACTATCTATACTAAGTGAAGTTATAAAATACTTTACCCATTGCATAGTATAAATACTGAGCAATAAAAATTTTATTTATATTAATATTTAATAATTAGTATTTTTTATTTTTAAATTTTGAGTTTTGAGGGGGATAATTAGAGTTTTGGATGAAAGACTCAAAATTTTTCTTCTCTTCAAAGGATCCTAAAATTCTTTCTAGAGTTTAGTCCCATATTGGAGAGGGACAAAATTTTAAATACTCTTATAAACCATCTCTTCTTTCCCATCTTTGCTTGGGGGCCTTGGGGGGATGTTGATTTTATATTTCATACATGCATGCCGGCCCGGCCTAGCTGAGCTCGCACATGTGAATCATGGCATAGTGAATGCATGATGATAGCAAAATATTTTGTTTTATTTTATTTTTTATTTTATCTATTTATTTATCTTTTAACATTTTTATTATTTTTTAGTCGCTTTCCTTCATGATCAAACGATCAAATGATCGTTTATCTCATAGACGATCATATATTATTTTGACTGGATGTCTTCCTTCGAGTCCACTAGTCAAACCACTTTTTGCAGGCATCTCCTCATAGCCTATAAAAGCCCATGAGTCCTAGCCCGTAGGATAATCAAAAATTAGTAATCTTTATCTTTTCTTTTCTTTGTCCGAGAGTCCAGCATCCTAAGAGCTCCCTTTCTTTTTTTCAACTCTTTCTCTTTCTCATTCTGCTGTTGAGTATTAGAGAAGGATTGTTAACCCTTTCTACAATCGTGCTTCAAGAGAGGGTATCTTGATTGTATCTTGAGATAGAATTTTTGATAAATACTGGCATGAGGATTAGAAATTTATCTTAGAATAGTGATCACACACTTCCAGATTCTTTTCTATTTCTACTTCTTAAAATCTATAGGCTAATCCAACCAGGCCCTAGGTAAGTCAATTTAAAACTTTTTTCTTTATCATAAAGTTTAGATAAAATCAAAGTTTATTAAAATCATTTATTTTAAACATTTTTTGCTTCGATAAGAATTCTCTTTATAGAAAGATTCTATGCAACATATTAATGCAGTCATCACCTGATATACATACCATGAACCATATGATCTACCAAATTTTAGTTGGTTTGAATTCTTCAAGATCAAACTTTGGCCTTAGACAACTTTTTTATATATGAATATATTTGGTGAATGTATATATAAATGAGCTTTCAAGATATCAAGCATCAACTTACAGACTCTGGCACTACAAGAATTAAGACTATTAGCGATGGCAATGATGGCTAAACACCATCACCAATAGTCCACCTATCATCGTTAGTAACCATGTCATCGCTACTATCATTATAAAATCTAATCAGAATAATTCTTATCGCTAATTGCTATTATTAGAGATGACAAAATGAGTCGTTGCTAATAAAGCTATTAGCGATGATTTTTACGATGAAAAAATTTCATCTCTAATAATTTTTTAATATTTAAATTATTTTTTTAAAAAAATATTAGTGATAGCAATGTCATGTCTAATACCATCGCTAATACTTAAAAGTGATAGAACATTCCATCGCTAATACCATCTCTAATACTTTTAAATTTTTAAATTAAATAAAATAAAATATTTTAAAAAATATTAGTGATAACATCTTCATGACTAATGCCATTGCTAATAATTATTAGCGATCAAACATACCATCATTAATGGCATCTCTAATTTTTTATAATTTTTAAATAAAATAAAAAAATATTTAAAGAATTATTAGCGATGGCAACTTCATGTCTAAAGCCATTGCTAATAGTTATTAGCAACGATATTTACCATCGCTAATACTGACACTAATAGTTAATTTATAATTTTTTAAAAAATTAATAATAATATTTTTTAAAATCTATTTTAATTAATTATAGTAAATTATGATTCATAATATCTATTATAATTAAAATTCAATAATAATTTGATAATCAAAAATTAAAAATTAATTATATTTTATTAAAAATATAAGTTATATAATTTTTTATAAGTATATCAAAAAAATATAATACATCAAAAAAATATAATACATAAAAAAAATCAAATTCAATCCTCATCATCGCTCGCCTCCTCTCCCTCCTGCTCCTCTTCAGCAGTTGGTGGATAAGAGCTGGATGTTCTAGTATTCTATAATAAAAAAAATAAAATAATATTAGTAAGTTTCGATATGGAGATATATCTTTTGATACACTACTTCTATTCTCGAATAAATTATTTTTATTTATTTGATTTGATAATATAGAGCTATAGACACACCTGGTCCATCGATTGGATGGTAAGATTAAATTTTTAGCCCCTAGATTCTTTTTTCTAAATATACGAAGCTTCTAAATATAAAAATTTAAAATAAGTAAAAAGATTTAGTAATATAATTATCTGATGTGATGGTTGGAATGATGAGTTCAACTGGTCATGCAGCAATGGATCCTAAAAAAGCTCCATGACCATATCACATATGGCATCCAGAAGGCTCTAGGATCATTGGCTTAGAAGCCTCTGCATGATCTCCTCTAAGTGTGCATTGCTTCAGATCTGGGATATCGAAGTCTATAAGAACATCGAAGGATATCGAGGGGGTGGAGGGCCGAAGTTGTGGTCGAATCCTATGATCTGGCTCCTACACATCTTTCGGATGGTGTTGAGACATCCCTCAAGATCAAGGAGGCTGAGAAGATGGGTCATCACCATACCTCTCAGCAACGTACTTCATAAAATGCATCTGCACAGTTTAAAAATATATTAATTTTAATATAAAATTTAGATCCTATAACAACTTAATTATTAAATAAAATTTAAAATTTTTACTACAATCTATTGCGACATAAAATCTAAATAATCATAAGTCCTCTTAGACTTATATATGGCCTACTATAATTATAGCTGGTCTAGTGGATGACCCAGCTACCATGTCTATAATAAGTAAATAATAAAATTAAATTAATTAAAATATGTATATAAAAATTTTATAGTTCTAGTAAAGAGTTTTGGTATTAATTTCTTACCAGTCTATCAGCCATAATAAGTATGTCGATTGAGCCGCCCGTATGCCTGATCGGATCCTACTGGACGGTTTGGTTCTATTGGGCTCTCTACCACCTATCAAAGTACTCCTCACTGCTCCACTAGTTGCAGAGAGTCTGCCATATGTCTGTCCGCATCCAATGATCCATGAAGGACCTCCAATCCAATAGTGATTGAGAATTAGAGTACTGGATGGTGGAGTGTCTGAAGCTGTAGAGGCCATCTCGGAGCCTCCATATGGTCACCTTCTCGAAGGTCTGACCGTCGACCTCCTCATCTTAGGGATGAAGGAAATCTAGCAGGGTTAAAGCATGCTTTTCGAAAAAAATTTTAAAATTTTATAGTAGTGAAAGCTAAAATTAATCTAATATTAATCTACTACATGCAATGGTCAAATCATGCAACCATACTCAGGATCTAGACATGCTAATATGTAATTAAAAATTTAAATGCAATCGATTAGTAAATCATATTTGCTGACCGATTTGTGTTTCGAAAATAATATCTATGCGTGGGTAGATGATCTCCGCAATCTGAATTCATAGAAGAAAGTCATAACATCGTACTACAGCAGCACACTTATTCAGCCTTTACAGTGAGTCCACATGGAGCTCCTAATCCCAACCAGCTCCACTGAAGTATTAGCTCCTCATCGAAGCCTTCGATGGTTGATCTCGATCAATCCAATCAATCATCTTTTTTTGATCTTCTGGATGCTTTAGAAGACCAGATGATGCAGTATGAAGGATGATGAGATGATGGTACAAAATTGATGGTGATTGTGCACTCACAGCATCAATCTCTCCATCCAAACCTAGAGTCCCAATCCTAGGATTTTGCACACACCAAAAACCCCGATGCCCGAAAATAGTCTCACGCCCACTTCCTTTAGAATTTACCCATGAAATAAATTTTTATGGATTGAGGACTCTCCTATCTATGCACACCTCACTTAGATCCCATCTAAAGTGGGCATCCAAAAATGAAAGGAAATAAAAAAGTGGTGTGAGATATAGAAGTTGGCATAGGGAATTACTTTCTCCATCTCTGGACTTTTCTCACCCCCAGGATGTGCACCCCTCTCTAGAATTCTCTCCCAAAAGACTCCTATCTATCTCTCATGCACACACAAAAATTCCCATCTTAAATGGGTGACCAAAAGGATGGAAAATCAGCATAGAATTGATAAGGTGAGATGGTTGAACTTACAACCAATCTCATGAATTCAAAATTCAAAGAGCTATCTTATCTAATTTCAACGCCCAAACCCAGGTGATTTATGCGTAGAAGGACTCTCCTTCTATGTGCCCATGCCAAAAACATCAAAAAAAAAAATGGTGACAAAAATCCATAGGGAGCGTGGAAATCAGATAAGAGAGGATAAGATTCAAAGACTAACAAATCAAGTTGAATTCAAAATTCAACTTGCTTTGAATTGGTCCAACCCTTGGATCAAGTTAAAGATAGATGAGAAGGGGCATAGAAACTTATTTCTGGGTGAGGGATTTCTCACACACATCCATAATATGCGTGGAATGGGTGAAGGTCAAAGTCAAGGTGGTGCAGGGAGATTTGATTCAAAATTCAAAACTCATTTGACTTGGTCCAAAATAGTTTCAACCAAATCAATTAATCTAAATCTAATTAGACCAAGTTAAACTAACCAAATTAGGCTTAACCAAATTCAATAAATTTTTAATCAAATTAAAAATTAATTAGATCTAGCTCCCTAATCAAATCAGCATCAAATCTTCCATAGCGATTAGGTCATCACATAACCTAATTGGGTCAAACCCAATTGAATTTAATTCGATCAGATTTGATCGAATCCTCATCACTCAACCAAATTAAGCTAATCAGTAATTAAATTGCTAATTAATTCTTCAATAAACATGGAGTTCCAATCGGATGGGTGTCTGGGCAATAGAGTCCTATCTAATGAAACTCTTAAAGAGTCTCAAACTAGTGGGACTCTTGAATCCAATATCCCAAATGAATAAAACTCGTGATCCTAAAGTCCTAGACTAATGAGACTCTTGATCGGAGAGTTTTAGATAAGTAGGACTCAGAGTCTCAATCCAATAAAATCTATAGAGGTAGAGTCCCAGTCCAGTGAGACTCTTGACCATAGAGTCTCAGACCATTAAGACTTTAGATCAACCATCAGATCAGGTAGAAAGTCCTATTATGTATGACCCCATAGGTTCAAATTCTAAGTCAGTAGCATAGAAACTAATTTTCTATACCAATCGATGTGACCATCTAGCAATGGTACCCAACGTTCGAATAGGTCGAATAGTCACAATGCAACATCGACGAACCTATGGCATATGGTTACCATATAATTCATCCCCTTGACCTCAATGCTCAAAAGATGACCTAGGGTTTAACTATCAACCTTGAAAAATCATCTACAATGTATTTCAAAATTTTAGCGTCCATCAAATGGACTATCCCAACTAAGGTTTTTCTAAATTAAAATATAGTGATGCACTTGCTCCAACACTTGGAGGGGTCAATCCCATCATGACTCACACATCGACTTCACAAGTACTTGATTGCACCCAGTAGCCTTCCATCACTGAATTAAAAATTCAGGTAGTCCGGTATCTAAGTACAGTGAGTTGCTTGCAACCCACCATAGTGATTTTAGATCTAAGGGATACTTATACCCATATACTTCACAAGCAATTCTTGATAATAGAAAGCTCTGCAGTTGGATCACGTTTAGTAAAATATATTCCTACACTTTACCTACATACCATACCAGTACTATATACTCCTTGGTTAAGAGAATAATCAACACATATGGCACATAACAACCTACCCTCGATACGTTGTCGTCCAAGATAACAACGTATCATTTGGTCGCAAACTAGTTTAAGGACTAAATGATAAATCCTTCTTTGTCGAGTCTAAATAATTCTAAGAACTTCATCACAGAAGAGTTTATTATAAGAAGATGCATAAAAGTAATGAATTGCTAGAATAAAAATTTTATTCAATTTATAATTCAAGTATAAATTACATTCGGCTCAACTATCTACAACCTAGATGATTGACTTTAGGATATATTTTTCAACAACTCTCACTTAGACTAAAGCCATTCAAAATAGTATCGAATACCCATCTTTCATTTGTGATTGTCGAACTCTTTGATTTTGAGAGCCTTAGTAAATAGATCGACCATGTTGTCCTTTCCATCTATCTTCTAAAGATCGACGTCACCTCACTCCACGATCTTTCGTATAAGATGGTAGCGATGTAGAATATATTTCATATGCTGATGTGCCTTTGGCTCCTTCGCTTGAGCTATGGCTCTAGTGCTATCACAATATAGTAGAATCAGACCATCCAAGAAGGATGCCACTCCTAGCTTGCTGATGAACTTCTGCAACCACACATCTTTCTTTGCAGCATTGGATACCACGATATACTCCATCTCGCACATAAAATCGACCATAGTGTGCTGCTTGAAACTCTTTCAATAGATCGCTTCATCATTCAGGATAAATACATAACCTGACACACTCTTGCTATCAACATTATATGACTAAAAATTGAAATTAGTGTATCCCACAAGTTTCAAGTCAGCATCTCCATATATGAGCCACTGGTCCTTAGTATTTCTCAAATATTTCAGGATTATCTTTACAATCTTCCAGTGATTCTCATTCAGATCAGATTGGTATCTACTTACTATCCCTAGTAAATATGCCATATCTGGTCTCATATACATCATGACATATATAATGAAATCTACTACCGAAGCATATAGTATTCTACTCATACGCTCTCTCTCTTGAGGAGTTGTCGGATAATTTTTCTTCGAGAGAGTAATTCTATGATCTATCGGGAGATAGTCTTTTTTAAAATTTACTATGCTGACCTCTTCAGCATGGTATCGATGTATGTGGACTGGAATAATCCAAGCAATCTTTTAGATATATCTCTATAGATCTTCATCCCTAGGATATAGGAAGCTTCTTCCAAATCTTTCATGGAGAATTGCGACGATAGCCAAACTTTTATTTTCTGTAATGTAGGAATATTATTTTCGATTGAGAGAATATCATCCACATATAGTACAAGAAATATAACTATAAAATCATTAGCTAATTTATAGATGTGAGGTTTCTCTCCATTCTTAACGAAGCCATACGTTCTGATTACTTTATCAAAATGTATGTTCCAATTCTGTGATGCCTACTTTAATCCATAGATAAATTTCTGAAGCTTGTACATCTTGAACTCATCTATCGATGTGAAACCTTTAGACTGTATCATATACACCTCTTTGTCTAACTCTTCATTTAAGAAAATTATTTTGACATTCATTTGCCAAATCTTATAGTCTAGGTATGCCACTATCGCAAGTATGATCCGAATAAACTTGAGCATTGCCATTGAAGAAAATATCTCATCATAGTCAATACCATAATGCTGATGATATTTTTTGGTAATCAGATAGATTTTATAGATCTCCACCTTTCCGTCTACGCTTTTTTTTTAAAAAAATCATTTACATCTAATAGGTTTTATCCCTTCAAGTGGATTAATAAGTGTTCATACACTATTGACCTTCACGGACTCCATTTCAAACTTCATAGCTTCCAGTCATTGATCAGAGTCGAACCTCTGCATGGCATCCATGCAGGTGATTGGATCTTTATCGTTCTTATGGAGTTCAACAGGATCATCATTCCAAATCAAAAAATCATAGTATCTGTCTGATTGATACAGTACTCTACCAGATCTTCTTACAGGTGCCTCTACAATGGGCTTTGGGTTTGATCTTATCAAATCTAATTTTGTAGATTCACTAGAATATGTCAGTTCTTCCACTTATTGAACTTCACTAAGTTCAACATTAGAGGTAGTAGTTTCTTTTCTAAGAAATTTTTTTTTCAAAAAGACTTCTCTATTACTGATGAATACTTTTTATTCTTTAGTGAGGTAGAAGTAATAATCCCTAGTTTTCTTGGGGTATCCTATGAATAATCATTTATCAGACCTAGGTCCAAGCTTTTCTGACTGCAAATATTTAACATAAGCCAGACATCCCCAAATCCTAAAGTGAGAGAGTGTTGGCTTACATTCAATCCATATCTCATATGAAGTCTTTGTAACAGACTTGCTCGAAATATTTTTCAAAACAAAACAAGCAATCTCGAGTGCATACCTCCAGAAAAAAATTGGCAGACTCGCAAATTCCATCATGGATCGAACCATGTCCAATAGGATTTGATTTCTCCTTTCAGATACACCATTATGCTATGATGTTCCAGAAGAGATCCATTATGAAAAATCCTCAATCAGACCAAAGAGTTTTAATACCCTGCTCAAGTTATTTTTCTACCTCATTTCGATATCGTTTAAATATTTCAAATGCGTTAGATTTACTCTTCATAAGATAGACGTACCCATACCTAGATAGGTCATCAGTAAATATAATGAAGTAATAGAATCTACCTCTAGTACATGTGTTCATAGGTCCATATACATCAGTATGTACTAGATTCAGAAGCTCAGTATTTCGTTCATCCTTTCTAGTAAAAGATGATTTGGTCATCTTACCAAGAAGATAGGACTTATAGGTATTCAATGATTCACGATCATCGATGTCAAGGATATTCTTCTTAACTAACTTATTGATCCTATTCTTATTTATATGACCGAGCCTACAGTATCAAAGATAGGCATCAGTGAAATTATCTAGTTTTGGATATTTATTTGACATGTATATTATACTAAAAGACTATGATAAAATATAAATGTCATTTCTTAATTATCCTCGCATTACTGTAACATTATTCATAATAATATCATAATAATTTTTTATTGATAAATAATAATCATCTTGGGTCAAAAGCCCAATAGCTATTATGTTGATCATAAAAAATGGATAATAGTGACAGTCACTTAAAATGACATTACTATTTTTGAAAACAAGCTCAAGAGTTTTTAATGCTAGGACTAGAACTTTACTTCCATCCCCAACATTAAGAAATCTATCATCATTCTTAAACTTTCTACCAAATTGAACTCCATGCAATAAATTGCATATATAAATTAGACTCCCGGTATTCTAATACCTAGGTAGATATATCATAAATGAAGAAATTATAAGATGTTATCATATAACAGTCTTGACCAGTAACCACTTACTAATTTCTTCTATTCAACCTATTCAGGTCAAGAGGACCACTCCTCTTCGGGTCTCCCTGATTAGAGTTAACATTAGACTCCTTGAAATCAGATCCTAAATACTTGCCACTATCCAATAGCAAACAGAGTGGACTTACACTAGCCATTCTATTTATCTAAAAAAAAATATGAAACCATATTAGTACTTGAATTAATTAATTCTAAAGATTTGAACTTTAGTCTAAAGATCCTTCCATTATTTTTAATGAATTGATAGTCTCTACCTTCAATCTGAGAAATTACACTAACTTCTTAGTGGGTACTGAAATCCATATAGACTACAGACGGGCTCAAAGAAAGCTCTGGCCAACCCATGTGCATCTATAGATAGGTTCATAATCAATTTTTTTTAAAATAATTTTTAGTATTTAGATTTTACCTCAGAAGATAATTCAGTAGACTATGATCTCTACTAAAAAGGTCCGGTTAGGTCCAACCATTAACATGATTGAGTTCAGTGTATCAAATTAACGATAATCAGGTCCAAGAAAAGCTTTGACAAATATGATTACCATTAAAAGAGTGTGACCTAATCATCATATGATAGACAGTAATTCTAATATCCAGATGAATATCAGGTGTAAGGCACCTTCAATGTCCATCCAAAAAATTGGACTCATTACTTTTCACCTTAATGGAAGGTTATAATTGAGTTATCTCCATAACTTAGTTATTTTAAGGATTTAATAATTTAGAAGATTTAGGTTACATATTTTTTAAAGATAGAAAGAATATAGATCAAATTTTTTTCACTGACTTCACCAAGTCAAGTCCTTCCACTAACTTCATCAAGTCAATAGGTTAGGACTAGGATCAAATTTGGTCCATGGGCACCTAATTCAGTCTTATTAAAATTAGTTAAACTGATTTCTAGTGACATGGGTTAGCTCGAATCATCAATTAATTTAATCAAATTCTAATCGACCATGTCGGTCAGGTAAGTAAGATCAGTGAAAGAAATATACCATTAACTCATCAAAGATCGAATCAGTGCAAGTAGCTTTCAATTAAAACTTAGTGATCTTTACTACCAAACTTATCTTAGACACCAACCAGTTAATTAATTAGGTTCAATCTGATCAACTTAGTAATTTTGGGCTGGATTGCTTAGCTATGAATCAAGTCTGTCTTGGTCTTTATTAAAGACATGGACTTGTCCAACTATAACTATTGAATTTGAGTCTAGAGTGTCCTTAACCAAATCTAATTCAACAGTTGGTTAGATTTGATCAATTACTCTAGTTAAATTCATTCTTCAACTAACCTTAGGTCTAACCCAATTAATAGATCTAATTCATCTAACCCTTTAACCCATAGCAAATGCAAATATCTTAGAATCTTTAATTTATAATTCTAGATTCTATAGGACAATACTTAATTTTTAATTAAGTTTTGGACTAATAGAATAGGGTTTGATATTTTAAAAATAATTTTTAAATTTTAAAATATTTTATTTTTATTTCATAAATGGATCAACTTATTTCATAAACAGCAATCCTATTGCTAGTTTCATAATAGAAAATAAAGCACACACTAAAAATTAAATCATAAATCATAATTTAGATCTAATCTAACATATTCATGTTTAATTTTAGATTGAAACAATTTCAATAATCCCTTTCACTGCTTCATTTTCAAGAGCAATAACCATAGTGACACCCCCATATGCCATAGGAGAATCCCATCAAATGAAAGGAGAGGGCCTTTAACCCTACTTTTTCTCTATAACTGGATGGCCATGGTGATCTACTCAATCAGACTACTTGCTACTAGGGATTAACATATCAAATATATAAATATTTAATTTTTTTAATTATATATTAAAGCATGTCAAGCAAACCTGGCTTTGATACCAATGTTGGAAATCTAGCAAGATTAAAGCATGCTTTTCGAAACTTTTTTCAAAATTTTATGATAGCGAAAGCTAAAATTAATCTAATATTAATCTACTGCATGTAATAATCAAATCATACAATCTTACTTAGGATCTAGACATGCTAATATATAATTAAAAATTTAAATGCGATTGATCAGCAAATTATATTTGCTGACCGACTTGTGTTTCGAAAATAATACCTATGCACGGATATATGATCTCCATGATCTAAATCCATAGGAGAAAATTCTCACATCATGCTGTAGATGCACACTTGTCCGACCTCTATGGTGAGTCCACATGGAGCTTTTGGTCCCGACAAACTCCATCAGAGTGCTAGCTCCTCGCCGGGGCCTTCGATGACTTATCTCGATCGATCCAATGGATCATCTCTTTCTGATCTCTAGAATGCTCCAAAAGATCAGATGGTGTAGTATGGAGGATAACGAGATGGTGGTACAAAATTGGTGGTAATCGGGTACTCACAGCATTCAATCTCTCCATCCGAACCTAGAGTTCCAACCCTAGGATTTTGCACATACCAAAAATCCTGAAGCCCAAAAACAATCTCACACCCACTTCCTTTAGAATTTACCCATGAAATAAATTTTCACATGTAGAGGACTCTCCTATCTACTCACACTTTACTTAGATCCTATCTAAAGTGGGTGTTCAAAAATGAAAGGAAATAAAAAAGTGGCATGAGATATAGAAGTTGGCATAGGAAATTACTTTCTCCCTCTCTGGACTTTTCTCACCCCTAGGATGTGTGCCCCTCTTTGGAATTCTCTCCCCAAAAGACTCCTCTCTATCTCTCATGCATGCACAAAAATTTTCATCTTAAATGGGTGACCAAAAGGATGGAAAATCAGCATGGAAGAGATAAGGTGAGATGGTTGAACTTATAACCAATCTCATGAATTCAAAATTCAAAGAGCTATCTTATCTAATTCCAACACCCAAACCTAGGTGATTTATGCATAGAAGGACTCTCCTTCTACACACCCACACCAAAAACATCAAAAAAAATGACGACAAAAATCTATAGAGAGCGTGGAAATCAGATAAAAGAGGATAAGATTCAAAGACTAACAAATCAAGTTGAATTCAAAATTCAATTTGCTTTGAATTAATCCAATCCTTGGATCAAGTCAAAGGCAGATAAGAAAGGGTGCAGAAACTTATTTCTAGGTGAGGGATTTCTCATGCACATCCATAATGTGTGTGGAAGGGGTGAAGGTCAAAGTTAAGGTGGTGCAGAAAAATTTGATTCAAAATTCAAAACTCATTTGACTTGGTCCAAAATGGTTTCAACCAAACTAATTAGTCTAAATCCAATTAAACCTGGTTAAACCCAACCAAATTAGGCTTAATCCAATCTAATAAATTTTTAATCAAATTAAAAATTAATTAGGTCCAACCCCTTGATCAAATCAGGATCAAATCTTTCATAGCAATTAGGTCATCATGTAACTTAATCGGGTCAAATCCAATTAAATCCAATTCGATCAGATTTGATCGAATCCTCATCACTCAATCAAATTAAGCTAATCAGTAATTAAATTACTAATTAATTTTTTAATAAATATGGAGTTCCAATCGAGTGGGTGTCTAGGCAACAGAGTCCCATCTAATGAAATTCTTGAAGAGTCTCAAACTAGTGAGACTCTTGAACCCAGTATTCCAAACGAATGAAACTCACGATCATAGAGTCTTAGATCAGTGGGACTCTTGATCAGAGAGATCCAGATAAGTCGAACTCAGAGTTTCAGTCCAGTGGGACTCTTGACCATAGAGTCTCAAACCATTAGGACTCTAGATCAGCCATCAAATCGGATAGAAATTTCTATTGTGTGTGACCCCATAGGTTTAAATTCTAAGCCAGTATCATAGGAATCAATTATCTATACCAATCGATGTGATCATTTAGTAATGATACCTGATGTTCGAATAGGTCAAATAGTCGCAACGCAACATCGACAAACTTGTGGCATATGGTTATCGTATAATTCATCCTCTTGATCTCAATACTCAAAAGATGATCTAGAATTTAACTGTCAATCCTGAAAAATTATCTACAGTATATTTCAAAATTTCAGCATCCATTAAATGGACTACCTCAGTCGAGATTTTGCTAAATTAAAATATAGTGATGATGGTCCTACTCCAATACTTGAAGGGATCAATTCCATCTTGACTCACACATAGACTTCACAAGTATTTGATTACACGCAGTAGCCTTCCATTACTGAATTAGAAATTTAGATAGTCTGGTACCTAAGAATAATGAGTTGTTTATAAGCCACTATGGTGATCTAGGTCTAAGGGATACTTATACCCATATCCTTCACAAGCAACTTTTGATAGCAGAAAGCTCTGCAGTTAGATCACGTTCAATGAAATCGCTACATTTTATCTGCATGCCATTTCAGGACTACATACTTCTTAGTTAAGAGGACAACCAACACATATGGTACACAATGACCTACACTCCATACGTTGTCATCCAAAATAGCAACGTATCATTTGGTCGTAAATTGGTTTAAAAACTAAACGACAAATCCTTCTTTGTCGAGTCTAAATAGTCCTAAGGACTTCATCACGGAAGAGTTCATTACAAAAAGATGCATAAAAATGATGAATTACCAGAATAAAAATTTTATTTAATTTATAATTCAAGTATAAATTACATTTAGCTCAACCATCTATAACCTAAATGATTGGCTTTAGGATACATTTTCCAATAAGAAAGTCTCGAATCGATAATACTCCTATAAGATAGAAGCAAGGTGTATTAATATATAATTAAAATACCAATGTATCGAAAATGAATAAATTAAACTAGTTTTGACTTACCAAAAATATCTCTCAAGTTGCATTATGAGCTTCTGATGGTCAACTCAAGAAATCGTTCACCGGGCATAGCATCAATCGGCATATGACCCTGATAATGACACGAGATGTTGAAGACTCTCTAAATATGCTATAAAATTAATTTTAAAGAATAAACATTAATTCTAAAGTTACTAAATTCTAAACATTTTAATTAAGTATGTAGTACTTACGAGCAATTTTGGATATGAATGATCTGCCTATCCTTTGATCTAGTTGGAGGTGTCGCAAGCCGGATTGGTCCTCGACTGTGGCGCCATGTTTGAAAGCTGGTGGCCAGTATTGCATGTGACTGTGGGGTTATTGGTTACTTCCTATCCTCTGAATCTAAGTATAAAAAATCTAATATAAAGAATATTATATTAGTTAACAAATAATAAAATAACATAAATGAGAATATATAAAGTATTAGAGCTTACCGTCTAATGTGAGAGGTGCAAAACTATGAGAACTGGCCATACGATCGCTTTCTCCTCGAGAGCTCTATCCTCGACTAGTATGACTCCAGCCTCTAGAAGCTATGATATACTCTCTAAAAATAAAAATAAATAGATTCATCAAATTAATTATACAATTATGGATGGCAATGTAAGATTTAAAATAATGCAAGATAAGTAATTAAAATAATCCAAAAATTATATACTTAGCACTACTTATCAATCTTTTCAGATGTTTTGTATCCCTCGGAATCTTCTTCCTCTTCTTCCACCTCTTTCTCTTCTTCTTTCTCTTCTTAGGGAGGATTGTATTTTAAAATAATTTTAGTTGAATCTACCTCCTCATATTGGCTATCTTCACGTAGGAGTATTCCTGGAGCATCTAAATCCACATCATCAAAGAATTGATGAACTCCTACTGTCTCATCCTCTTGAAAGCATTTTGATAATCGGAGCTCTTCTTCTTCTTCGAGCGCGTAATAAATGGCTCGAGACTTAATTTTTCATATTGTCCATCAATATTTTCTCTCTTTTTTTGATGAAAAAAGAGTATAATACACTTAAGCAGCTTATGCAGCTAGTACAAATAGATCATTGACATAAGCTTTTGTTCCATGTTTGATCTCAATAAGTCCATACCGTGGATCAGCCTTCATACCATTGTCAGTATCAAACCATTGGCATTTAAATAGAATGACACTATTATCTCCAATATAGCTCATCCTAATCATTTCTTCAAGGATTCTATAATAGTCACTCTTCGACTTATCTTCCCCACCAGCTGCCTTTTATACATACACCACTATTCATTGTGTTTTTATAATTTTCATATTACTTGGTGTGAAATTTAAAATCATTTATGTTACAGCCACTATAATATGTTACATATTTTTTAGGCTCGTAACCTAATAGTCTCAGCTTTCTTGGTATGGACTCACTATCTTGAATGATCAATTGATGGAACTAATATATAAAGTTCTCTAAGTATTGTATTGATATTTTTTCATCAGTTATGTTCAGATTTTCTCCTTTCAGTATCTCATCATATTGCTTAAACATACATAAGATAAGTATACTGAAATAAATGATCAAAGAGATAGAATTATAATGGATACTTACAGGACATATAGGTCGACCTTCGCATAGTTTAGCAAAACATGTCTCTATCTATTGAAGTTCAGTATCAGAGAAAATTCGATGAACCTCAAGCCAAAATTTTTGAGTGAGATAGGCAAATATTGTGATCTCCCGCTTTGATCCCTCAACATCACCATCATCATTTTGACCCACTTAAGCCAGCTTGGTTTGCACATTAGGATTAAAGTAGTGTCGGATGAAATTTGAAATCTTTTCTATTATATAAGCCAACATAATAGAACTTTCGATTCGGGCCTTATTTTTTACTTTCTTCTTGAGACTGTGCATCTATCTTTCAAATGAATACATCCATCTATACTACACTGGACCCCCATCCTAGCTTCATATGCCAAATAAATCACAAGATACTCTATGGAGTCAAAGAAGCTAGGAGGAATATCTTCTCTAACTTGTATATGGTCTTTATACTGCTAGTCTCAAGACTAGATATATAATTGGTGAATAGTTTGATAGTACAAATATCTCTAAAGAGAAGGCTAAGCTCGGTCAAAGAACTTTATATGGAGTTAGGAAGGAGATCACGCCAAGCCAATGAGAGTAATTGTTGCATGAATACATAGCGGTCATGGCTCTTTAGCTCATAAAATCTATAATTTTTTATATTGATGACCGAGCTAGATTTCTTGCATAACCATTTAAAAATTTAAGATTTTTACATCATTCATAAATATTTTTCAACTACTCGCTTATTAAGGTATAAAATGCTTTCGGCTTCAAAAATCTTTCAGATGACACCTCAATCAGCTCTAATAGAGGATGCTTGCATATATTCTTCATATCTACTCGAGCCTTCGAATTATCCTTCATCTTGCCCTTGACATTCATAACAGTATAGAAAATATTATCGAATATATTTTGCTCAATATGCATAACATCAAGGTTATGATGAATCAAATTAATGAACCAGTATGATAATTTTCAGAAGATGCTTCACTTCACCCAGTTATAAGTTCTATCGAACCTCCGAGGCTTCTGCTTATCAAATTCAATGTCAAATGGGATTTCGTCCAACTGAGATATCCTCTAAAACACTTCCATACTACTGAATTGCTAGGGTGCATGCTCCTTCTCTATCTTATCCCTCCTAAAACTATCTCACTACTTTCAAAAAGAATGATGCTCAAAAAGGAATTGATGATGATAATCGAACCAGTAGGACTTACGACCATGGTCAAGCAAAAATAATTTTGTATTCTCCATATAATAGGGAGATGCTAGCTTTCCATGAGTGCTCTATCCTGACAGCATCTCATAAGCAGAAAAATTGCTGATAGTCCATATCAATGCAGCCTTCATTATAAAATTCTATTTTTTTGATGCATCAAAAGTACGAATGCTATCGGACCATAATAATTTTAGCTCATCAACAAAAGGCCTTAGATATACATCAATACTTCTAACAAATGAAGAAAAAACTTCTATTTTTCATCGTAGGATCGTTCAGATCTAATAGGATCTGAAGGGATATTTCAAAAAAAAATTTCAAAAATCCTAATCAGATCTAAAACATCTTGGATCTGATCCTATAGATCTGATATTAAAATTTAAAATTAAAACTAAATTAGATTTAATTTTAGTACCTATTTGGATAATCTAATTATTCTGTCGATGATCCTGATGCTTTTGAGGTTCTGGATGGAGCCACGCACATGCCTGACCTCTACTGAAGTTCACTCGAGCTAGATCTAGAGATGCTCTCCTTCTGAATTTGATCACCAAATATCAAATCTGGATCTAATTCGTAGAGCCTTTAAATCAATATCAAAGGCAGAATATCCATCTCACAAACACCATTGTCTCTTTGCCTGATCCTAGCACCAATCGTCTTAGATCTTCTTTGCTGGAATTTTAACCTAGCACTTAGGCATGGAGAAGGAGGAAAGATCTGAATAAGGGGCATGGGGATGGTGGGAGAGGTAGGACTTCACCATGATCTAATCACACTTGCAAACTCCTTTGATAAGAGATCTATTTATAGATCTAGTGCAGCCCTGGAGTCTTTTTTGATCAAGCAATTTGCCTTGTTTGATCAAGCAATCAAATTGCTTGATCAAATTAAATTCCCATATGATCTCCATGTTGAATACCTTATCCCATCAGGTTTTTCTCACCCAAATATTCCCCAAAGGTGTCGCACAAAATGAGATAGAGAAAGAGGGATGGCGTGGGGTTTATCTCCAAGAGTTTGTTCCATAACAAACTCTTCCACGCCTCTTAAAATATGTGTGCAACAAATACGGGATGGGCCCATCCTAATTTGTTCATGAAATTTCTTTGGGACGTGTGCCATTCAGAAGAGAATAAGGGGTGCACAAATTCTCTTTTAATTCTTGCAAAGACTTGGTCAAATGATAGGTCAATGTCTTGATAGAACCAAAAATGGTAGGTGGTGATAGCAATTGACAAGTGTTATTTAATTTTCATCTAATGAATTAAGATAATTCTTTTCTAATCTGAACAAGCTCCAGTCAGACAAAAATAAATCCATACTAGGTTCTCTAATGAGTCCAAATAAAATTTGGCTCAGTCGAAATAAATCAGAAAGACTACAGAAGGAGAAAATTAAGCTCAATCATATGCTAGCATGATTTTCTTGAACCTAATTAGATCTAATCCAAATCAATCAAGTTGGTTTAGCCTAATTGATCACATCCAAACTCAAACTCTTATTTGTATGATCCAGTTAGATTTAATTTCATATGGTAATGAGATATATTATGATCTTCATCATCAATATCATCAAAATATCTTTTGATGGATCAGAACTTTTCTGATTCATATAATTAGAATGATCAATCATCAAAATTATTCTAATTACTTTCAAAATCCATCAGTAATACCTAGCAGTATATGATGGCAAGCCATCAAAACCAAAAATGAATATCTCGGTGCAGCTACCTATGTGATTGATCTATCTTGAGCACCGATAGGATTAGGGTTAAGGTAATCTCGTCAAATCCTAATATACATCATATGATTAATCATTCAATTCAAGTCCAATGTGAAAATCTTAATAGAAACTCTTTCTATTATTTCACTCTGCCATGGCTATGGACTTATGGACTTGATTCTCATGATCATCATAGGACTTCTCCTCATCTACCGAGGTAGATAGATTTTCTATTGGTGCAATCCAATTCCTACAATGAATATGGTATAGCCAATATATACCTCAGAATTTCGATTAGCTAGGAGACTGAGTCATGGTATACTCAAACTATAACACCCTCAAGATGAACTATCGATGCACCTCAGGTCAAAGAAATAGACACACAACTGTAGTTTCGAGCCAATCATTGACGAGAAGGTAGACTTCCTAATGACTGCTCGAGGTGGTCATGCTCAATGCCCTCGTTCTCTAACGAGTACCTATACTCTTGCTCTGGTGTCTCTACACCATAGACTCAAGACTCATCTACTATAAAGAAGCAATTATACACCAACCTTCTAGATCAATCACCATCCTCATGATGATCCTACGATCAGAAGCATTTTATGAGTTAATAATGAAAATTCAATGTCTTAAATTTTTAACTCTTGAAAATATAGAATTATCATTACCATTAACTCCAAAGGATGTATCACAGACACTAAATACACATTGTGATAGAAAATAATCTTATTTTATTATTTATAGTCAAAATTATAATTTTGCTCTTAGAAGTGTATTAACAAGTGTCAGCCAATTCTGACTTCTAGGGCACACATATCTAACAAACTTCTACTTGACCTAAAGCCAATTGACTACAAATCTAAGTCCGATCTTCTCAAGGTGGGCTTTCGATCTTTTGTTGGCCCAATGACTTTGTAAGTGGATTTGTCGCATTGTCTGCGGAGTCGACTCTCTTGACCTCGACGTATCCTTTTTCGAGGTAATCATGGATGAGGTGGTATCGTTGCTCGATGTATTTGAATTTCTGATGAAATCTCTCAGCTTCCTTAGTAAGGGCTATGGTGCCATTATTATCGTAGTACAAAGGGAATGGCATCTGATGGCATCACTCCAATCTCTATGGTGAACTTCTTGTACCAAAATGCCTCCTTCATGCAGCTTCTGACATAGCGATGTATTCTGCTTTTATGATGGAATCTGCTACTACTATCTGCTTTGAAACTCTTTCTAACTAACAGCACCACCATTACACGCAAACAGACTTTTCAAATGTTGACTTTCGATCATCTATATCGGACATGAAAATCCGAGTCTGTATATCCCTTGAGACTTTGAGTTCTCCATTACCAAAGACTAAAGAACATATCCTTAGTTCTTCTTAAGTACTTAAGGATACATTTCACAGAAGTCCAGTGTTCTTCTCCTAGATTTGACTGATATCTGCTTGTGACACTCACAACATGGGCTATATCAGGTCGTGTACATAACATGGCATACATGAGGCTTCCTATTATAGAAGCATAAGGGATCTTGCTCATGCATTCAATCTCCTCTGGTGTGCTTGGAGACACATCTTTCTTGGAGAGATGAATGCCATGTCTGAAGGATACCAAACCCCTTTTAGGAGTTTTCCATGCTAAACCTCTTTAGCACTTCCTCTATATACATCTTCTGTGAAAGACCTAGCATCCTATTCGGTCTATCTCTATAGACTTGATTCCTAGAATAAAGGATGCTTCTCCTTAGATCTTTCATGGAGAATTCTTTAGATAACCATATTTTAACTGTGGTCAATATGAAAATATCATTTCCAATAAGGAGGATATCATCCACGTACAGTACGAGGAAGATAATAGCGCTCCCACTGAACCTTTTTGAAAAATACATGATTTCTTCTCATTTTTGATGAAATCAAATAATTTGATCACATCATTAAAACGAGTATTCCAGCTTCCGAGATGCTTGCTTAAGTCCATATATGGACCTTTGCAGCTTGCATACTTTGTGATCAGTATCACTGGATGTGAAATCCTAGCGACTATTCCATATAGATATCTTTTCCTCCAAGATATCCATTTAAGAACGTCCATTTTTACATCCATTTGTCATATTTCATAATTGAAATAGACTGCAACAATAGCAAGCAATGTACGGAATGGAATTTAAGCATGGCTACTGATGAAAAGGTATCCTGATAGTCAATGCCTTCACGCTGACTATAATCCTTTTACTACTAATCTAGCTTTGAATGTCTCTACATTTCCATCTGCACCAATCTTTCTCTTGTAGATCCATTTACATCCTAATAGGTACTATACCTTCTGATGGATCTACCAAGGTCCAGACTTGGTTTGAGTGCATCGAGTCAATTTCTGACTTCATTGCCTCTAACCATTTCTCAGAGTCGATATCTGAATATCGCCTCATTATAGATTTTGGGATCATCACCATGAACCTCATTACCTACGAGGAATATTTTCTTCTACTTTCTCTGAAATAGTACCTAAGTATCTCTCAGAAGGGGACGAAAAATTCTAGTTCGATCTTCGAGGTGGAGTAGGTAGTGATTGTATTGGCTCAACCTGAATTTGGTTCCAAAGGGTCCTTAGCTCGTTGTTTGTCGGAGACTTTCTCCTCTAGCTTGATCTGCTTTTCAATGCCACCATCTTGAATAAACTATTTTTCAAAAAAAGATGGCATGTCGACTCACAATCATATTGTGATCTTTCTGGAATGATAGAAATAATATCCTAATGACTTCTTTAGGATATCCCATGAATCGAGCTCTAAAGGACCTATAGTCTAATTTGTCTGTCTATTATCTTTTGACATAGAACCAGACAACCCCAAATTCTGAGATGACTCAGACTTGGTTTCTTACCATGCTATATCTTCATATGGTGTGGTAGGAACGATTTTAGAGAAAACCCTATTCAGTAAATATATTACGGTCAGTTAGACAAACTATGTCCCCAAAGAAAAATCAAGAAAGGTTCATGAAGCTCATCATGGATCGAACCATATCTAATAGGATTCGATTTCCTCCATTCTGAAATCCTATTGAGTTGAGGTGTTTCAGGTGGAGTCCATTGAGAGACTATGCCATTTTGCTTGAGATAGTCCTAGGAATTTTTAACTAAGGTATTCACCTCCTCGATCTGATCGAAAAGCCTTAATGGGTTTTTCAGTTTATTTTTCTACTTCGATGTCTGAATTTTTTGAAACTTTTCAAAGACTTCAGACTTGTGTCTCATAAGATACACATATCCATATCGAGATAAATCATCGATAAAGGTTATGAAGTAGAAAAATTGCCTCTAGCCAAAAATCAAATGGGCCGCACACATCAGTATGTACTAGAGCAAGTAAATCTGTGGCCCTTTCTTCCATGTTCTACAAAAGAGAAGCTTTAGTCATTTTGCCATGTGAAGACATGATTCATAAATTGGATATGACTCGAAAAGTCAATGAACTCAATAGTCCGAATTTTTTTAATTTGTTAATCTTATCTTCTGCTATATGACCTAGTCTAAGGTGCCATAGATACCTATCGTTTGGACTATCCCTAGGATCGCTTTTGATCCTTATGGCATTCATATTTTGCTCGATATTAAAAATAGATACATTAATATGTAACTGATAAAGAATCATTTAATAAGAAAATCACTTGTAATTTTATTTCTTTCAAAAAAAAATATTATAATGGTCCTTAAGAAAACTAATTACATAGCCTTTCTATGCTAAATATGAAATAGAAAATCAAATTTCTGCTTGCTGCAGGCATATATAATTAAATAGTCTCCTAAGTACTAAATCTAAATCCTGATGATAGTCAAAGAGGATAGGTTTCCTACGGCCACAGCAGCAATTCTTGCTCTATTTTGAATGCATAGGATCATCTCACCATCCCTCAGCCTCCTACTATCCTCAAGACCCTGCATAGGAAGTGCACAAATGAGCACTAGAACCAGAGTCAAGCATCCAACTTGGATGTAGAAGAAATCATTAAGATTAGATTCAATAATGAGCATACCTCCAGAAGGACCTGTCTCCTTCTTGTTCTTCAGGGTGGCTAGGTATAGAGGACAGTTTCGCTTCCAATGGCCATCAATGTTGTAATGAAAATATTTTTTTTTATTCGCGGTCTTCTTCTTTGGCTCTATCTTCTTCTTTCCACTTTCAATTTTCTGCTTCTTTGCAGACTTCTTTTTCTTTTTGAAAGACTTTCTTTTGAAGAAAATCTGCTCCATAGCAAGCACTGAGCCTTTAGAAATCTTTCATAAGAAAGCTCAGGCAGTAACCAGCATGTTCATAAGCTCGGCTAGAGTATTTTGAAGTTTATGCATATGGTAATTTCATGATGAACTATCCATATGCATCAGTCAAGGATTGCAGAGATTATATCATTCTGCAAGATCCCTAAGTCCAACTTGACACTTCGAGCTTCTCAAGCTCTTTCCAAGTCCTTGATCATCATCAGATAATGATCTTTAGACTCTGACTGTCCATCATGCATTTTAGCCTTAAAAAGTCTATTTAGTGAACTTGATACTTTGGCTGTGCACGACTCTTCTCACCAAACATCTCTTGTAGGTGAGCCAACATTTGGTGAGGCAGTCCTGATATCCTTCATGTTGCGTACTGAAGCTCATCAGACATCGAGCCCAACATGTAGTATCTAGCTTTATTATCTTCGTCCATCCACTTTTTCAAGAGACGCTCTCTGTTCAGCGGATGGATGGACTGGTAAGGTGGGAGGGTCCTGATCCAATATATGAGTTAACTTCTTTGAAATCCAAAATAATTTTGATAGTTTCAGAGCCAATCCTTGTAATTAGATCCGGTCAGTCTATGGGTGTCCAAGGATACGTGCTAGTGGGTTGGATGCAATATTTTGATTTTTTCTATAGAGAAGTCAAAGTTTCTAGTTAGATATTATAATTAAGACTTGACCAATTTATTTAAAAATTTTATTTTTAAATAAATTAGCTCTCACTATTTTTTTGGATCCCTACACTCTCCTCTGTAGAGATGCAAAAATCTCCATGATTAATAGATTTCTAGTGGGTGGTGCGATCCCACCAACTGACTCATCACCTCACCTAACAGTTATTGGTGATGGGTTAGCCAATGAGTAGACAACTCTTGTTCAATGATTCTCTAATCATGGTGCATCCCAAACTCTGATCTCTAATTCATGAATCTCACCGTGTATTCGAAATATTGATCCACTCTTTAGTTAAGTCAGACCCACCATTTGCATAGATTAAATTTCTAATTGGGTCTCTCACCATATCCGAAAATATTGAGCCCAACACATCCTCCAGTCCTATAGCATCCAATGCCTAATAGACATGGTTGCATGTCTTTTCGATGCAACTTGAACCACTATAACCAATCCGAGAAATAATCAACCCCAAGAAGGGTCCTGCACATCTACAATGGTGGAAGACCTATGACTTAATCTTTTCTTAGAAAGATTTGATTTAGGTCTCTTTAAACTTGACTTGACTTAGTTATAATAATTATGACTAACCTAATGGCATGGGTTGGCTCGAATTGTTAGCCACCTCTAATCAGAACTAGATCGATATAAATGGTCAGATAAATAAGATCAGTGGAAGGGATATGCCATTGACTTGACAAGAACATATTCAGATCAAGTAGCTTCCAATTAAAAATTAATCGATCATATCTGCCAAACTTATCTTAGACACCAAATTATCGAATTAGAATCAATCAGATTAGCATACAATTCAGGATCGAACCACGGAGCCAAATTAGATCTTGAATTGGTAAACCACATGTGAATATGAGTAATTGACCTTGATCTAGACTTAATCCTATTAGGTTGGTCAATTTTAAGTACTCTTGATCCTACCTAACCAACTCTTGATTCGGTTTGATCAATGCAAGACCTAATTAAGCTACCCAAGTCCGAACCCAAATTTATGAAGATATCTTAGATCTAAAATTCATAATTTTTAGATCTAATTTATTTCATAATCTTAATTCTTAATTAAGTTTGAGTTCATAAATAGAAACATGCAAAAAACTCTAGAATTTCAGGATCTAGGATTTTGCAGAAAAGTAACTTTTTGATTTCTGATTAAAGATAAACACGTAGCACCCCTACACGCCATAAGAGCACCCCATCGAATGGAAAGAGAGGGCATTTAAATTTTTTTTACTCTTATTACCAGATGGCTAAAGGAAATGCCTTAATTAGAAACAGTAACTACACTACAAAATAATAAATCTACAATATATATCTCATATAAAGTCATAGATCTAAACATGCATGTTCTGTATACATCTCATGTATCAATTATTAAATCCTAAATGCATGCTTTCAGATCTGATATATCAAATATAATATCTAAAAAATAAATTTTAAATTGATCATATAAAAAAAAATCTATTCTAGATAAATCATAGAACTATTCTATAACTAATCTAGGCATGCATCATTTATATCTCATATAAAAATTTAAAATTTTATTTTTTATTTTTAGATCTAATTATAATATTTACAACATCAAAGAATAGAAGCAATATGATCTAGAAAAAATATTTTAATCATATCAAAAGAAAAAATTAGACTAGACTACATATAGAATAATTCTACACCTAGTTTAGACTTGTATCTCATACAACATTAATATGAATCTAAAATATTTTAAATTTTTTGATTTCAGATCTAATCACATCTGATATGATATCCAAAATTTTTAATATTAGATCATAAATTATAATAAAAATCAGATCTAAAATAGATCTAAAGAATTACAAATGCAGCTCTGATACCAATTGAAGAAAAAAATCATGTTTTCCACCATAGGATCGTTCAGATCTGATTGGATCTGAAAGGATATTTCAAAAAAAAAAATAGAAATTTTAATTAGATCTGATATATCTAAGATTTGATCCTATAGATCTGATATTAAAATTTAAAATTAAAATTAAATTAGATTTAATTTTAGTACCTGTTTGGATAATCTGATTATTCTGTCGATGATCCTAATGCTCCTGAGGTTCTGAATGGAGCCACGCATGTGCTTGGCCTCTACTAGAGTCTACTTGGGCTAGATCTGGAGGTTCTCTCCTTATCGATCTAATCACCAAATATCAGATCTAGATCTGATTTGTAGAGCCTTTAAATCAATACAAAGATAGAATGTCCGTCTCATGAACACCGTCATCTCTTTGCCTGATCCTGGTGTCAATCACCTTAGATCTTCTTTGATGGAATTTTTACCCAACACTTGGGCATGAATAAGAAGGAGAGATCTAAATAACGGGTGTGGGGATGGTGAGAGAGGCAGGGCTTCACCGTGATCTAATCACACTTGCAAACTTCTTTGACAAGAGATCTATTTATAGATCTAGCGCAGCCCTAGAGTCTTGTTTGATAAAGCAATCAAATTGCTTGATCAAATTAAATTCCCATCCGATCTCCATGTTGAATGCTTGATCCCATCAGGTTTTTCTCACCCAAATATTTCCTAAAGGTGTCACACAAAATGAGATAGAGAAAGAGGGATGGCGTGGGGTTTATCTTCAAGAGTTTGTTCTATAACAAACTCTTCCACGCCTCCTAAAATATGTGCGCAACAAATATGGGATGGGCCCACCCTAATTTATTCATGAAATTCCCTTGGGACGTGCGCCATTTAGAAGAGAATAAGGAAGGCATGAATTATTCTTTAATTCTTGCAAAAACTTGGTCAAACGATGGGTCAATGTCCTAATAGAACCAAAAATAGTAGGTGGTGACATGAATTGGCAGGTGTTGTCTAATTTTCATCTAATGAATTAAGATAATCCTTTTCTGATCTGAACAAGCTCCAGTCAGATAGAAATAAACCCATACTAGGTTCTCTGGTGAGTATAAAAAAAATTTGGCTCAGTCGAGATGAACAAGAAAGACTATAGAAAAAAAAAATTAAGCTTAATTATGTGCTAGCATGATTTTCTTGAACCTAATTGGATCTAATTCAAATCAATTAAACTGGGTTATCCCAATTGATCACATCCAAACTTAAACCCTTATTTTGTGTGATTTACTTAGGTTCAGTTTCGTATGATAATGAGATATATCATGATCTCTATCATTGATATCATCGAAACATCTTTCGATAGACTAAAACTTTTCTGATTCATACAATTAGAATGATTGATCATCAAGATCATTCTAATTGCTTTCAAAATCTACCAGTGATACCTAGCAGTATATGGTGGCAAGCCATCAGAACTGAAAATGAATCTCTCGGTGCAGCTACCTGTGTGATTGGATTCTTCTATCTTGAGCGTCGATGGGATTAGGGTTAAGATGAACTTATCAAACCCAACATCCGTTATATGAATTGATCATTTGATTCGAGTCCAATGTGAAACCCTAATAGAAACTTTTTCTATCATCTTCAAAATCATGGTCATAGGCTTATGGACTCAATCTTATGATCATAGTAGGGCTACTCCTCATCTACCAAGATAGATAGATCTTCTATCAGTGCAATCTAATTTCTACAATGAACATGCTATAGCCAACATACATCTCAGAATTTTGAATGGCTAGAAGATTGAGTTATGGTGTAGTAAAACTATAACACCCTCAATGTGAACTGCCGAAATACCTCAGGTCAAAGAACCAGACATACCATTACAGCATCGAGTCAGTCATCAATAAGAAAGGTAGACTGCTCTTAGATGGTCTGCTCAGGTGCCCTCATGCTCTAACAAGTGCTGCCTCCGGTGTCTCCACTCCATAGACTATCAAGACTTATCTACTTCTAAGAAAGTGATCGTACACCATAGATAAGACTCATCTACTATAGAAAAGTAATTATACACCAACCGGATCAATCACCATCCTCGATGATGATCCTATGGTCAGGAGCAGTTTTATGAGTTAATTATGAAAATTCATGTCTTAAATTTTCAACTTTTGAAAATATGAATTATCATTATCATTAACTAAAAGGATGTATCACAGATACTTTAAATACACACTATGATAGAAAATAATTTTTTATTAATTTATAGTCAAAATTATAAAATTACTTCTAAAAATGTATCACAAGTGTTAGTCAATTTGGATTCTAGAGTACACATCTAACACCAGAATATCATGATCTAGGAATAAGTAATGCAAGAAAGATGTTATGTTTTTCATGCACATTCCAAGTGGCAAATTGTATGGAGTAATAAAGACTGGCCAATATGAATAAGAGGCTACTACATGATTGAATGGTGTAAAGCCATCAGTAGATAGATCTAGTTAGATATTGCATAATTTTTAAGCAAATTAAGGATGGCAAGCATCAAATTATTTCCATGCCTCGCTGTCTGATGGATGACACATCATATCAAGATGCTTGTATGGTCCTTCTTTGTATTATCTCATCTGCTCGATAGTACTTTTGGATAAGTAGAGCCTCTGAAGTTTAGGAGTGAGAGAAAGGTATCGAAGAACCTTGTATGGTATGTCTTTTTGATTCCTACCCTCTTGCTTTGGCTTAAGTCGGTTTGCACCGCATATGCCGTATGAGCTCTTCTATTATCCTCTTTATAGAAAAGCATACAACAATTACGGCATGCATCTATTTTCTCATATCCCATGTCTAATCCTTTCATCATTTTTTCAAAGCATAAAAACTCTCAACAAGCTTCTCATCCTTCGGTAGCATTTTTTTTATTATTGCTACCATCCTATCATAATAATTGATCATCATATTAAACATGACCTTCAAGTTCAACAACTCTGACATAGCCGATAGTACAGTATGTGTTTCACATTCCGACCATAGTAGTTTATCAATATCTTTTAGTATATGGTAGAAATCGCCACTACCAGCATCTGAATTATCCTCCATATTCTAATTAAATTCAGGATCAGCCGCATCCATAACCATATCCATCATTCTATCTATGTCCATATCCTACTCGGTTCTAACCCTTGCAACTTTCTTCCACATCTCTTCATATAGATACCAATGCTTATAGTTGGGCATAAATTTACTCTTATACAAATGGACAATAATTATATCTCTATCAAATATTTTTTTATTGCTAGATCTATTACAAGGACAACGAGCCCATCCTTGATGTAAGAGTGTTGCATTACCAAAAATAAAATCAAAAAAATACTCTACACCCTTCCTATATTCAGCAGAAATCTTTCCGTCGACTACTCGACGGTCCATCCAATTATGATCCATGGCTAACTATTTAAGAATTCTATATATACATAAATACAAGATAATTATAAAATACTATTTTATCATTCAAAATGGTTTACGTAGTAAATTAATGCATCCTATCATCAATTAATAGGTAAAGATAGATCTTATCTCATTCAAGAAATGCATTAATTCTATTGGTCCATTACAATAATCAAACGATATGTAACAAAAATCAAAAAAAATTTTGGCAGCATTTTTTCTTAGTTCTCCCATGTAGGGAGAACAAAAAAAAAATTTATCTAAAATTTTTTTCGATCCCTCAACATACCGTTTGATTACTGTAATGATCTATAGAATTACTTATATTTTTCAAACCATTTATAGTGGACAATCAATTGATCAACGTATATAATTCTTTTATCCATATAAAAATAAATAAATATATGGATATCTTAGAATATGTATATCAATCAACTGATGGATTTATCATTCTATGCAATATAAATTTTATTCAAATTAATATATAATTAATGATGTCCGATATACGAGAGTGAAATGCCTTTAATGCCAGCTATGATCCGAGGTCCAGGCACATAGGGCATGCCCCGGCCCCATGTTTGCAATACTGCCCAATATATTCTCTCGATTCGAACACTTTACATGCCAACATCCAAATCCTATACATCTAATTAATCAATTAATTAATTATCTAGTGTCGGCACTATGCCATCACTAATACTAGACAACATCAGTCGATGCTAATGCTGTGCTACTGCTGTGACTTATAGTGGTAGAAAAGGGGCTGCAAAGAATGCAAGATCGGAGCCGCAGGTTGGGGGTGGCGAGGCAAGGGCCGTGCGGTTAGATTGGCCGGGATGAGGCTACGGGGAGACCGGTGGATAGGGGCAACAGGCTCCGAGACTATGGCCTAGGAGGCACCAGTGGGGTAGGGGCGGTTGCGAGAGAGGCAGGGCTTGGGTGGCGGGCTTAGGGTCGCGATGTTGGAGGCGCTGACGAGATAGGGGCAGCTGTTGGAGAGGTAGGGTTGGGGTGGCACTACAAGAAATCTCATATTTTGCAATGAAATTATTTGCGACGAAAAAAATTTGTTGCAAATAAAGATATTTATAACAAAAATAATTTTACATTATTAATAAATATTATTTATGATGAAATTTTTTTTTATCATAAATAATAGATTATTTATGATGTAAATTAATTTTTCATCATAAATAATCTATCATAAATAAATTATTTAAAAAATAAAAAAATAATTAGTAATAAAAAAATTTATCATAAATAATAAATTATATATGATATAAATAATTAATTATTTATGATGTCAATAATTTTTACATTATAAATAATCAATTATTTATGATGAAAGTTTTCATTACAAATAATCTATCCATAAATAAATTATTTAAAAAAATAAAAATATTATGATAAAAATTATTCATCATAAATAATCAATTATTTATAATAAAATTAAATATTACATCATAAATAATTAATTATTTATGATGAAAATTTTTTATCATAAATAATCAATCATAAATAAATTATTTAAAAAAATAAAAATATCAAATTATTTATGATAAAAAATTTTAATCATAAATAATAAATTATTTATGATGAAATAAAAATTTATGTTGCAAATAAGAGATTATTTGTAATGAAAATTTTTTATCATAAATAATCTATCATAAATAAACCATTTAAAAAAATAAAAATATTAGATTATTTTTGATGAAAATTTTTCATCATAAATAATAATTATTTATGGTATAAATAAATTTTACATTATAAATAATCAATTATTTATGATGGAAAGCCTCTATCATAAATAATCTCTCATAAATAAACCATTTAAAAAATAAATATGCTGGATTATTTATGATAAATTTTTTTTATCATAAAAATTTAATTATTTATAATGTAAATAAATTTTACATTATAAACAATCAATTATTTATGATGAAAAATATTTATCATAAGTAATCTACTATAAATAAATTATTTAAAAAAATAAAAAGATCAGATTATTTGCGATAAAAATTTTCTATCATAAATAATCAATTATTTATAATGAAAATTTAGTTTTCATTGCAAATAATATATTATTTATGATGAAAATCCTCCATCGCAAATAATTTGATCAAAAATTTAAATTTAAAAATAAAAAAATATGGATAATTTTAAAAATAAAAAAATAAAAATGTGCCATGCATGATCGATGCAATAGGGTTGTGGGCTGTGAATGCATCTATTATTAGCTAGTCCATAAGTAAATTAATTTTTTTAATTTTTTAAAATTAGTATTCTTTTAAAAAAAATTTATTTTTCTTTGAATATTACATAGTTTTGAAATTTAAACCCCATCTTCATCATTCATTATTTAAGTAATTATCATGTGGGCATCGTCATAAAATATCACCTCAATCTAATAGCTCTATCTATGCAGATTGATAAAATTTGATTTCGATGGTCATGAATGGTCGTATGATGATCTGATAGATAGAAACCATCGATGGATTCAAAATTTTAAAACAATGATCTCTGTAATATTTATAGCACTCTATCAAAATTTTACTTCAATTGAATATAATTGTCATAGTCAATTTAATATGGAATGATTTGGATCATTAAATAAAAAATAAGTGATCAGAAGACCAAATGGCATTTGATTAAAAAATTTTTTTAGATAAATAATCTTTGCTACTAATTTTATCATTTATATGGTGATGATCATAAAATTAAAATCATATGTATAAGAACCATCCACGTTAAGCAAATCTTACAAAAATACAAGTATAATTAATGAAGGACCTTAAGAATAAGTATTTTAAATCGTTCATATACGTACGGTTTGAATTTTATGATCTCCATCGGATAAATGATCAAAGTAGTAGTAAAGATCATTTATCTAAAAAATCATCTTAATTGAACGCCATTTAGCCATTTGATCATTTTTTTATTTAATGATCGAAATCATTCCATACTAAATTAATAATGCTAATGATGTCCGATTGAAGTAAAATTTTGATAGTATATTATAAATATCATAAAACTTATCATTATAAGTTTTCAAATCCATTGATGATTTCTATCTATCAAATCATCATATGATTGTTCGTGATCATCGAAATCAAATTTTACGATCCACAAAGCTAAAGCTACCAGATCAAGATAATTTTTTATGATGATACTCGTATGATAATTACTTAAATAATAAATGATGAAGATGAACTTTAAATTTTAAATTATATAATATTTAAAAAATAATAATTTTTTTTAAAAGAATACTAATTTTTAAAAAAAAATAATTTATCCATGGGCTAGCTAATAGTGGACATGCTTGCACCGCTTAATCCCATCGCATCGACCATGCATGACATATTTTTTCCTACTTTTTAAAAAAATTTTATTGCAAGAAATATTCTATTACAAATATTCTTATCTTTTTTTAATTTTTTAAATTATTTATTTATGAAAAAATATTTGCAATGAAAGATTTTCATCATAAATAATTATAATTTGCAATGTAAATACTTTTTTCCATCGCAAATAACATTATTTGCGACCTAAACTTTTCATCATAAATATTATCATTTTTTTAATTTTTTGAATTATTTCTATACAAAAAATAATTTTTGACGAAAAGAATGCATTGCAAATAACTATTATTTATGACAAAAATTAATTTTTCCTTATAAATAATTTTATTTAATATTTTAATATTTTTTGGATAGAAAAATTTTTTTGGAAAAAAAATTGGTGGGAATTATTAGCGATAGAAAATAAAGTTCCATCACTAATAAATGTTTTATCGATAAAATTTTGTTGCTAAATGCCTTTAAATATCTTTTCCCACTACGTTCATACGAAACCCACTCTCACCTGCCACCTCATCTTCTCTCTCCCCTCCTCCTTCGCTTCCAGCGGCTAGCGACCTGTTCTCCCATTGCCGCTATCGTTGTCGTTGTCATTGCCGCTGCCACTACCACTATAATCATCGCGCGTTGCTGATGATAATTTTTTGTGTTCTCTTTCGATCGTTCAGGGGGCTGCAGGTGCCTTACGGTGGTCGGTGGTGGGCGGTGGGGCACGGAGGGTGGGTGTCGACTGCAGGGGTGTAGGGCGCATGGGGTGCGAGGCGGTGGTGATGAAGACCTGGTTGGGGTCGCGGATGTTCCATGCGATGGCCAATGGTGGACGGTGGGGCGTGAAGGGTTGTGCCGCTACAGGGGTCGCATGGAGTGCGGGGTTGCTAGCTATGGTGACGGGATGCTTTGGGGCCGCGAGACGATGTGGGCGCGGAGGGGCCGCCACAAAGGATGGAGAGCCACGGGTGGTGGACGGCGGAGGGGCGCAGCAGAGGATGGGGGGCCGGTGGTGTCGGGCACCATAGGGGTGGGAGTCCGTGGGGTGGGGCGTGAGGGCAGCGTAGCAGGTTGGGTGGTGGGCGGGGTGGTGGGTGGCGGAGGGGCGCCGCTGGGGGTGGGAGGCGAAGGAGCTTAATCAATTTTAAAATTATAATAAATAATAATAATAATTAATAATATAATAATAATCATAATAATTATAATAATAATAGTAAAATAGTAATAATAATAATGGTAATAATAATCATAGAAATAATAGTAGTTAGAATTATAATAATAATAATAGTAAATATAATAATAATAAGAGTAAAAGTAGTAATAATAATGAAAATAATAATAATAGTAATAATCATATATAATAATAAAAATAATAATAGTAATAATAATAATAGTAAGAATAATAATAATAATAGTAAAAATATTAATAATAATAATAATGGTAATAATAATCATAGTAATAATAGTAGTTAGAATAATAATAATAATAGTAAATATAATAATAATAATATTATTATAATAAGAGTAAAATAGTGATAGAATAATAATAATAATAATATTATAATAAGAGTAAAAATAGTGATAATAATTAAAATAATAATAATAATAGTAATAATAATAATAATAGTAATAGTAGTAGCTAGAATAATAATAATAATAATAATAATAAAAGTAAGTAAAAGTAGTAGTAATAATAATAAATTTTTTTATTATTAAAATAGTTAAGTTTGTAATTATATTTTTATGCTTCTACTTGTTATAGTTTAATCTTTTTACTTGTTTAGCCCATGTATTTCATTATGATTATGATTTAATATTTTAATTTATATTAGTCGAAGGTTTTAATTTATAATGCATATAAACTATCAGGTATGAGGATCCAAATTGAATTTCAATCAGGGATCAGAGTCGGGATCCTGTCTGGGATTCGATCAGGGATCCAGTTTGGGATTCGATTGAGATTCAATCTGGGATTTGGGTTGGATCTTAATTGAGATCTGAATTGGATTCGATCTGAGATCCTATCCAGAATCTAGTCTAAGATCATGTCCAAGATCTGGTTCAGGATTTAGGTCATGATCCGAGTTGGATCTCGATCGAAATCCGACCTGGGATCCGATTTGATAATGATTTAATTCATTATTATATTCATTTATATGTCAAGTTAATTATATGTATAGTTTAAGCATTGCAGATATGGCACCGGAAGCGAGACGATGATGTTCGAGTTCTCAGCCTACCCCTGAGCCTTTCTCCATTTCTACTGCTGCACCATTGGAGTCGCCAGAGGGCCCTGTAGAGATGGGTTCGAATGAGGCCGGTTCGAGTGAGCCGGCCCCGACTGGTATTTTCATATTCTTTATATAATAAAATTTAATTTTAATCTACCCAGCTATTAGGTTTATAGATGGCTATCATACTAATATTTTATTTATTATTTTTTTAGGCCATTCTTTGTCGATGGTAAGGTGAGGCTAAGGTCCGCCGAAGAATCTCATCCTTGAGCGTTGGAGACGCAAGCACGAGGGATAGCATCTCCGCATTGAGATACCGTCAAACTACACCAAGCCTATTAGGGGATGGTGCGAGCCATGATAGACTGAGCTGGGCATCATTTGCCGTAACTATGCCCCGACGATGCTGTTCGATTGGCATCAGCTTACACGGCCTCAAAGGAAGATCTTCTATAGCCACTTATAGGTACAATAATATTTATTTAAATATTTAATTAACATTGTATTCTTATAATATTTGTTATTGGTAGGCTATATTTGAGATTATTGGTTTTGAGCATGATCGCATGCGGCAAATTATAGATGATCATTTATACTCGCATTTCAAGGAGTATCGGTATCGCATTCATCGCCACTAGTATGCTGTAGTGCATGACCAGGGGGTGGAGGCAGCATGGCAGCGGCCATATGATAGCATCAGTATCGAGGACTGGGCTATTATATGCCACACATACAAGGATCCGACATATCAGATAATTTTTTTTTATTTAAAATTTAATAATTAAATTATTTATTTTTAAATTTAGTTACTTACTAACTAATTTAACTATTAATTGTGCAGGATCGATGTGCCATAAATGCCGCAAATTGGGCGAGATAGATAGTCTCGCATTATGGGGGTTCAAGGCCATTTGCTCGCCATATGGAATAGATGGTAAGTAATTTTTATTTATCATATTTTAACTCTTTAAATATTTAAAAAAATATATTAATTATTTTTAAATTATAGAGAGATATAGAGAGTGGAAGCTTTCTGATAGGATCGAGATCTACCAGCAGATCCATCAACGATGGTTAGGAGACTAGATGGCTGGGAGCCAAGAGCTTTACGTAAGTTTTTTCAACTATTTTTTCATTAGTATTTTGATTTTTAGTAGAAACTTAGAATAGTTATGACTTTAATTTTCAAGATCGTATGATAAATATTAGATCCCAACCTATCCTAGAGGGCTCGACCGCACCCACAGATGACGAGATTTATGATCAGGTGCTTAGTACGAGATCCTATTATATTTGGAGGCTATGGCATGGGATCAGAGCTCCTACATCTTCATGCTCATCCAGGACTGGCATCCATACTGCCTACGATGTCCGACTGGTGAAGATACAGAGATAGACTACTGAGAATCGATAGTGGGTTACTGAGTTGACTGCACGTATCAACGAGTACCAGCTATTTTAGTTATAGATGATAAAGCAAATATCGCGGATGGAGTAGATGATGCAACTGATGAGGCAGCAGCAGGCCGATCCGAGCTTCTCTGAGTGCTCCCCTCCTTTGACCCATTCTCTTTCTCCAGATATTATCGATGCTTGATGGCCGACGGATTGTTTTCTTTTATTTTTACATTTATTTTAGATCTTTTGTATCTATTTATCAAAAAATATTTTCTGTAATGAAATACCTTTTTATATAATGAAATGATAAAAATTATTATGGATGAAATGATGAAATTTATTTATAAATTTTTTATTTTAATTTTATAAATTATAAATAAAAATATAAAATATATTTATTTATTATTTTTTTAAAAAATAATTTATAATAAAATATCAGTCATAAATAATTATTATTTATGATGAAAAAATTATGTCATAAATATTTATTTATGATAAAATTTTTTCATCGCTAATAATTTTTTATTTACAATGAAAAATTTTCATTCCTAATAATTTTTATTTATGATGAAAAAATTCATCATAAATAATATTTATTTTAAATAAAAAATTTTCATCCCAAATATTTTTTTTTATTTATGATGGAAATTATTCATCAAAAAAATATTTGTTTACGACAAAAATTTTGTTTTCCATCATAATAATTTGCATCATAAATAATTTAATGAATAAAAAAAAATTTGATGAAAATATTTTATTGTAAAAAATTTTTATTAGCAACGAAAATTTACTTTTCATCGCTAATTATTATCTACAACCCAATTTTTTGCAAAATAAATAGCGATAAAAATTTATTATTTATGATGAAAATATTGCATCATAAAAAATAAGTTATCTTATATTGTGGCAGGCTCGGGGCCATGGCATTAGAGGCATCGATGAGATGGGGGTGGCAGTGGGAGAGGCAGAACCGGGGTGGCAGGCCCGAGGCTATGATGTTGGAGACATCGGTGGAGTAGGGACGGCCGCCGCAATGTAGAAGGCACCGATGAAGTGGGGATGGTCGTGGGAGAGGCGGGATCGGGGTGGCTCGCTTAGGGCTGTGGTGCAGGAGGCACCGATAGGTTCGGGGTGGCCACAAGAGAGCCAATAGCCAGGCATCGTTGGGGCGGTTGGCTCGAGGCCGTGGAGCAAGAGACATCAGTGGGGTTGAGGCGGCCGTAGGTGAGGTGAAGCTGGGGTTGTAGGGTCGAGGTGGCCTTGAAGGAGGTGGGGCCAGCATGGTGAGGTCGGGGCGGCCGCATAGGAGCGTCAGCGGCTCGAGCGAAGAGGGGCTAGGGCAGCGAGATTGGGGCTGTGGCATAGGAGGTGCCGATGAGGTCGTCGAATCATTGGGAAGGAGGACGCATGGGGAGCGAGGAATGTTGGGAAGGACGTGCAGGGAGCAGAGAAGGTATGAAAAAAATTTTTCAGTTGAAAATTTTTTTCCACCAATCGGATGGGGCAAGCACTATAAGAAATCCCAAGTTTTGCGATAGAATTATTTGCAACAAAAAAAAAATTCATGACAAATAAAGGTATTTGCGATGAAAAAAATTTTATATCGCTAATAATATTTATTTACGATAAAAAAAATTTTTCATCACAAATAATAGATTATTTACAACGTCAATCAAATTTACATCATAAATAATCGATTATTTATGATAACATTTTTTTATCAAAAATAATCTACTATGATTAAATTATTTTAAAAAAATAAAAAAGTTAGATTATTTATGATGAAAAATTTTCATCATAAATAATCAATTATTTATGATGTAAATAAGTGTTATATCATAAATAATTGATTATTTATGATGAAATTTTTTTGTAGTAAATAATCTATCATAAATAAATTATTTAAAAAATAAAAAGGATGGATTATTTATGATGGAAAGTTTTCATCATAAATAATAAATTATTTATGATGAAATCCTAATTTATGTCGTAAATAAATGATTATTTATAATGAAAATTTTTTATCATAAATAATCTACCATAAATAAATTATTTAAAAAAATAAAAAAGATCAAATTATTCATGATGGAAAGTTTTTGTTATAAATAATAAATTATTTATGATGAAAACCCAAGTTACATCATAAGTAATCGATTATTTACAATGAAAATTTTTCATCATAAATAATCTACCATAAATAAATCATTTAAAAAAATAAAAAGGTTGAATTATTTATAATAAAAAATTTTTTATCATAAATAATTCATTATTTGCAACATAAATCTAGTTTACATCATAAATAATTAATTATTTATGATGAAAATCCTCCATCATAAATAATTTGATCAAAATTTTAAATTTAAAAAATAAAAAAATATGGAATATTATAAAAATAAAAAAAGGCAAAAATGTGCCATGCATGATCGATGCGACAGGGTTGTGGGGTGCGAACACATCCACTGATAGCTAGCTTGCAAGCAAATTAATATTTTTTTCTAATTTTTTTAAAAAATAGTATTCTTTTAAAAAAATTCTATTTTTCTTTGAATATTACATAGTTTTAAAATTTAAAGCCCATCTTCACTATTCATTATTTAAGTAATTTTCATGCGAATATTGTCACAAAATATTGCCTCGATCCGGTAGCTCTATCTATGTAAATCGATAAAATTTAATTTCGATGGTCATGAACGACCGTAAGATGATCTGATAGATAAAAATCACCAATGGATCCAAAATTTTGCAATGATGATCTTTGTGATATTTATAGTATACTATTAAAATTTTACTTCAATTAGATATAATTATTATAGTCAATTTAGCACGGAATGATTTGGATCGTTAAATAAAAAATAAGTGATCAAAAGGCCAAATGACATCTGATTAAAAATTTTTTTTAGATAAATGATCTTTGCTACTATTTTTATCATTTATACAGTGATGATCATAAATTTAAAGTCATATGTATATGAACCATCCACATTAAGCATATTTTACAAAAATATAAGTATAATTACTAAAGGATCTTAAGAATAAGTATCAAGAGACGTATAATTTTAGATCATTCATATACGTGCAGTTTGAATTTTATGATCTTCACCATACAAATCACCAAAGTAGTAGCAAAGATCATTTATCTAAAAAATCATTTTAATTGAATGCCATTTGGCCATTTGATCACTCTTTTTTTATTTAATGATCGAAATCATCTTGTACTAAACTGACCATGATAATGATGTCCAATTGAAGTAAAATTTTGATAGTATATTATAAATATTATAAAGATGATCGTTGTAAATTTTTAGATCCATCGATGAATTTCATCTGTCAGATCATCATACGGTCGTTCGTGATCATCGAAATCAAATTTTATCGATCTACAAAGCTAGAGCTACCAGATCAAGATGATCTTTTGTGATGATACTCGCACGATAATTACTTAAATAATGAATGATGAAGATGAACTTTAAATTTCAAAAATATGTAGCATTCAGAGAATAATAATTTTTTTAAAAGAATATTAATTTTTGAAAAAAAAAAATAAATAATAATTTGCCTACAGGCTAGTTAACAATGGATGTGCTTGGACCACTCAACCCCCATCGCATCAGCCATATACAACATATTTTTTCCTATTTTTTAAAAAATTTTCATCATAAGAAATATTCCATCGTAAATATTCTCATCTTTTTTTAATTTTTTGAATTATTTATTTATGAAAAATTATTTATGATGAAAGTTTCCTTCGTAAATAAATGTTATTTATGGTGTAAATACTATTTCCATCATAAATAATATTTATTTATGATGAAAATATTCCATCTCAAATATTCTTATCTTCTTTTAATTTTTAAATTATTTATTTATGAAAATTATTTATGATGGAAGAATTTCATCGCAAATAAATATAATTTATGATGTAAATACTTTTTCCATCATAAATAATATTATTTATGATGTAAAGTTTTTATCACAAATATTCTCACTTTTTAATTTTTTGAATTATTTATTTATGAAGAATTATTTTTGATGGAAAGAATGCATCGTAAATAACTGATATTTGCGATGAAAATTGATTTTTCATTGCAAATAATTTTATTTAATATTTTAATATTTTTTGGAGAGGAAAATTTTTTTGGAAAAAAAGTTGGCAAGAATTATTAACGATGGAAAATAAATTTTTATCCCTAATAATTATTTTAGTGATAAAATTCAGTCGCTAAAACTCCATCGCAAATGCCTTTAAATATCCTCCCCCACCACGTTCACACGAAATCCACTCTCTGAAATCCACTCTCGCCCGCCCCCTCATCTTCTCTCTCCCCCTCCTCCTTCGCTTCTAGTGGCCGGTGACCTGTTCTCCCATTGCCGCCATCGTTGTCGCTACCATTTCCATTGCCACTGTTGTCGTTGTCGCTGCACACCATTGACGATAATTTTTTTTTTGTTCTCTTTCGATCGTTCGGAAGGCCGCGGGTGCCGTGCGATGGTTGGTGGTGGGTGGTGGGGTGCGGAGGGTGAATGTCGGTACAGGGGGTGGGGGCACGTGGGGTGCAGGGCCATGGGCGGTGGTGACGGGATATGGTTGGGGGCTGTAGATGTATCCATGCAGTGGTCGGTGGTAGATGGTGGAGAGCAGAGGGTTGGTGCCGGCTGCAGGGGGCCGATCGGGGTCCACGTGGGGTGCGAGGCTACTGGACGGTGGTGATGGGATGGGTTGGGGGCTGCAGGCACCCGATGGTGGACAGCGGAGGGGCATCAATCGGGATGAGTTGAGGGGCCGTGGGCACCAATGGTGGGCGGCGCGAGGGGCATCGATCGGGATGGGTTGAGGGCCTATGATGGTATTCGAGTGCCGCAGGGGGTGGGGGTCCGCCGGGGGGTGGGCGTGGAGGGGCGGTGGTGGAGGGTTGGGTGGGGGGTCGCAGGTGGTGGGCGGTGGAGGGCGCCGCTAGAGGTGGGGGGCGAAGGAGCTTAATCAATTTCAAAATTTTAATAAATAATAATAATTATTATTAATATTATAATTATAATAATAATAGTAAAAATAGTAATAATAATAATAATGGTAATAATAATCATAGTAATAATAGTAGTTAGAATTATAATAATAATGATAATAGTAGTAAATATAATAATAATAATAATAATAAGAGTAAAAATAGTAATAATAATGAAAATAATAATAATAATAGTAATAATAATAGTAATAATAATAGTAGTAATAGTAGTAGTAAGAATAATAATATTAATATTAATATTAATATTAATAATGGTAATGATAATCATGATAATAATAGTAGTTAGAATAATAATAATAAGAATAAGATCGGTATTCATATCGATCCATATTTTATCAGTATAAATTTTGCACGAACATGATACTAGAATGAGCCATATATATTAGCAACTCAAACGAAATAAGCAACATATTTAAAGGATCTGAAATATCGAGGTGATTGGCATGTCGTACAAAGAATAATACCTAGAGGCATATATGACATACCAATCCGACTAGAGATGGACGATAATTCAAATCTACATGAAGAGAAAGCTTTTCAAGAGGAAGAACCAACATTGATCGAGCACCTTATTGACGAAGAACTTATGCCAGCTCCTTTGAATAGAGCTGATTTACCATCCAATGAAGTTGACGCTGATTTTGTATTTAATCTTAATGATTTGGAAGACGACGATCGGTTTATAAATGATGATGAGATAGAAGATGATACATTAATCGATTATTATGATTCGAAGGAGGATTTAGAAATCGAGGATACGGATTTTGATAAATAGATCTATATCCTTTGTTGAATCTTCTTTTATAATAACGGTATACAATATAATTCTATTCATTAGCATTTATGTATTTTTCACTATTATTATTCGTTATTATATTTATTTACATGTCAAGTTAATTATATGCATAGTTTAAGCATTATAGGTATGGCACCGGAAGCGAGACAACGGCGTTCGAGTTTTCAGTCTACCCCTGAGCCTTCCACCATTTCCACTACTGCACCATCGGAGTCGCCAGAGGGCTCTATAGAGGTGGATCCGAATGAGGCAAGTTCAAGTGAGCTGGCCCCGACTGGTATTTTCATATTTTTTATATAATAAAATTTGATTTTAATCTACCTACCTATTAGGTTTATAAATGGCTATCACACTAATATTTTATTCATTATTCTTTCAGGTCATTTTTTGTCGGTGGTGAGGTAAGGGTGAGGTCCATCGAAGAACCTCATTCTTGAGCGTTGGAGACGCGAGCATGAGGGATTGCGTCTTTGCATCGAGATACCGTTAGGCTATACCAGGTCTATTAAAAGATGGTGCAAGCCATGGCAGACTGAGTTGGGCATCATTTGCTGCAGCTATGCCCCAACGATGCTGTTCGATTGGCATCAGGTTACACGGCCTCAGAGGAAGGTCATTTATAGCCACTTACAGGTACGATAATATTTATTTAAATATTTAATTAATATTATATTCTTATAATATTTGTTATTGGCAGGCTATATTTAAGATTATTGATTTTAAGCACAATCGCGTGCGGCAAGCTGTAGATGATTATTTATATCCGCATTTTAAGGAGTATCGGCATCGCATTCATCACCACTGGTATGCTGTAGTGCATAACTAGGGGGTGGAGGTAGCACGGCAGTGACCATATGATAACATCAGTATCGAGGACTGGGCTATCATATGCCACACGTATGAGAATTTGGTATATCAGATAATTTTTTTATTTAGAATTTAATAATTAAATTATTTATTTTTAAATTTAGTTACTTACTAACTAATTTGACTGTTAATTGTGCAAGATCCATGTACCAAAAATATCGTGAATCGAGCGAGACAGATAGTCTCGCATTATGGAGGTTTGAGGCCATTCGCTCGCCATATGGAGAGATGGTAAGTAATTTTTATTTATCATATTTTAACTATTTAACTATTTAAAAAAATATATTAATTATTCTTAAATTGTAGAGAGATATAGAGAATGATGAGCTTCCTGATAGAATCGAGATCTACCAGCGAACCCATCAGCGACGATCAGGGAACTGAACGGTCGGGAGCTAGGAGCTTTACGTAAGTTTTTCCAACTACTTTTTTCATTGGTATTTTGATTTTCAGTACAAACTTAGAATAGCTATAATTTTAATTTTTAGGATCGTATGATAGACATTAGATCCTAGCCTATCCTAGAAGGCTCGACTGCATCCACACATGATGAGATCTGTGATCAGATGCTTGGTACGAGACTCAATTATATTAGGAAGCTAGGGCATGGGATCAGAGCTCCTACATCTTCATGCTCATCCAGGGCTGGCATCCATACTATCTGCGATGCCTGGCTGGTGGAGATACAGAGATAGATTGCTAATGATCGATAGTGGACTGTTGAGTTAACTACATGCGTCGATGAGTACCAGTTATTTCAATCATAGATGATGGAGCGAATGGCGCAGATGGAGTAGATGATACCGCTAATGAGGCAGCAGCAGGTCAGTCCGAGCTCCTCTAAGTGCTTCCCTCCTTCGATCCATTCTTCTTCTCTAGATATTACCAATGCTTGATAGTCGGCGGCTTGTTTTCTCTTATTTTTATCTTTATTTTAGGTCTTTTATATTTATTTACCAAAAATAATTTTTGTAATGAAATATCTTTTTTATATAATGAAATGATGAAATTTATTATGGATGAAATGATAAAATTTATTTATAAATTTTTTATTTTAATTTTATAAATTATAAATAAAAATATAAAATATATTTATTTATAATTTTTTTAAAAAAATAATTTATGATATAATTATTTATGATGAAATATCAGTCATAAATAATTTATTATTTATGATGAAAAAGTTACGGCTCAAATAAATTTTTATTTGCAATGGAAAATTTTTGTCGCTGATAACTTTTTATTTATGATGAAAATTTTTCATCGCCAATAAATTTTTATTTGCGACGAAAACTTTCCATCGCTAATAAGTTTTTTATTTACGACGAAAATTTTTCATCATAAATAATAAACTTATTTGCAATGAAAAAATTCATCGCAAATAATATTTATTTTCGATGAAAAATTTCTATCATAAATAATTTTTTTATTTATGATAAAAATTATTCATCAAAAAAATATTTATTTATGATGAAAAACTTTACTTTTCATCATAAAATTTTTTTATCATAAATAATTTAATGAATAAAAAAATTTGATAAAAATATTTCATCGTAAAAAAATTTTATTAGCGATGAAAATTTACTTTTCATCGCTAATTATTATTTGCGACCCCATTTTTTGTGACAAAAAGTTAGTAATGAAATTTTCATCGCTAATAATTATTAGCAATAAAAATTTATTATTTACGATGAAAATATTGCTTCGCAAAAAAGAGATTTTCTTGTAATGAAGGTTTATGGGTGGACTATTACCGACGACAAGACTACCATCGATAATACGGTTGGCAAAATCAAAGTTTCTATATAAAAGTTACTAAAGATGGTAGCTCCTGTCGCTAATAATATTAAATTTTTAAAATATTAAATTTTAATATTAATTTTTTTAAAAAAAATAATAATTATTGATGGCAAACAGCCATCAATAATATAGTCAGAAAAAATATTAGCAATGGCTTCTACATTACTAATACAAAAACATCATCGCTAATAATATTAAATTTTAAAAATATTTAGTTTTAATTTTAAAATATTTTTTTTTAAAGTATTAGTAACAATAAGATTTCAGTCGCTAAAGTTATTGCTAATAATTATAATTTTTTTTAAAAAAATATATTTTAATATTAATTTTTTCTTCTAAATTTTTTTTGGATGGTTAAAAATTAATATTAAATTTTATTAAATTTTTAGACTTAATAAATTTATGGATTGAGTTCTAGTTAATTTAAAATAGATTTAATTTAATTAGAATTAACTTAATTTGAGGCTAATTAAATTTTAATATTTTAAATATAGGACTTGGATTCAAAATCTAATTGAATTAGGTTTGACAGAATTTCGAATCGAATTCAAATTTAATTTGAATGAAATATAAATTAAAAATTATTTTTTTAATTAATTTAAATTAAATCATATTTAATTAGGTTTGACTTAATTTTAGGATAATTTGGTTTAAAATCTAATTAGGACTTGGATTCAAAGTTTAATTGAATTAGGTTAGATAGGATTTTAGATTGAATTTGAATCGAATTTCAATTGAATTCAGATCGAATATAAACTGAAAACTATTTTTTCTTAATTAATTTTAATTAGATTAAATTTAATTAAACTTAACTTAATATGAAGATAATTGGATTTTACTATCCAAGTAAGACTTAAATTTTAAAATCTAATTAAATTAGGATTGACAGATTTTCTAATCGAATTCAAATCAAGTTTGAATTAGATTCAAATTAAACCTAAATTAAAAATTATTTTTTTCTTAATCAATTTAAATCAGCTTTAATTTGATTAATCTTGACTTAATTTGAGGCCAACTGAATTTTATAATTCATGTAGGATTTAGATTCGAAGCCTTATTAAATTAAGTTTGATAGAATTTCGAATTGGATTCGAATCGAATTCGAATTGGATTCGAATGTAATCATGGATCAAGTTTTAATTGATTTAAATCAACTTAAATTTAATTAGGCTTATCTTAATTTGAAGGTAATTGAGTTTTATTATCCAAGTAGGACTTGAATTAAAAGTCTAATTAAATTAAGATTGACAGAATTTCTAATTGAATTTGAATTAGATAAGAATTGAATTTAAATCAAATTTAAATTAAAAATTATTTTTTCTTAATTAATTAAAATTTTTTTTAAAGTGCGGTGACATGGAAATCATGGATCTCAATGCATATTTTTTGAGTAAAAGGATGCAAAGCCATCACCTTCATTGCATGGAGATTAATATAAAAGAAGTACAACTTAAACATATAATAACTCGCCTATGCATGCTAAGAAATTCGCATTTATGTGCATACATTACTAATCCACTGATCCATCATTTACTATTTTATACGATTGATTGGTCTTAAATTCAGTGTTCCATCATTTGGGACAACCTTTTCATTTAGCATGTTGTGCTTTTTGAGATCCACAACGTCTTATATTAGAACTTATCATCTTCTCCCTTCATTCATCTACACTCAGTGCAAGTGTAATGGAATAATCGAGGTTATTCCTTGATTAATCGAGCTTACTCTACAACCAACGAGGTAGATATCCTGCCAAATTCAACTACATGACAGGTAAAAGCTTGTTGTAAAGTCATGTACTCTTCCATGGAGATTTCTCAAACTTCTATCCGTGCTCCATGTCTAATCTCAAATGATGAGCAGTAGTTAGCTCATTGCAATTTCTGAGTTTTAAGCTTCTGATTGAATAATTTTTTTCATCTAAAAAAAAAAAGGACTTGTGATTGAAAAAATTGAAGCATCTCTTGCTCAAACAATCACCACGTCCAAAATTTTAGCTTCATAATAATTCCATCATGAGCTAAGGAAACGACCCAGTAGCATAATTTTGCTCACGAAAATGAAGTGGTCAAACAAGCATAGAATTTGCCAAACCACATGCACATTTGCACCGAGCTGTAACTTCCTTATTCCTGATGCATAACTTGCTTGCCAAAATCGCACCTCTGAACACCTAACAAAGGAGCTGAAATATCCGTGGAGTACGACATGGAACATTGTGTTGGCATGAGGTTGGAGTATGCGAGTTTGCTCGCATTCTTCAATACTGATGCAATATTAGCATGTCCCTGAAAGACTTCGGCAAATTAATTAGATTATAAATATGCAACGCACATCAAACTCTATGTGACCATAATTAATTTAGGATGGTAAACCAGTCAACAAAAATAACGATTAAAAAAAAGAGAGAACGAGAAATAGAGAGGCTCCGAGATTGAACGCAAATATGAGGTGCACCCACCATTACTTCCACCAAAGAAAACGAACAAAGAGGAAAAAAATAATATTAAAGAAAAGAGAAGCGCATATTTGTGGAAAGTTGGGGGAGGGTATGAACGCTCCGTTACGGAAGGCATTTAGCTTCTTTACCAAATAAGTGCTGAAGGAGAACCGCAAGAAGGGGGGGCTAGCCGATAGGTTCTGGACACAAACAAAGCCTTGGCCCCGCTGGATGCAAAAATTAGTGCCCCGACGTAAATGCCTTGGTCCCCAAATTAAGAAACGTAGATGGATCCATAGGGGCTCTCTCGCCAAACAAAAACTGTTTGACATTGTTGTTTTTCTGTTTTTCTTTCTACGCAAGTTAGTGAAAAATCATGCTAAGATTGGTTGAAGATAGTATTTGCACAAAATTTCTGCCATTTCTTGTCTTTGTTTTCATTGTTTTTAAAATTCTGCTAAGTTGATTGGCCCTAAATGGGGAGTAGAAAATCCCTCATACTACCTTCTATGGAACTATGTTTGAATAGTGACCGTTGCAAGTTTCGATTAGTGTTTTGAGATTTGAGCTTCGACTCTTTTTTGATTGATCGCTGGTGATCTAGTTGGATTGGACGGTTGGCAACACCGGTGATAATAGGAAGCAATCGTGCGAATCATCAAAAGGCTTCAACGGTGAATGATCGGCTAGAGATGGCATGGAGAAGGTCGGGAAATGCACGCCCGATTTAGGTCTCACCAAAATCGGCGCCGGCGGTGATCGAGGAGCTGCTTTGTCAATTTTCGAAGATGGTCCAACTCTCGGAAGAGGAGGTGCGGGCAAATACGGAGGCATGGATGGCCATAGCAGTGGTAGCTAAGAGCCTTGTGCGGCAAGTGGGGGTGGAGGCGGCAGTCAGAGAGTTTCGAACACAGGCTGGAGTCAAGGGGGAGGGTGGTGGCCGTGGTTTCACCCATCGAAGGGCTTTATCTGGTTGGTCCTGATAAGGTTCTGGCTACCGGAGCTCTCGACGGAGCTTTGGGGAGAGGCGACGATCGGGAGCATAATGGTGTTGGTAGGAAAGATGGTGGCATTGGATGAATGCACAGCAGAGCGGTGGTGACTCGGCTTCTGGTGGGTCTGTGTCAAAAATAACCTTGGATGGCCACTGTGACCGGGGTGGTGATCGACGGACCAAAGGGCCCCCAATGATAGAGGTTCATCTATAAAAATTTGGACGGCGTGTGCTTTTGGTGCGGCCGTTTTTACGTGCTGGTGGCATGTTCGGCCTGTAGAGAAGGAGGGATCTCATTGGTGGGCCTCAGCACGGAGAATGTGGTCTATGTTGAAGGGAAGGAGTTGGGGTCGTGACTAGTTGCAGTCTGATGGTGGCTGCCGAGACCAGAGGCCAGTGGCGAAGTGGAGAAAAGAAGGGTTGAGTTGAGTCGGGTCTCTTTGGCGGAAACCAAATTGGGTCAACTCGGTATAGAGCCAACTTAAGATGGTCCAAATCGAGTTAACCCGACGGAGGGATCCAACAATTGGTTGAAGTCAACCAAAGTTGCACGGCGATGATCCCCCCTCGATTCGACGGCTAGATCGGAGCCAAGGTGGGGCATGGAGAACCGTGCAAGTGCGGTTAAGGGTGCGGTGTCAAGTGCGGATGTAGGTGCAGCCCGACCTGCCAACATTTTCAGTGGATCGTGAGATGGGGAAAGCCTGCATGATGCAGGCCTGGTTGTGGCACGGACAGGGGGAATGGAGGCAGGCCTTGCCCAGCCTAAGTGTGCCCGACCTAGTGAATTTAATGTGGACCGAGTGCAGAAGCCTAAGAGCAAGGAAAAAGGATCCCTTGAAAGCAGAAAAGATCGATCCTCTATAATTAGAGCAAAGGACAATGCCCTAGCCTGTTTGGAGACTTAGATGGAGGTGTCTACTGTTCCACAAGAGTCGGGGGTCTTCTTATTTTCAGCCGGGACTATAGGGGATGGGGAATTAAGTGTGGTTCTAGAGGATACTGAGGTAGAAGAGATGGAGCACCCTGAGCAGGAGATAGTGCAGGGCTTGGATCATAATGAGGCTATGGTCCAGCTGAGGCAGGCCATCTATGAAGAGGATGGGAGGCTAGCAGATGAGGGATTGTCGACATGGGATTAGAGGATGATACTCAGATGGAGGGGGTCATGGGATTTGATCCACTCCCATGTCACTCTTCCCAATGAAATTGCTGATCTAGAACACCTGGGAGTGGGGAAGCCCTCCTTCCAAATGATGTTTGGAAGACTTGTCCAGTGTATGGTACTGATATTTGTATCCTGCTTGAGATGTGATTGTCGGGGAGGAGCCTAGGTCAAGCCAAGAGATGGATTCTACCATCATGGTGCTCTTATGCCATGGAGTCCAGGGTATGGCTGGAGGAATCATGGTGCTGTGGTGTCATGCCGATATCAAGATGGATGCTTTCCATGGATGTGAGCGGTAGATTGCTTTGGTCATCTCCAAGCAGACTAGAGATCCTTGGCTAATATTAGGGGTGTATGTGAGTGCCGAATATAAGGAGTAGAGGATCCTTTGGTTTGAGACTACCAAACTGGTTATGCAGGGCCTATCCTCTCTTATTGCTATGGACTTTAACTACATTATGGAGCCCCATGAGAAAATGGATGGCAAATAGTATGTTGATACCATTTACTCCAGAGAGTTCAAGGAGTTCATCGGTGACCTATGTTTGATTGATCTTGGCTACATTGGTCCTAGATTTATCTAGTACAACAATTATCTTGAGGTTGCTAGGATTTGAGAGAGAATTGATGGGCCTCTGGGCACCATCGAATAGATCCAACAGTTCTCTACGCAATAGGTGCACCACTTGCTGAGAATTGCCTTGGACCACTATCCGCTCCTCATCACTATTGATGGCCCTCACTCCTCATCACTATTGATGGCCCTCGCTTGCCTAAAGCTCCATTCAAATTTGAGAAGTTCTGAACCTTCTATCAGAGATTATGGGATCTGATTAGGGAGATGTGGAGGATGCCGGTTCATAAGAATGCAAGATATCGGATGAGATTATGGGATCTGATTAGGGAGATGTGGAGGATGTCGGTTCATAAGAATGCAAGATATCAGATGACTCAGAGGCTGGAGTTGGCACGATGCAGGCTCATCTGATTAGGGAGATGTGGAGGATGCCGGTTCATAAGAATGCAAGATATCAGGATGAGATTATGGGATCTGATTAGGGAGATGTGGAGGATGCCGGTTCATAAGAATGCAAGATATCAGATGACTCAGAGGCTGGAGTTGGCACGATGCAGGCTCATCCAATAGAATCGGCTTGAAGTAGGTGACATCTTCAGACGACTCGAGGGGGTAGAGGTGGATATCGCAGAGTTGTAGAGTAGAGAAGATCAGAGAGGCGAATTCCAAGAGCTAGACCTGTAGGAGCTTCGTCACAAGCTCTCTGAGCACCATTCTCTCATAAAATAGTAAGAGACTCTTTGGAGATAAAAGTCCAGAATGTAGTGAATCAAGGAAGGTGACCAAAATATCATATTCTTCCATTAATCTATGATGATTAGGAGATCCTTGAACCGTATTAGATAGCTAAGGGATATAGATGGTAGTGTTCTAGAGGATAGCGATGAGATCAAAGGCTAGATTCTTCAATTCTTTAAATCTCATTGGACTGCCTCTCTGGGTGGGAGTGATCTGTCCTAGGGGGTGCCGTTCTACTTGCAGTATCTCTGATGAGGAGAATGAGGTCCTATCTTGTCTTATGGCAGCTAACAAGGTGTGTGGGGCTCTTTGATCTCTTGGAAAAGATAAAGTCCTAGGGTCGGATATAGCTTTCCATCCTTCTTCTTCCGTCGATATTGGTCAATCATTGGGGCAGAGGTGACTGAGGCTGTGCAAATAGTTTTCGAGGCCAGAGGCATATCGGAGCAGTGGAAGAGGATGCTGATCATCCTCATACCGAAGAGACTTGATGTGATAGCACCTAGGTACTTTAGGCCTATCAGCCTCTACACCATCCTTTATAAGATGTATGCGAGAATTCTGGTTGGTCGCTTAAAGCCGATCATTCCATGCTTGATTAGTTAGGAGCATGGGATGATTTTCACTGGCCATTGCATTATTGATAATGTCCTACTTGCCCAGGAGTTTATTCATGATCTACAGTGGGCTCCTATTTATCGGAGCTTGATGGCAATCAAGCTAGACATGGAGCGCGTGTACAACCACATGAGCTGGAGGTTTGTGCGGCAGACGCTTCAAGAGTTTGACTTCTGTGGCAAGCGGACGGATTGGATTATGGATTGTGTGGAAGGTCCGAACTTTGCCATTCTGATCAATGGCTCTCCGACCGAGTTCTTTCACTCAATCAATGGCCTCTAATAAGGGTGTCCTTTCTCTCCCTACCTATTTATTTTATGTGCTGATGTCCTATCTCATGCTCTTCGGGTGACAATCTAGGGGGTGAGCTGGAGTCCTACTGGCCTATCCCTGGGATGCAGCCTTTGTCGCATCTTCTATTTGCAGATGACTATTTGCTCATTAGTCGGGCCTCTTTACGCAATGCGAGGTACTTCGCATCCACGATGGAGGCCTACTATCAGACTTCCAGGCAGTGTGTCAATCTATAAAAGTCTATTATCATCTTCAGTCCAAAGATGAAGGTTTAGGTGAAGCTCGCGATTCGAGATAGGTTAGGGATCCCCAAGCAGACCGGGACTCTAACTTATCTTGGTGTTCCTATCACAGATTGGAGATTGTGGAGGGCTGACTGTAGGCACATGGAGCAAAGGATTCAGGAATGCCTCGACGATTGGCAAGCTCATTCCCTTTCTGTGATAGAGAGGGCTACACTCATGAGGTCAGTTCTGAGCTCCATCCCTGTTTACCTACTTGCGAATACTGTTGTGCCTTGTGCCTATCTCTGGAACAATAGTTTTAGAACTTCTTGTGAGCTCCACACAAGATGGTCATGATCTACACCTACTCTCTTGAGATGTTGTTTGCTAGCCTATGCGAGATGGGGCCTAGGGATCTAGTCATTACTGCTTAGGAGGGAGGTGATGTTTGCCCAGCATGCCATGAGATTCCTCACCCAGCCCGACTGTCTATGGAGTAGGATGATGAGAGCTCGATATGAGGCCTGGTGCCAGGGGCCCTATAGCCAAGGTGGTCGCAGCTTCTTTTTTATCTGGAGGATGATTCGAACCTATGGCCCTGCAATGGAGGCCCAGCTTAGATGGCTGATTGGTGATGGGACCTTGGTTGATGTAAGCTAGGATGCATGGATCTCCAGCATTCCTCTCTCTTGATGGCCAACTTTTGTTAGTATAGAGGTGGGCGATGACTAATGAGTTCGAGACTTGATCATTAAGGACGTCAGAGGCTGGAGGGCCTAGGACATTATCCAGCTATTTGGTAGCCACCTTGTGGGTACAGGATCCTTGCTATCCCCATCCCCATCTACCGAATTCAGGATTTGAGGGTATGAGGCCTATCGTGCTGTGCCAGGGTCCCTACCAGAGAGCTTGTTATGATGTATGGACCAATGTCAGAGAGGATTGAGGCAGCTTGAATCTGGAGAGCGGCTATCCATCCCAAGATTAAACTATTCCTGTGGAAGGTCGCCTGGGACCGTCTTTCGACTTGATCCCTTCTCAAAGATAAGAGCATGGATATGCCAACCACCCACCTGAGCTGTGGGATGGAGGATGAGATGATAGAGCACACCCTTCTTTGTTGCCCTAGTGCATGCTTGATCTCGCAGATGACAAGTGGCTACACTGGGACGTATTCTCTAGTTTTTGGCTCTCATTTTTTTTTGGTGTGGTCCGTCATAGCTCGATTGAGAGGCTGACCTACATCGCTTATCAGATCTGACTTTCGAGGAACAGCCTGATCTTTGATACTAAGGTCGTCCCCACTTATCATATATTAGAGAGAGCCTATTATCTAGCAGAGGAGTACTACCACTATGATGCTACCAGACAGTCCCTCGATGACACAAGTTCCTGAGGCCCTCTTGCTGCTCCTGCAGTAGTCCGTAAGATGCTTTTCATCTCTTGGGAGCCCCCACCCTCGGACTTCATCAAGATCAACTTTGATAGCAGTATTAGAGGGATAGCGACGGTACGGGTTATGTGATTCAAAGTCCTGAGGGCAAGATGCTGACAGCTGGAGGATCTTCTCTTTTTTAGCCATTAGTTTCTGGCATGAAGCTTCGGATCATCTGAATGGTGAGAATACATGTAGAAAGGATTGTTTTGGAGGATAACTCTGCTATTGTCATTGCCTAGATCCGAGGTGTGGCAGAGCTGCCCACAGTCCACCCATTGATTCATGATATTTGAAAATTTTTTATCATCTCTACAACGATTATTAGGCACGTCTACCAAAAGATGAACAACACTGTAGATTAGATGACATCCTACGTTGCCAACCACATCGATTAAGTGATCTTAGCATCTTAGTTAGAGTATCCTAAAGCTTTGTATAACATTTTAATTTTTTCGACTGTATTCACATAAGAATTGTATGAATGCCTATTTGTATCAAAAAAAAAAAAAAAAAAAATGCTACCAAAATCCTCAAAAATTTTACAAATAATTAAAAAATAAAAAAATTTCATCATACATATTCTTCGGCCTGCATTTTTCTTCAAGCGGCTGTATAATTTCATTAATCATTCAGCTGGTATCGGCTCCACTCGCTTGTTTGCTCAATAATCTTTCAGCTGGTATCGACTCCACTCTCTTGTTTGCGTTGAGCACTTCGTCTTAACTCCATCTACGTGTCGAGGGACACCCTTACTTACAGATCCTTATTATTATTATTATTATTATTATTATTATTATTATTATTATTATTATTATTATTATTATTTATAAGGTTACCTTTGAGCGATGCTGTCAAATACCATCACAAACGGTAAATCCGACTGACCAAAGTGGGTGAACCCTCCGGAGCAAAGATTATTGGAGGGACAGCATTCAAAAAGTCATATTTTCGCCCGAGTCTTTGGTCTCAATGCAGTTGACCGTTGCCCCTTTTTTCCTTCTTCTTGGAAGCGTAATTTCAGTTTTTCCTCAGGAATATCAAATTCCATTTACAAGGCATCACCATGTAAAAGTGAGGGTTGGTGAGTGAGACTTGTTTTCCCATGGCTCTCTATGCACTCCCTGTTTTCCAGACTGTCAGGCTCTCCACTCATACAAACAGACCCCAAGAGAATGATAAACAAGCACTATTTCATAACGTAGCACTGGAATTATGCCAAAATAATGACAGCTAAGCATATAGCCTGTATCCAAATTAAAATAAAATTATTAGAAAATAAAATTAGAAGAGGAAGACAAAAGGTAATACAATTTATTCACAAGATCTATTTTCTAATAGCTACGGCAATACATTTTCACATACAACATCTCAACTATTCAAAAGGACATCATTTATCAGTCTACGTTTACCGGTTTACCCAACTCTATTTCCTTTCATTTTTACCTGAGAACGTTGAAAGCATCAAAGGAAAAACAAGGCAACAAGGTGGCAAGGAAAATTGATATCAAGGTCCTATAGGATACCAAAACACTCCCCAAGTAGGGGGGAGGATCACAGAATCTACTCTAAAACCAAGTCTTAAGATCACAATTGCTCACCATCCCAACTGCAATTGATCAATCTGATGGTCGTCCCTATCAAAAGTCACCCGATCAACATGACAAACTACAGTGCCATCAAGCAAATATTTGGAATGTCATTGATCTGTACTGACAAGGGTAAGTGGCCTCCCTCAACCCATTCTGAATCCCCTTCTACCATCTGGCATGCAGGGCCCAGGTGGTTGCTTACCAACGGTTGGCTGCTAATCAGCATGGACTGGGTGGCTTGAAGGTGGGGCACCAATAGAATAGCCTCCATTATGATTGTCGTCGTGGTGGTATTGGCCCCATCCATGCCCCTCCCTCCGTGGATCCGCCCCTTGCTGCACCTTGCCATGTCTTCCTTGTCACAGAAATTCTCCTCACCCTGTCCATCATGTATCATATCTCAATAAGAACACCCGGACTCCCGGACTGCTAGACAAATTCTGTTTCATGAATTACTTGATTTTATTGGAAGTCCCAAAAAAAGCAACAATAGCATGCAGCGGAAAATCAAGTGAACCAAATTGGCTTGACTAGTGTTGCTGCACCTATGAGCTTCAGACAATGACAAATGTGTATACAGACGCATTCCACATCCTCCATTGGGTCCTCAAATGATTGAGAAGGATCCTTCACTTGCTTCTCATTTTGTTGATTAGTTGTGGCCACGATATTTCGTACTGGCCTGAACCAGTATATCCCATACCGTACTGTACCGATAGAAAACTGGATAGGCCAATTTTTTGGAAAATGACTTGAATCGAACCGAACCGGTCGGTACAACATGGTACAGACCGGTATCGAATGGTTTGGTCCAGTACGGTACTGATATGGAGTGGTACGGTATGGTATAATTTTTTTTGGCCATTGGATAAGATTTTTTTTTTAATTTTTTTTTATTGATGGTACGGCACAGTTTGATACTGATTAGCTATCGGCACGGATTTCGGTACCAAGTCCGTAAACTTTGGTTGTGGCAATATCATTTTCATCTCCATTATTACATTTATTTCCTATTTTTCTGCCTCGACCTGACTCATGTTTTGTCTGTTTTGAAAAGGCTAAAAGAATGTCACCTATACAAATTACCTAATTACCAAGTTCATTGGTACTTGAAACACTTGAGAAAACTAGTTATAAATTGTAGGACATCTTGGATGCACCTACATGCTGTACTAGGACACTAAAGTGACATTTGTACACAGAATGCTGGCCAGGTAGGTGGTTGAGATGAGGAGATAAAGGATGAAACAAATCAGAAATTTGTTGAAACTACAGTTCTGCAATCAGACATATCTGGTCAAAGTAACAGAACATAGTTGTCAAAGAACCTTAGGCAACACAATGACAGACCAAACCCTATAGCCTAGGCGACTTCTAAGGCAACAAAGCAATTGCCTTTCATTTTCATAGATCTTGTATATATTAAATTAACAAAGAATTTAACATGCCTTGAGTCACATGCATTGAATATTTCATAAAGATACTCAGCAACAATAAAGATCATTACACAATACATGCTGTAACTTATATATTCATACCAAATTCATAAATGTGACAGAATAAAAGTAATGGCATAATAGTCAAATGTTACAGTTTGCATAACACTTTTTTCATCCAACCTGCTGGAGGGCTGAGCTTCAGTCTATGGTTTGAAAGAGCGAAACAATTAAAAAAGCTCTAATGTGCATATATTGAATTCCATAGAAAGAAAAAGTTGTGCAATAACACACACACACACACACATGTACTATGCATGCATATACAAAACACATACACACATACAATATGCAAATAGACATAGAGTACATAGAGAAACAAGTAAACACAAACAAAGCAGAAGCCAACCACCTATTAAGAAATTACCACCTAGATGTCAACCAATTGCTTAGACAGCCCCGAAAACTTGGGTGGTGCAACTACTTATGGGGATCTAGGCAAAGTTCTAGGCATTCTAAGGCCCATTCACTGCCTAAGTGACCAGTTGTAACAACAATTTCAACTAAATCACCAACACAATCAGCAATACTATCCACTAAATCTCTAACACAACAACCACAAAGATCTAGCCCCACATTCAAGCATCTCATTGATAAAATATCATATAGTCCTGGACGCAGCATGCCTTTAAACAGTTCAACAGAATGCAATTGAAAGAATTAGAACACAAAATCTATTTCCAAAGCATCTGATCGACAAGGATTATCCATAGATAGAGATTTTGAGTCTATGAGTCTATCATAGATATAGATATTGAGTTAGACCAATATTAACGAGAATCCATCAAAAAGTGAAACCCACAACAACAAAATGACATAACATCTGAAGAATGGAAAAAAATCTGAAGACAGGTTTGGTTACAGTATCTGTTTATGCAAGTAATTGTTCACATCATAAACTAAGAAAACAGACCATTCTCTCTGTATGCCAAACAAGAACAAGCTCATTTGCAAATTAAGTTATCATCTCATGATCTTTTTAGGATTGGTTAAAATCACCATAAAACCTCAAAGTGCCCAAAATATTTTAAACTGTGCACAAATTTATGCACTTTTTCAGTTATCACTGATTCCAGTATGCCTCATTACTGAAAATTAAAGCATCCTCCATGTTTGCTTGTCCAGACACACAACCCTAGTTAGACAATGGAAATATGCCACTTCAGCATCCTTAATAAAGGAAAGACAAGCATCTCCTCCTCTCTCTCGCATCTTGCATCTTGCCCCATTTCTCTCTTCCATCAATCTTGGGTTCTCACTGTTCCCCTTCTATCTTCTTGACAATGCACAGTCATTTATGTCGTCATTGATGTGAGTGAGAAACCTTTCTCTGACACTTTATGGGATCAATGACAATTAGGGATTAGACTGGTAGAGCACATCTATACAGTCAAAGTAGTCGCAATAGAACTTGAACAGGTTCAGAGGAAAAGGCGATTTGCATTTTGTTACAAGAAATCTGATCCTTGGATCCCTTTGGGCAGCCCAAGGAGAGAGGACGGCTAGGGAGATGGAGGATGATACCTTGTCGTTGAATTCATGGAGATGAGGTTCAAGGCCTCCCATCATCAAGCTCTGCCATGGAAGGGGAGGAGAAGATGTGAGTTCCTAGGATAGGGGTATTCTGGTAAGAGAAGAGGGGGGAGAGAAGGTCGAAAGGGGATGGGATAGGGATGAGATGAGAAAGTCAGTATTGCCATTGCCCAGCAATGCCATTAGGAACCACAATGGTGGTGAGTTCGAGCAGTCAGATGGGAGAAGAGATATGGTGCAGAAGATGGGAAGAGAAGAATGAGGTAGGAAAAACTAATTAGATATCTCTCCATCCCTTCAAGAAAAGCTGATATGGCAATACCACCTCAGCATGCCAATCAGTCTGCGTAAGCTATTTAATAGATCTGCCTGCAAGAATAGCACTGCTTAGATTCCTAATATCTCATTTAATTTAATCACAACTTGGCCATGTTTGGTCACAAATAAACATCAAAAAAACCTGAATGAAGTCCCTTTTCAGCTTTATTTCAGACTTTACTCAGCCAACAAACTTTTCTGCCTTTTGAATAAAGCCCCAAATGGGGGAACTTTTGGATTTCAGAAAAACTGAAGAGCATCCTTTTGGTACTTAGTTTCACCAGGTTAAAACTGTTTGGAGGAGATGGGCCCAATAGTTTTAGGCTTTCAGCTAAATTATAAGGAATTATTCCATAAAGTTATTCAAATATGCTGGTTAAACTTATTCAGGAACCAAACACAGCCTAAAGATGAAACTCTACCAACATAAAAGATTTTACTTAGACGAGGTGGGGAAGTGATTCCACTTCATCATAAGAAGACAGAAACCTTTTAAAGTACTATATCGTTATTATAAGAAAAAAAAGGTATTCAACAGACAAATACACCTTGTTATAAAAATGCATTTCGAATTTTGATGGTCTATTAGCGGTAGCAGTAGTGCCATTGGGGTTGCCATTAGGATTCTAAGGATGGCAGGTATGAATAGTTTTCACACCAAGTACAAAAGCTTACATTATAAGACACCCAAAATTTTCATGACTTCGAAAATTTGACATATATCACCTACAGCTCCTTACCTCCCAACAAGGGCGAAAACCTTCATAAGGTTTTGGTAGCAATCATCCTCAGGTAGATTTTCAGCAACAACGATATGGGACTGTAAAGTCAAAAAAAAGTGTTCCCAGAACAGATGAAGAATAATTAAGAACTCACAACAGAAGTGATTGAAGAAAACCTGCAATTCTTCAATATCTGCCTTCACTTAACCTACAATTCTTCAATATTTGCCTCAGTGAAGAGCTGTAGACAATTAGGCATCTAACTTCCTTTCCATTATCACTAACAAACTAAATTTTGCAAAAAAAGGTATGGAAGATAGAAGAGAGTGCTCAAGAAGCATTAGCATATCAATGTATGAGTGTTACTAGTGTGAGCAACTTGCAAAGTGCTGCGGAACCTTTCACTATGAAAGCTCCATGTGAGGAATTGAGAGAGAGAAAAAATGCAACAGGGTTGCTGAGTAGGGAAAGCAGTGTTGGGAAGCCATATGATCATAATGAAGGCATTAGATACAACTAAGCATCTCGGTGAAAAGAGTTTCAATTTCTGATGATATCCATAAAGCACCAGCAAGCAAGCAATTGTTGTGGAATAAGGCCTTGATCTTCTTAAAGATGTGATTACTGCCATTGGCACTGCACCAGAATAAGGGTATAATAATTATAAAAATGTCAATAAGGTTGCTGTATTTAAATCTGCTGCCACAATTTGTTTATTAGCTTATTAATAAATATATTTTGAAAGCTAATAAGGTGGTAATTTGGTTAATAGAGTTTTGCCCCTACTCTCAATTACCTATTGCTTTTCTCTACCAAACTTTTTAGTCCATAATAATAATGATGATGATGATGATGATTATGATAAAAGAAACTAACTCAGCATTGCAAAAATTCATGTCAACTCTTCATGCTATGGAGGGAACATATCTTTATACCATGGAACTTTTTTTTATCAAATCTCCTTCCTCTATCATACAAAGTAGATCATCGGTAGACGGGTTGTAACATTCTTTTTTTTTTAACCCCATCTCAATGAGTATGGAACAATATTATGCTGTGCAACTAAAATATAAGAAACCGATTTACTATAGTCTACATGCAAATATATTATCTTCTCCACATCTCAACAATTCAATGTATAAATATCGAACAGGCCCCTCCCCCACTCCCCCCCCCAACCCACCACCCACCAAAAAAAGAAAAGAAAAAGGAAAACCAAAAAGAAAAGACTCTCCATATCCTCCAGCTACAAAAGCTAATCTGCACCTCTTAGTCCATTTGATGGTGTAACACTGGATTGTCTTTTGATGGTATGTCACTGGATTGTCTATTCTTAGTATACTATGTTATTAGTCCCTTAATATCGTAATTCCTAGCCCAGGTGTGAAGGTAAATGGTGACAAATCCTGCTCAAGAGATGACCATATTGATGACTAGTTATACATCATACTGTTATATGGTTGAATGTAGTGGATCATTGTGTGTAGTCACAAGGATCATTATATATCATGTTTTGTCTGTTTTGAAAAGGCTAAAAGAATGTCAGGTTGTCACCTATACAAATTACCTAATTACCAAGTTCATTGGTGCTTGAAACACTTGAGAAAACTAGTTATAAATTGTAGGACATTTTGGATGCACCTACATGCTGTAGTAGGACACAAGTGACATTTGTACACAAAGAATGCTGGCCAGGTAGGTGGTTGAGATAAGGAGATAAAGGATGAAACAAATCAGAAATTTGTTGAAACTAGAGTTCTGCAATCAGACATATCTGGTCTAAGTAACAGAACATAGTTGTCAAAGAACCTTAGGCAACAAAAGTTGACAGACCAAAGCCTATAGCCTAGGTGACTTCTATGGCAACTAAGCAATTGCCTTCTTCATTTTTATAGATCTTGTTTATATTAAATTATTAAATTAACAAAGAATTTAACATGCCTTGAGTCACATGCATTGAATATTTCATAAAGATACTCAGCAACAATAAAGATCATTACACAATACATGCTGTAACTTATATATTCATACCAAATTCATAAATGTGACAGAATAAAAGTAATGGCATGATGGTCAAATGTTATAGTTTGCATAACACTTTTTTCATCCAACCTGCTGGAGGGCTGAGCTTCAGTCTATGGTTTGAAAGAACGAAACAATTAAAAAAGCTCTAATGTGCATATATTGAATTCCATAGAAAGAAAAAGTCGTGCAATAACACACGCACACACACATATGTACTATGCATGCATATACAAAACACATACACGTACAATATGCAAATAGACAGAGTACATGGAGAAACAAGTAGACACAAACAAAGCAGAAGCCAACCACCTATTAAGAAATTGGCACATAGATGTCAACCAATTGCTTAGACAGCCCCCAAAACTTGGGTGGTGCAGGTACTTATGGGGATCTAGGCAAAGTTCTAGGCATTCTAAGGCCCATTCACTGCCTAAGTGACTGGTTGTAACAACAATTTCAACTAAATCACCAACACAATCAGCAATACTTTCCAGTAAATCTCTAACACAACAACCACAAAGATCTAGCACCACATTCAAGCATCTCATTGCTAAAATATCATGTAGGCCTGGATGCAGCATGCCTTTAAACAGTTCAATAGAATGCAATTGAAAGAATTAGAACACAAAATCAATTTCCAAAGCATCTGATCAACAAGGATTATCCATGGACAGAGATTTTGAGTCTATGAGCCTATCATAGATATAGATATTGAGTTAGACCAATATTAATGAGAATCCATCAAAAAGTAAAACCCACAACAACAAAATGACATAACATCTGAAGAATGGAAAAAAAAAAATCTGAAGACGGGTTTGGTTACAGTATCTGTTTATGCAAGTAATTATTCACATCATAAACTAAGAAAACAGCCATTCTCTCTGTATGCTAAACAAGAACAAGCTCATTTGCAAATTAAGTTATAATCTCATGATCTTTTTAGGATTGGTTAAAATCACCATAAAACCTCAAAGTGTCCAAAATATTTGAACATATGCACAAATTTATGCACTTTTTCAGTTATCACTGATTCCGGTATGCCTCATTACTGAAAATTAAAGCATCCTCCACGTTTGCTGGTCCAGACACACAACCCTAGTTAAACAATGGAAATATGCCACTTCAGCATCCTTAATAAAGGAAAGAAAAGCATATCCTCCTCTTTCTCTCGCATCTTGCATCTTACCCCATTTCTCTCTTCCATCGATCTTGGGTTCTCACTGTTCCCCTTCTATCTTCTTGACAATGCACAGTCATTTATGTCGTCATTGTTGTGAGTGAGAAACCTTTCTCTGACACTTTATGGGATCAATGACAATTAGGGATTAGACTGGTAGAGCACATCTATACACTCAAAGTAGTCGCAATAGAACTTGAAAAGGTTCAGAGGAAAAGGCAATTTGCATTTTGTTACAAGAAATCTGATCTTTGGATCCCTTTGGGCTAGGGATGGCAACGAGTTGAGTATGGGTCGGGTCAGCCCATACCCATACTCACCCCGCAAGTAAAAATCTATATCCATATCCACCCCATACCTGCTTCAGTTCGGGTCAAGTAGAGATGCTGATCGGATCGGATCGGATACATATAAATAATATAAAATCATCATAATTTTGAATGAAAAATATGTATTAAAATTATATCGAATCGGGTTCGGGTCGGGGCATACTATTAACCGTACCCAACCTGAACCCGCTTCAGGTATTTTTTTTAGAATCCATACCCGCCCCGAGTTCCAATCGGATCAAGTAAAACCTGCCCTATTTGGGTCGGGTCGGGTTGGGTACTCAGCAGCTTGGATAAAATTGCCATCCCTACTTTGGGCTGCCATAGGAGAGAGGACAGTTGGGGAGATGGAGGATGATGCCTTGACATTGAATTCATGGAGATGAGGTTCAAGGCCTCTCATCATCAAGCTCTATCATGGAAGGGGAAGAGAAGATGTGAATTCCCACGATAGGGGTATTCTGGTAAGAGAGGAAGGGGGAGAAAAGGTCGGAAGGGGATGGGATAGGGATGAGATGAGAGAGCCAGTATTGCCATCACCCAGCAATGCCATTAGCAACCACAGTGGTGGTGAGTTCAAGCAGTCAGATGGGAGAAGAGATATGGTGCAGAAGATGGGAAGAGAGGAATGAGTTAGGAAAAACTAATTAGATATCTCTCCATCCCTTCAAGAAAAGCTGATATGGCAATACCACCTCAGCATGCCAATCAATCTACGTAAGTTTTTTAATAGATCTGCCTGCAAGAATAGCACTGCTTAGATTCCTGATATCTCATTTAATTTAATCACAACTTGGCCATGTTTGGTCACAAATAAACATCAAAAAACCTGAATTAAGTCCCTTTTCAGCTTTATTTCAGATTTACTCCGCCAACAAACTTTTCTGCCTCTTGAATAAAGCCCCAAAGAGGGAAAATTTTGGATTTCAAAAAAAACTGAAGAGCATCCTTTTGGTACTCAGTTTAACCAGGTTAAAACTATTTGGAGGAGATGGGCCCAATAGTTTTAGGCTTTTAGCTAAATCATAAGGAATTATTTCATAAAATTATTCAAATATGTTGGTTAAACTTATTCATGAACCAAACACAGCCTAAAGATGAAACTCTACCAACATAAAAGATTTTACTTAGATGAGGTGGGGAAGTGATTCCACTTCATCATAAGAAGATAGTAACCTTTTAAAATACTATATCATTATTATAAGAAAAAAAAGGTATTTAAAAGACAAATATCCCTTGTTATAAAAAAGCATTTCGAGTTTTGATGGTCTATTAGCTATAGCAGTAGCGCCATTGGGGTTGCCATTAGGATTCTGAGGATGTCAGGTATAAATAGTTTTCACACCAAGTACAAAAGCTTACATCATAAGACGTCCAAAATTTTATGACTTCGAAAATTTGACATATATCACCTACAGCTCCTTACCTCCCAACAAGGGAGAAAACCTTCAGAAGGTTTTGGTAGCAATCATCCTCAGGTAGATTTTCAGCAACAACGATATGGGACTGTAAAGTCAAAAAAAAGTGTTCCCAGAACAGATGAAGAATAATTAAGAGCTCACAACAGAAGTGATTGAAGATAACCTGCAATTCTTCAATATCTGCCTTCACTTAACCTGAAATTCTTCAATATTTGCCTCAGTGAAGGGCTGTAGGCAATTAGGCATTAGCATCCTTTCCATTATCACTAACAAACTAAATTTTGCAAAAGGTATGGAAGATAGAAGAAAGTGCTCAAGAAGCATTAGCATATCAATGTATGAGTGTTACTAGTGTGTGAGCAACTTGCAAAGTGCTGCGGAACCCTTCACTATGAAGGCTGCATGTGAGGGATTGAGAGAGAGAAAAAAAATGCAAAAGGGTTGCTGAGTAGGGAAAGCAGTGCTGGGAAGCCATATGATCATAATGAAGGCATTAGATACAACCAAGCATCTCGGTGAATAGACTTTCAGGTTCTGATGATATCCATAAAGCACCAGCAAGCAAGCAATTGTTGTGGAATAAGGCCTTGATCTTCTTAAAGATGTGATTATTGACATTGGCACTGTACCAGAAATATGGGTATAATAATTATAAAAATGTCAACAAGGTTGCTGTATTTAAATCTGATGCCACAATTTGTTTATTAGGTTATTAATAAATATGTTTTGAAAGGCACAACTCGCAACAATAACATCAATTCTCTAAATTGCTCTGACCATTATTTTTCATTTAATAGAGGAGGCCACTCCAACTGCCCACCCACCTCCACCCCCCACCCCACCCCAAAAAAAAAAAAAAGGAAAATGCACTTTCAGACCATTACAAGAATCATTATTTACCACCTCCCAACATAATAATCATTTAAAATACATCTAACACCAGATATCAGTTATTGTTTCTGAGTTCTTAAAGAGCATAGACAACTTAAGATACGCAAGACAACTAAATGCCCCATAAGGGCTGATTATCTTCTTACACAATAATATGTATATAAGTACTTGAAGTAGATAGCCAAAAGCTAATAAGGGGGCAATTTGGTTAATAGAGTTTCGCCCCTAGTCTCAATTACCTATTGCTTTTCTCTACCTAACTTTTTAGTCCATAATAATAATGATGATGATGATGATGATGATAAAAGAAACTAACTCAGCATTGCGAAAACTCATGTCAACTCTTCATGCTATGGAAGGAACATATCTTTATACCATGGAACTCTTTTTATACCATGGAACTCTTTTTTTCAAATCTCCTTCCTCTATCATACAAAGTAGATCATCGGCAGACGGGTTGTGACATTCTTTTTTTTAACCCCATCTCAATGAGTATGGAACAATATTATGCTGTGCAACTAAAATATAAGAAACTGATTTACCATACTCTACAAAAGGAGTCTAAAAGGTGAACATGTGATACAAATATATTACCTTCTTCACATCTCAACAATTCAATGTATAAATATCGAACAGGCCCCTCTCCCCTCCCCCCCAAAATGACAACCCCCCCCCCCCGCGCAATCCACCACCCAAAAAAAAAAAAAAACATTCTCCATATCCTCCAACTACAAAAGCTAATCTGCACCTCTTAGTCCATTTGATGGTGTAACACTGGATTGTGTTTTGATGGTATGTCACTGGATTGTCTATTCTTAGTATACTATGTTATTGGTCCCTTAATATCGTAATTCCTAGCCCAGGTGTGAAGGTAAATGGTGACAAATCCTGCTCAAGAGATGACCATATGGATGACTAGTAATATATCATACTGTAATATGGTTGAATGTAGTGGATCATTGTGTGTAGTCACAAGGATCATTAAGAAGATGTTAAGAGTAGTACAGCAACAATCTTGATAGAACATGTAACCAAGCACTCATCAATGGTGGTCTAAGAGCCATGATATGATATACCATCAAGTCATTTAGAGAAGTTTATTCTTTTTAAAAATTGATAGCAGATAATGGTTAAAAGATGGATGAAATTTTACAATTAATTAAGCATATACCCACCTTATGAGCCAATGTTCCTCTTACACAATCATATGTACATAACACCTCATATTAAATAGTCAAAACTAAAAGGAAACAAGCTGGCATGAAGGTTCAGTCCTGTTCTCATTTTTCCATTGCTTTTCTTTGCCTAACCACTTTAAGAAAAAAAAATGAATACAACATTGCAAAAAGCCATGTCCACTAAGGAAACTCATTTCCATGCAAAAGAAGCGCTTTTTTCCTCCAATCTCCTTCCTCTAAATGATCATTGGTATCAGAGCAATAGCTTCAGATGTTTCTTGCAAAGTGAGAAAAAAGCACTTCTGCAATAAGATTTAGACCTGCATTATATTTTTTCAATTACTCTGTAAATGCTTCACTTCATATTACTCCAAGGTGCTCACCTTGACAAGTATTACGGAACATTTGTGACCCATGGTGGACTCTTTTACGAGCTTTATAAGCTAATTTGGAACTTGGAAATCCCTTGATGATCTCAAGCTTTTGTATGGCTACTGGTTTTGGGGAAAAGCCCTCACAAACAAGTTAAGAATCAATGATGAATGGTAAATGTATTGCCTTTTTATCCTGTCTAGGGTGGCAAAGTGGGTAGCTTAGGCATCTCATGGGAGAGAGCAATTGATGCGAAGCTTTCCTCGTACAGAGAAAACTGCAACCTGTAGGAATTGAGGTGCAAAAAGGCAGGAAAACTAATGGAGGATACAAGCAATCATTACTTGAGGCATGTGATGATCAGGCAATATATTTGCATTCAAAATTACTGCATCCAGAAATACAGTACCAAGGTTTATTTAGCAATTTAGAGAACAATATTTGAACCTGATCTGTATACATTTTATATCTTTCTTTCTAGTTTAATAAACATAAACAAACTACCAGTCTGCGATTAGTGTGATATTTTGATTGGACTCAACGTCACTGAAAAACATTTCTGATGCAAGGAAAACAAAAATTTCAGAAACTCAGAAGACTTGGGGAATTGAAGCATTTGTAGCATACGAAGACATACTTCCTATGAGAGTTGGCACGAAAACCAATGGCAAAAGCTACATATGAGCACTCAAAGGGTCAAAAACCCAGAGAATAGACTTGTTCTTGCAACTACTGCATCCTAAGACACAATACTCAAGGCTATTTAGCATTTCAGTGAACAATTAGCTACCAGCCTTATGAGTATTATATTTCTTTCTACAGAAAGTAAAATTAATTTTTTGACAGCAAAATAAACAAAATATACTGCAGATCCATAATTATCGAGATAGACACTTCAAATTCTTTAAACGCTCTTAGTTAACATCCAACATTAGTGAACATGTTTCTCATGAAAGACATGATTATGCACTGCTGCACAAGTATATGCATTTTTTAGGCCAGCTAGGATGCCCTGCCACCATATCTATGTTCTATCTGACACAAAGGCAGGAATAGATATAGAGGAAAGGCATAAGGACAGATAAATTAGAGGGTTGATGAAGGCTTTTTCTCCCGCAATCCCAATAATTTCAGGCTACCAAAGAGTAACCTTATTAGATGGACAGGCATGGTAAATGTCTTGCGACCAAGATATTGACATGCACCCCTGATCCTTCCCATTTATCTCTTCCTTTGCCTTAGAAATTGCCAAGCATGTGGGAGTCATACCACATCCATTGTCCAGCATCCACTAGCCAAAGAGATTGAGCTAGGCAAAAATCAGATAGTTGAATGGAATCTCTGTACAACGGATATAAACAAACAAGACTTTGCCTCACATACTCGAAACTGCCGAGCATGTGGGGGCCATTCCATGCATTTAGTGGTCCAGCATCCACTAACCAGAGAATGTGAGCTAAGCAGAAGTCAGAGAGTGAAACAAAACTTCTGCGTTACAGATATAAGCAATAGATATAAAAAAACAAGAACATGCAAAAATGTCAAAAAAAGGGCATATCCATTAATTTGGAATGTTCAAAATCTAAGTAATAAGGGAGAATATATTACCAGATCCTTCAGGATCTATACTAATGAACCTCATATATGCTTAGTTGTTGCCAAATTTGCATCACTTAAAGAATATTCACACCTGTTACTTCAAGATGCACCATTCTTGTAAATATTGACTCTAGAAAGTTACACAAAAATCAATATAAAAATCTTTCTTTTTTTGGAATATAAATGGCTAGATGTCTGCTCTTTGGAAACTCAAACTGCCAAAAAGAGAATGTGTTACATAGTTTTGATGACTCAGGCAACAGAAGGAGCAAACCAATAAATTGCACAGGTTCAATAACTATAAATAGATTTTCTAAAATAAAAACTCAATTTAATAGAATGACATAGTCCAAAAAAATTCTAAATTCACGTGTTCAACTAACTTTTTACTAATTAATCGTACAGCAGAGCAAAGCATACAATAAAGTAGTTGCAGAATTACTTGGTAAGGAAGGCTAGCAAATTAAGTGACCAGAAGAAGTACTCAACTGAAAAACCTAGTCAAGATGAGTGAAACGAGCAATTAGAAACCCAAACAACCTCTTGCCCTGATATACAAGCATGACGCCTTCAACAGTAGTGTCAAAACCATCCATTTAGGGTGTCTCAAGTCTGAAATGCATAAAAGATTTAGTAACACAAACAGAACACCCAATGACATCAAATAACATTATTAATACCAAAAATACAATGAAGCATCGGAAGTGAAAAATCGTATGCTATCATCCACTTGCATATATACTTAAATATCTATTACGTGCCAATGAATGGCGTCTTTCTAAGAACATCTGAGAGTCTTAAAAAACATTCCAAAGTCTTAAGAGGCGAATATATTAATGATAGCAAAAATTCCTACATCAAACTAAACAAACCACTCAATATAATATCTCTCCTCTGTTACCTTGTCACTATACTGTAAGCATTCATCAAGAAAGCAAGCATGGGTCAACATCACATCAGAAACAAAACACCGGCAAAAATAACCAATCAGCACAAAAGATCAAGAAAGCACCGACCTGCATTGCTGGACAACCTCTCCAGGGAGCCCCTCCCTCACCGTCGAAGCAGGATCGACATCAGCCGCCGCCTGAACCGCCAAATGCTCCCCAAATTCTGCACCGGCACCGGCGCCACCGGCCCCCGAAGTACTCGAAGGGTCCACGGTTCGGCACTGGTGATATGAACGGCGGGTCGACCGGGAGCAGCGGCAGACAGTGGTGGATCATCACCATCCGCGGGTGCTGCCCCAGCGGCGGCCCCGGGGACAAACTCGGGGGTGCCAGCGTTGAGGCCGCGGCTGGAGGAGGCAGTCGTGAGAGCGAGGAGCCGGTGGGCCCCTGCGCCGCCCGATCGGATGCGGAGGCGATCTATTCCTCGGGAATTTCTAGGGTTTTCTTGGGTCATTCCTAGTGTTTTCGGTGGTGGTCGTACGGAAGCCCGTCGGGCCGGAGAATAGCGGAAAGGAGACCCTCGGAATTTGCGGGAGCGTTTGGGGGGAGGTGCTTATAGCCGACTCGAAACGAGGCCGGCACCGTCCCGGAGAATCGGGTAAAGAGAACTCCCGGGAGTCGGAGGACTCGAAAAAAACTAGTTTAGGAAAAGGAGCCGCTGTTTCCATTTATGTACGATGATGCCACTAGAGTGGAGCGAATGATTTCCGTTGTAGTTCTAAATTTTTCTCCGACGTGACAGCGTACCAGTGCAGATGTAAAGATTCTTTTTTTCTCTGGTTAAACCAGGTCATTCATATATCTCTTATACGAATGCATCCAGAAACGTCAGAAAATAAAACATTTCTAAAATGCCTGGGGCCACTTGGATAGTAGTCCACGAGAAATCTTTGGTAGGCTTCACAACATTGATTGCCATCTAAACGAATAATTTTTCTTTTTTGAAATATATGACTATTTATAAAATTCATGCATCTAGAAAGAAAAATTGAGATATCCCATATGAGAGGATGGGTGGCGGCTCTCCACGTACGCCCTTATATACAAGACATCACTGTAGCTGAGTCATCCTCAATAATAATATGATCCGCTCTCAAAACCTGTCAAGCATACACGATTCCTATCTAAGTTGTTCGAAGCTCTGTCCCAAAATTTAAGAGCTCAAATAAGTGACAATCTCCTATCGCTACCAATCCAAAGTTGGACCCTCGAATCATAAACCTAGCACTACTTCTTCTATCTTTGATGCTTCCATCAAAATTGACCTTAAAATACCTTAAAGATGGGGGCTGCCAAACTATGAACATCTGTCGAGTTGTTACATGAACAGGATGGGAGTTCTAAATCTTCAAAGACCTAGATGTCACATCAATTAGCTCCAGTGCTAAGATTAGAGCTTTTCCCATGATAAAACTCATCAAGCACCTCCTAGACTCGAAGACTACTGCTTCTGGCCAACCAAATATGCTGGGCGATATAGGTTGCCCGAATGGCAACATCTTTGGATGCATCACCCCTTGCTCTCCATCTCAAAAGATCAAGGAAGGCCTCGGTTAGATCTTTAGCCTGAATAATTCTATGGTAGTAACCTGCTAGAACCATACCCATCTGGTGGGTGGGCACAAAAAGAAAGTATGCTCCACCGTCTTCTTCTCTGCTCCATAGCAAGGCAAGCAATTGGATGTCCATACCCCTCTCCCATAAGATAGATTTGATCGGAAGCCGTCCCTAAGTCACCTTCCAAAAGAAGAGGTTCATCCTTGAGTGCACCCAAGCCTCTAAAATCTCAGATCCACCTGCCATCCAGATGCCTGGTGGGCTTCGATTGGTACAAGTAGTAAAGTTCAGTCATGATGGGTCTCACAATGCTAGAGGATCCCTAGATCCTAACATCTAAAAATTAGGATCAAGAAAAAATCTAATAACATGCCAAGCAATCAAAGCCTCCCACCTTGTGATCAAGGACTAGATACCCAAGTCACCCATCCTCACAACTGGCACACCACATTCCAAGCCATAAGATGCATGCCTCCACCACCGCCAGGCCATGATCCCCATAAGAAGTCCTAAAGCTATTGCTCAAGCTTTACCACTAAGGTTTTAGGAAGGATTGAGTTTGAAAAAAGATAAATGTGCATGGAACTGAGCACTGACTTAACTAGGATAATCTTGCCTATCATTGAAAGGGTCTGAGCCTGCCATCCCTCCAACCTCTCTTGAAACTGCCCGCTCCACCTCCTCACACTTAGTACACCTTAGTCTGCGATTAGAGATGGGAACTCCAAGGTATTGCACAATCCCACGATGTTCAACAACACCCAACCTCTCCATAATCAAATGCCAGAGCTATGTCAACATCCTCGGACTAAACTGCACTGCTAACTCGAGAAGATTCACCTACTACCCCAAAGTGCTACAATAATCTAAAATCCTCCTGAACCTAATCAGATTATGGATAGTGGCCCAATGTACTAATAGATAGTCATTTGCAAAAAGAAGATGCAAAATCGATTGGGGCCCTAGGGCTAACACATAAGGGTCTAGCACCGACACCGGAGATGCAACATGAAGAGCTCTTGAGAGGTGTTAGCATAGATAATAAAAAGATAGGAAGATAGAGGACAATCTTGCTTCAACCCCACTGTGGAATAGAAGAACTCCAATGGTGTCCCGTTGACCAAAATAACAAACTAGGGCTTTAAACATATGCCATGATTTAGCCAATCCAATTAGGGGTAAAATTCAAAGTCTGACAAGGCATCCTTAAGAAATTGCCAACTTATGCAATCATAGGCCCTCTCATTTCAAGCTTGATCATCATGAGACCATGACAGAGGGAAGCTCGGTTGAGATCATGAATGAACTCCTATGCTATGAGGACCATAACTTTAAGTTGAGACATTCTACCATTGAGTTTCATTTCAAATTCCTGTATGCTAATATCCAAGATTATTGGATCATATTTTATTGATCTTTTATTGTCTTGATGGGTATGCATTGCTATTGATTCTATGCATTGATAGAAATTATTTTCATCTCATCATTTGTTGTGAAATATTTTTAAAAAATAGTAATATTTATCTTGCCTCCTGTCACTACTACAGTAAAGGGCTATAGCAGCGGTTCACAAGCACTGCCGTAGTCCAAAAAATAACTATCATAGTCTACGGCAGTAGTTATTTAACCACTGCTATTATCACTATCACCATAGATCTATGATAGTAGTTTTTGTAGCAGTTAACATAACTACTGCCATAGATAACTTATGGTAGCGGTTGGTGAACCATTATCATAGATACCGATGGCAATGGTTGTGGAACAACTACCATAGACTCTTATGGCAGCGATTACTTAACCGCTATCATAGAACCTATGACAGCGATTCACCAACTACTGCAATAATCTTTACGACGGTGGTTATGTAATCATTGTCATAAATCTAATACAGCGGTTTCACAACCGCCGTCATAGGTTATGGCAGCGGTTGATAACTGTTATGATAAATTTTGAATAATAAAAAAAATATAAATTTTTTAATTTTTATTTTTTATCTGATAAATATAGTTTAATATATAATATAAGAAAATATTATAAATATAAGAATATTTTTGAAATGCTCAAATTTTATTATTGAATAAAATTTATTATAATATTTTAAAAAAATATGTCAAAAGTTAACTGAATCTACATCTAAGTTATCATCATTGAGAGAAGATAGAGCACGAGTTGGAGCTAGAGGGGCTAAAGCTGGAATGCTAGCCAATATGTCCTTAAGGCCCATGAAGTCAGCTCCAAAATACGCACTGAGCCTCATCACCATAGCGGTCACGATGCCTTGTAGCTGAGCAGCCTACTCCTTGGTCTGAGCAGCCTACTTTTTGGCCTGAGCTACTTGTACCAATGCATCCTCAAGCTACTCTTGACTGATGACATCGAAAGCATATGAAGAGATGCTCATCTCATACTAGTAGCTCATCGGCGTATGTCCGGACCTACATCAAATCCTTCCAGAGCGTCCGGGTCCTCGCTCGCGAGCGTATCTAATGGATCCTATAATTGCAAATTCAAACAAAATATCATAAGAAATGTTATAATACTAATTATACAAATATCCTATTTACTACTTACAAAAATTCTCCCAATTGCGGCATTCATCAACATGCCCTTCTTGTCCGTATGATTGGATCGAAAGATGGTGCTACGAATAGACATCACCCCTCTCTTATCAGCTATAATAATGGATCAATTTATTTTTATAAACAAAGATTCAAAATTTATTACCTCACTATACACACGATTGGCCATAGACTTACGACCGAGAGTGTGCGTGTACTCTTGAGTTGTCCGATTCTCCTAATTCTGATGGAAAGTAGCCTAAAAAGTATTTAAATGAATAATAAATATTTAAAAAATATTTAAATATAATTGTTAGTGTATTGAAAAATTTAAAAATTAAAAATTAAACTTGAAACTCCCGACTTGTCCAATGCCTAACTATCTCCTCTCACTGACTCAGGGGATAGTCCTAAATTCAAGAAACAAGCTCCTCTGAAGTGTCTCATCGGTGCTCGAGCCACCCTCTATGAAGCTTGATCTTGTAGTTCTGATACAACTTTTCAATCTTCTTCAATCAGGCATCTTGAGCTCTCTCATGATCTGAAAAGTCATACCTCCTCTGCATAAAGTTATCAGAAGTCAGTTATAAAATTATTCTAATCAAACATAGTGTAAACATATCAAATACATAAATATAATTAAGATATACTTACCCATATCTCCTCCTACATTCGGTCCCTAACACCAGCGTCCATCAATTTCTAGTCTACGAACAGTACTAGAATGATGTCGGATCGCCTCATAAGTACTCCAAAAAAAGAATGCATCTTTCGCACGGTCTTTCCAACTGGCCTTTCCTTCCAATCATACTCCACCATCACCTGATGCTGACGGTTCCACATATGCGGCATGCATGTAGGACCGTAAAATATCCTATTGGATGATGTACCTATAATAAAAATATATTATGCAAATATATAAGAGTATATAATAACTATATAAATAAATAAATAATATAATATAATATAATAAAAATATACACTCACTGGTCATGAGATAGTGTGACATGGATACTAATAGAGACTCATCAGTAGGTGGAGATATGCCGAAGATGTGGCCGACGATGGAGGCTCAGATGCCAGTGGAAGAGTAGATGTCGATGATCCCTAGGTAGCTGATGTAGAGATGGATGGTGTTTGCTCTACCTACGATTTAAATGCGGAGCTCCGTGTAGTCCGCTGAGGGATGGAGGTGAAAGCTAGATGGCATTTCGGTGCCATCATAACCTACAATATTAATAAATATTAAGGAGTAATAAATAATTTTACTTTTCATCTACCTTCTAAGATTATGAAAAATCTATGTCTCTAACATTTCATTATATATCATCTCAAAAGCATTAGAAAGTACTCCTTAGATTAGTTAGGATAGAACTTATCTTAAATATTAAAAAATTAAAAAAAAATAAAGATAAAAATAAGGCTTAGATTCATCATTTAATTATACATTGCAATATTAGTTTCGGTATCCACTACAACTAAACCAAATCGACTATGAATGGTTGCCTGTTAAACAGTCGCTGGCCATCCAAGATCATCTTATCATTTAAAATTATTAAAATTTTGCAAAAGAAGAGCAAAAATAAGAAAGCTCATATCATTAAAATCATACTAAGAATTAATCATTTTTCATCTAAAAGCATCACAGTCTCTTTATAAAAAATAATTTTTTAAAATAAAATATTATAAAAAATAATAAAAAATGATAAAAGATAAGTCAACTCCAAGGCTTATCAGCCTAATTGAATATATATAATATTATTATTATTATTATTAAATTTAATAATTTAAAATATAATATTAAGTTATGAATATATTTTAAATTATGAATATAAAATAATAAATAATTTTTAAATAATATTAAATTTAATAATTTAAAATATAATATTAAGTTATGAATATACTTTAATTTATGAATATAATAATAAATAATTTATTAATAATATAATAAATTTAATATTATACTTATTAAGCATAAAAAATCACATCAATTAACATGCTAGCAATCCAAGTCATAAAATATATATGCTTAGAAAAATAAATCAATAAAAAATTTAAAAAATATAAATAAATAAATAAATTAATTAATAAATTAATAAAAGAATCAATAAAAATAGTGAGGCCAAAGGATACCAGCGGAGGCAGCCAGTGGCGGGGTGGGGCCAAAGCCAGTGGCGAGGTGGGGTGTAAGGCCATAGGGGGCCGACGATGGGGCGGGCCAGCGTGGGGTGCGACCAAAGGGGGCAACGAGGCAGGACGGGGTGCAGGGCTGAGGTCGAGGGAGGTAATGCCAAAGGGGACCGATGGTGGGACAAGCTAGCGGTGGGCGGGGCGTAGGGTCGAGATCGAGGAAGGTCGGGCCTATGGTGGTGCTAGAGGGAAGGGGGTGGTGGAGCTGAGGGAGGGGGCGATGGTGGAGGAGGGAGTCGGCATGGGGCTGAGAAAGGGAGGGAGCCGAGGGAGCCAAAGTCGGAGGGAGCTGAGGGAGGGGCCAAGGGAGCTGAAGCCAATGATGGGATTGAGGGAGGGGGCAACGATGGGTGGGCCGATGTGGGGTGGTAGCTAGGGCACGGATAACCAAGGCGAGAAAAGAGAAAAAGAGAGAGAGGGAGGCGGTCGGCGATGGGGCAGGCTGACAGAAGGGTGGGTCAGCGACGGGGAGGATAGCTAGGGCTCGGGTAAAGAGGAGAGAGAGAGTAGAGGCTTGATTGCTTATCATTATAGCAACAAATAAAAATTAAAAATTGATCTTACTATTAATTAGAGCAATGGTGACTCGGATGTCGATTTTCTCAAAAATTAAAGACTGAGTTACTTTTAATTTTAATTAAAAATTTTAAATTTAAATTAATCTTTAAAGCAGTAAATTAAAGAGAACTAATTTAAATTTAGTAAATTAAAATAAAAGAAGATAAATAAAAATTAGTTAAGATTTAATAATTAATTAAAGATAAGAAGAGAAGTTGTTTAGGATTTCAATTTCATCTTTCAATATTTAAGTTTATAATTGATTCATGCAATTTTTTTTATTATCAACATGTAATCTTATGAGATGTATATTCCTTTGATCTAATTCTAACATAATCTATTCTACTAAGCATGGATCATATCTAACATGATCATGACTTATCTCATAAATATAGACCATTTAGATCATGCAATCAAAGAATATAAATCTAATTCTGATTAATTCTTACAACTCATCCTAATCTAAGTATAGACCATATCTTTCTGCGATCATAATCTATCTCCTTAGAATAAATTATCAAAAAAATAAATATTAAAATATAAATAATTCTTATGATTTATCCTAATATGAGCACAGATCGTATCTATTTGTGATCATGATCTATCTTCTTAGGTATAAATTATAAGAATTTAAACATTAAAAGTATGAATAAAAAAAGCATGTAAAAGATAAGTAAATTTTATTACCCAATAAAAAGAAAAATAAGATTCAAATTGCAAACTCTCATATTTGAAAGACTTTTCTTACTTCCTTGGATATAAGATCTCTAGTCGCTCATGGTTTTGATCTTGCTAGCTTTCGGCATGTTCAAATCTTCTAGACAAAAGAAAAAGAAAAGAAAAAAAAAGAAAAAGAAAGAAGAAAGAAGAAGAGAGTGTTGCCCCTAGGAATGATTTTGATGAGTACAAAATAATTGAGAGGGATACTAATGATTTCTTTCTTGAAGATATTTTTGAAAATCATTTCAGAATTTTCAAAAATTTTTGTATTACAAAAACTTGATTAAAGATGGTCAATTTAAAATTTACTTAAGTTAAAACAAAAATTAAAGTTTTTTGGAAGCCTCAAGAACTCCTAAGATGATGTCGATTCATTTGGAGGTGGTTCCAAATTATTTGGAAGCTTAAAAGAAAAGATATGGCATTTTGGATAAAAGAGGACGACCCCTAGGTCAATTCTTTTTCTTTGAAAACTGGCACGTAGGACCGACATGCTATTTCTAAACTGGCATGCAAAAAGAAACAACCTATGGGATGCCCCATGAAAAAGGAATGATCTATGGGGCACTCCCTGCAGGTTTTATGTACAGGATACAGAATGCAGATTTTATCGTCTATTGCAAAAGGGACGACCCATGGGGCGCCTCTTGAAGAAATTGCACAGATATATAGAATGGTATTTTTCTCATCTGTTATAAAAGGGGTGACCTAAGGGGTGCCTCCTGCGATGGAATTTCTGTAATGGCTATTTTTCTTCTTCATTTGGCATATTTAATGTTTCCCAAATGATCTGCAATGACTATCAATAGCTACTATTCATCTTTCAGGATTGAATGAGGGTTTAAAAGCATTCAAAAAGGAAGAAAATTATCCAAAAGATCAAGTAAATATTCAAATAAAAAAAAACTCAATCTTAGGCAAGAGAAGCATTGATTTCAAGCTCAACTACTTTTCCAATGTGCATTCAAGTCTTCAATTTTTTTGAGAAGATTCTTAAAGGCTTCCTCTAGTTTGTATAAAGATTTTTTAAAGCTTTATTATGCTTATTAAGGAGTTAAGTGTATTAAACTTGTACATCCTTCTTTACTCTATTTTACTGTTTTGGGACTTAAGCTTTTGGAGGTTTCCAAAGCTTGGAAAGATTGATCCGAACCTTGAATCAAATTATATTAAGTTGGCTTGTACCTAAGAAATAAGTTTTCTAGCTTGGAATAGCTAAGGTTGGAGCATCCGATGTTGTATTCGTTTGAATATGTTAGTGAATTAAAATTTTCAAGTAGGAGCTTAGAAAGTGGATGTAGGTGCAAGATTGGCATCGAACCACTATAAATTATCTTGCTTGTGTTATTCTCTTTTCTTCCTCTTTACTTGCTTTATTATGCTTAATTTTTTTTCATTAAATTAGGCTTTTGCATCTTACTTACCTAACTCACCTCACTTTAGTTGAAACTTCAAAAGCACATATTGTAATTCCTTTTTTTAGTTTAATTTTTTTTATAAGAAATCCAATTCATCCTTTCTCTTGGGTTGCATAGCTGGGCAACATGTGGTATCAGAGTCCGATGCTCTAGCCCTTTCTTGATTTCACCATCAAGAGCTAAAGATGTATGGCAACTCAAGTAGGTACTTCACTTGTTGAGGGGCAATCCATAAATCGATCTTCACTTTTCAATAGATCAAATTATATCTATTGAAAAGCTTGGATGAAGATTTTTATCCAAGTTCTTAACTATGATATGTAGAGTGTCATAGTAAATGAACTTCACTCATCCACAAAATAAATTAATGGAAAGGATATTTTCAAACTTGAAAATGAGTGGGATGAGGTTGACAAAAAGATGGCATAATTTAATGCAAAAGCCATGAATATTTCATACTGTGGCCTAGATGCAAATGAATTCAATAAAATTTTTACATGTAATTTTGCCAAAGAGATATGGGATAGATTAGAGGTAACTCATGAAGTTACAAATTAGGTAAAGGAGTCTAAAATCAATATACTTATCCATAGATATGAACTCTTCAAAATGGAACCTGATGAGTCTATTATCCAAATGTTTACTTATTTCACTAATATCATTAATAAGCTTAAAAGTCTTAGTAAGTCCTATACTAACAGTGATCTTGTGAGAAAGGTACTTAGATCTCTACCAAGAACTTAGGAAGCTAAAGTCACAGCGATTCAAGAGGCCAAGGATCTTAACACCCTACCATTAGAGGAGTTTCTCGGATCACTTATGACACACGAAATAACCATGAAACAATACAGTGAAGAAGAAACTCAAAAGAAGAAGACCATTGCTCTCAAGTCCATTACTTAAGAAGAGGAAGACTCGAACCAATCAAATAATGAAAATGATGATGAAGAGCTTGCACTCATCATTCGAAAATTCAAAAAATTTATGAAGAAGAGAAGGCAAGGATTAAAAAGAAGGCCATTAACTAAGGAAAGCCTGATAAAAAGAAAGAAAAAGAATAGCCTCTTATATATTATGAATGCAAGAAGCTGGGGCACTTTAGGTCCGAATTTTCTTAACTTAAGAAAGACCTAAAAAAGTTCAAAAAGAAGGCTATGGTGGCAACTTGAAGCGACAACGATGATTCAAGCTCCGATGATAACATCCATGAAGAAGCCAATTTTTGTCTCATGGCACACAAAAATGAGGTAATATCTGAACCTTCAAATACCTTTACAATTGATGAATTGCAAGAGGCTTTTAATAATTTATTAGATGATCTAAAGAAGTTAGGATTAAAGAACAAAGAGCTGAAAAAACAAAACCAATGTTTACTCAAAGAAAAAAAGAAATTTCAATTGAAAATAAAGCTTTAATTCAAAAAAATTAGAACCTAAAAATTGAAGTAAATAAGCTAAAACCTATAGTAGACAAATTTATCTTAAGTTCAAGTAAATTAAATATAATTTTAGAAAACTAAAGGACTGTTTATGATAAAGCTGATCTTGGTTACAACCCACTTAAAAAATAAAAATTTTTGAAGAACATATTTGTGAACTTCCCTCAAAATACTGTTTCATGTTTCAATTGTGGTAAATTAGGTCATAAATCCTTTGCATGCTATTCTAACAAATTTGGTAGCTCTCATGTAAAAATGATGTGGATTCCTAAAGGAACCATTATGAGTAACTAAAAAGGACCCAAGAAAGCTTGGGTATCTAAAGTTAAAATCTGATTTTCTTATAGGTATGTCTTGCATCTCGAGAATCAAAAAGAAGTTGATATCTTGATAGTGGATGTTTAAGACATATGATTGGTGATGAATCCTAATTCATCACTCTTGAAGCAAAAGATAGAGAGATGGTCACCTTTGGAGATAATGGCAAAGAAAAGATCATTGGAGTAGGTAACATTGATATCACTCTCTCCACTTTTATTGAAAATATTTTGCTAGTAGATGGTCTCAAGAATAATCTTTTAAGTATTAGTCAATTATGTGATAAGAATTTTAAAGTTACATTTGAATCTACTTTATGCATTGTAACTAGTTTCATTAATGAAAACATGAGATTCATTGGATATAGGCATGAAAATATTTACATGGTAGACTTGAATGATTTATCTTCGCAAAACATGCAATGCCTAATAGCAATGAATGCAAAGATTAGTGAAACTAGTTGGCTATGGTACCGTAGACTTGCACATATAAGTATGCACTATCTTTCTAAACTCATCAAAAAGGATTTAGTTGTTGGGCTACCCAAACTAAATTTTGAAAAAGATAAAATATGTGATGCATGTTAATTAGAAAAATAAACTAGAGTTTTATTCAAAAGTAAAAATATTATTTCAACTTTCAGGCCATTGAAATTATTGCATATGAATTTATGTGAATCCACTAGAATTACAAGCTTAGGTGGAAAAGGATATGGATTTATAATTATTAATGATTTCTCTCGATTTACATGGATTTTATTTTTAGAATCTAAGAATGAATCTTTTCAGCTTTTACTAAGTTTTATCAAAAAGTTTCAAATAAAAAAGTTCTTCAAATTCTTAAAATTCGTAGTGATGATGGCACCGAGTTTGAAAATCATGATTTTAAAAAAATTTATGATGAAAAGAATATTGATCATAACTTTTTTGTATCTAGGACACCCCAACAAAATGGGATAGTGGAGAAAAAAATAGAATACTTGAAAAAATAGCTCGTATCATGCTATGTGAAAGCCACCTTACAAAGTATTTTTGGATGGAGGCAATAAACACGACATGTTATATTTTAAATTATGCTCTAATTAGATCTTTTTTAAAGAAAACATTTTATGAACTTTGGAAAGAAAAAAAATCCAACATTGCTTATTTTCATGTCTTTGGTTGTCGATGTTTTGTTTTAAATAATGGTAAAGATAAGTTAGGTAAGTTTGATACTAAATCAGATGAAGCAATTTTTCTTAATTATTCTATCTTTAGTAAAATCTTTAGAGTTTTTAATAAAAGAATCTTAGTTATAGAAGAATCAATACATGTTGCCTTTGATGAAGCTAATGATCTTCCAACAAGAAAGAGAGAGGGTATTGATGATGCAAGTCAAATTATTGAAGATATGAATGAGCTAACTATAAAGAAGTCATCAGTCCAAAATGATAAGATACTTGAAGATGAAAAAAAGGATGAAGATGAAAAACAACAAGATCAACAAGAACGATCCAAAGATTCAAATGATCTTCCAAAAGAATAGAGGTATGTTCACAATCATCCCAAAGAACTTATTATTTATGATCCTATACATGGGGTAAGAACTCAATTCTCACTAAGAGATGTGAATAATTATTTTGCTTTTGTCTCTTATTTTGAACCAAAAACTATTGATGAAGTCGAAAAAGATTATAATTGAATAAATATAAAGCAAGAAGAACTTAATCAATTTAAAAGAATTAATGTATGGACCCTAGTTGAAAGACCAAAAGATCATCCTATAATTGAAACAAAATGGGTGTTTAAAAATAAATTAGATAAAAATAAAAATATCATAAAAAATAAAGCAAGATTAATAGCTAAAGGATATAACCAATAAGAAGGAATTGATTTTGATGAGACTTTTGCATCCGTTGCTAGATTAGAAGCAATAAGACTCTTATTTGCTTATGCATGTTTTATGAACCTTAAATTATTTTAAATGGATGTAAAAAGTGCTTTTCTATATGTAGAGCAGCCCCCTGGTTTTGAAAACCATACTTTCTAAAACCATGTTTTCAAATTAAATAAAGCTTTATATGGTTTAAAACAAGCTTCTAGAGCTTGGTACGAAAGTTTAAGCAAATTCTTGCTAGAAAATAATTTTACTATAGAAAAAGTAGATACAACTCTTTTTATAAAAAGAAAGATTGATGATATTCTTGTGATACAAATATATATTGATGATATCATCTTCGGATCTACTAATAAAATTTTATGCCAAGATTTTGCCAAGCTCATATAGGAAGAGTTCGAGATGAGCATGATGGGAGAACTCATTTTCTTCCTCGAACTCCAAATTAAGCAGTCTAAAGATGGGATCTTTATAAGCCAAAGCAAGTACACAAAGAAACTATTAAAAAGATTTGGAATGGAGATCTCTAAATGCATTGGCACATCTATAAGTCCTTCATGTAAGCTTGACAAGGATGAAAATGATAAAAGTGTTGATTTAAAGCTTTATAGAGGTATGATAGAATCTTTGTTATATCTTACTGCTAGTAGGCCTGATATCATGTTCAGTGTTTATATATATGCAAGATTTCAATCAAATCCTAAAGAATCTCGCTTAAATGCTATTAAAATTTTTTTGAAATATTTAAATAGAACTCAAACTTTAGGCTTATGATTTTTTAAATAATCATCCATAAATTTGATAGGATACTTAGATACAGACTTTGTAGGATGTAAATTAGACAGAAAAAATACTAGTAGAACGTGCCAATTTTTGGTATAAACTTAATCACTTGGTTTAGCAAGAAATAAAATTCGGTGGCATTATCTATGATCGAGGCTGAAAACATTGCAGTCGAAAGTTGTTGTGCTCAAATCTTGTGGATTAAGAAATAACTCAAAGATTTTGAAGTAAAACTTAATAACATTTCCATAAGATGTGATAACACTAGTGCCATCAACTTAACTAAAAATCCAATTCAATATTCTAGGTCAAAATACGTAGAAATTAGATATCATTTCATAAGAAAGCATGTGCAAAATAATGATGTATTGATTGACTTTGTTTGCTTTGAGAAACAATTGGCGGACATCTTTACAAAATCTTTGAATGAAGATAAATTTTATGAAATTAGAAGAGAGTTAGGTTTCTTGGATCCACTATCTTAAAGATCTCAAGTGGTCTTTCTCAAAATCATCCTATCAATGAATCTTTTAAAATAGAATCCACTCATTTTTCTTATCAAAAATTTCTTGATTCTTACTCTTGATCCTTGTTTTGTTCAAAAAGAGGCTAAATTAAATTTTTGATCTGAATAGGGCGCCTCTTAGGTCGTCCCATGCAAAAAGGGATGCCCCAAAGGATATTTTTGTCCTCCTCTCAAATTTCTTTTTCGAGCTTTAAGGAAATGAGATACTGTTCATCTCTCCATTTTCCGTAGGACGCCCCCTTTCTTTTCTCTCCTAGGTGCTTCTTTCTTCTCTCCCGCCGAACTCCTAAATTTTTCTATAACCTCATTCCAACCACAACCAACCTCTTTCGAAACATTCTTTCGACTATTCTCTGTCCCTTTCCTCTCCTGTTCCTACCATTTTTTCTCTATCTCTAAATCTACCGCAAGCCCTAATCTTCAACCGAATCCTAGTTCCTCTTGAAAAATCCACTCTTTTTGACAAATCTTTTACATCCTTGATCTTTCTTCCCTCTTTCCACCACTATCCTGCTGCTGTTCCTACTACTGCTCAACAAATGACATCTCGAATGAAGCTTTTTCAGTGCCAAAAGTCCACCCATGGGCTAGAGGAAGAAGAAGAAGGTTGCTTCTGCTCCAGATCCGACACCTATTCTGACACCCTCTGCTTCTCTGGTAACTCCCAGCAAGAAATCCCTTTCTGATAGAAAGATTGCTCTGAAAAGATATATTAATTTTTGATTTCTAAAAAAAGATGGATTTTTATTTGGTAAAAAGATAAAATCTTTGGGTTGGGGTTCATTATGCACTTTGAAAGAAACAATTTTTATTAATTTAGTTCAAAAATTTTATCAAAACTTCATATTTTCTGATGGAAAAGTGAGGTCCCTAGTTAAAAAAATTGAAATAGAGTTTGATGCTCAACAGTTAGGCTTTCTTATCTATCTGCCCTGTGAAGGATCTATCTTTGATAGACTATTGAACAAAGAAGATGGGCTAAGATCTATTTTACAAAAGGATGAAGTTAGTAGGATTAAAAAATTAGAATAGCAGAGGCCTCAGTATGAAAATAACGGTACTCGATCACATTATCTGTACCATTTTCTTCCCTAAAGCTGGTAGGTTTGACTTTGTATCTAGTAGAGATCTATGTATTATGCATCATATGGTGTGTGAAATCTCTCTGAACTTACCAGCCTTGATGATTGATGCCATGTGAGAGGCAGTGACTAGATTGAAAGCTTCTTTACCTCATGGCATGGCACTCACTAGGATCTTTAGAAGCTTTGGAGTTGATTTTGAGGGAGAGGCTGCCACCCATTTAGCTCATATTGACACCTACAATGCAAATTTCCTGCATCGTATAGGTTATATCCGAGTTGGTGATTGATGGATCAGAGGTGGTAGAGTAGCTGAGAAGAAGGAGGACGAAGCAGAGGAGAAGAGACCGTCATCACCTCCTTATGATCATAGAGCATCTCCTGATATTCAGTTTGTGTCTAATCATGAGACTGGTCCCTCAGAGTCTGTGAGGAGGAATGCATCTGTACCATCATTTATGAGTAGAGATATAGCCATCATATTGGAGATGATCAGCTCAGGATGATTACTGATCTTCTATCATAGTCGATTGTCGATCTTGTATCTCGATAAATTACTGATCTTATATCTCAGTAGATTGTTGACCGTGTATGTTGCCGATCGTTTATCTCAGCAGATGGCCAATAAGGGTACTTCAAGCTTCTCTCAGGAAGAGAGATCTCAGGCTGATCCTCTACCAGACCAGTCGATGCCTCCATATATCATGACAGTATTTCAGATGCTTACTATGATGTTGGCTCATTTTGAAGAGTTAGAGGGTTCAGTACTGAGATTGATAGGGAGAGTGTTGGATCTTTAGAGGTAGGTGATGGGGTTGGGGATCTCTTAGTTGAGCGAGTTTGTTTTCCTAATTTCTATTTTATCGATGGAGGGTGATAGTTTTCATCGTGCTCTGGAGGTCGGGATTCAGTCCTTGAGGGATGAGATCAGAGGATCTACTGAGAATGTCTCTACTGCTATTGGTACACTCATGTAGTTCTTATCGAGAGCAGTGGGACAGCTTGATTCCATTTGACTTATTCTTCTATCCCAAACCTCATCTTTCTTCATAACTAGACCCTCTCGCCCTCTTGTTCATGCCACTCCTGCTCGTGCCGGTACTTCTATCCGTGGTAGAGGCAGACGTGGTCGAGGATGTGCCCATGGACTTGATCCTACTCCTCATTATATCTCAGATTCTTCATCTGATTCTGATGCCTCCAGCTATGATATTTATTAGATCTAGTAAAGTCAGACTTATGTATTTAGGATCTAGCTTGGCCTTTGTACATTTTGGTTATTTGGTTGTCATGGATGTTGTATTTTTTGTTTATCCATATTTTGTGTATATTGAAACTTGTATTTGAATAACTATTGTACCTTGACTCTAGTTTGGATGATATGGTTAATATGACTCTTGTTATATTTTGGATATATATATATATGATGTCTATAAATGCAACGAATCATATACCTTACATAATTAAAATAATCTTGTATGTCTATGACTTATATTTTTGGTTTACAAATGCTGTCTATACTCATAATGAAATGTTAATTCAATGGAAGAATATAAAAAAATTATTGAGGGGGAGTTTCTTTTTTTATGTTTGATGATGTCAAAAAGGGGAAGAACGTATCATTCATTAAAAAATATTAACATATTATGCATGTAAATAGTATAAGCAAATTAAAAGTGAAGCAAATTGATAAAATTTTAAATTTATTGTTATAGTTTCATAGTCAAATTGTTAAAATTCAATACTTAATATAAAAATAATAAACAAATTATTAGGGCAACCCATTACCATGTTTTTTTTAAAAAAATCTTTGTTATGATTCTGTTGAGGGCATGCTTTTTTTTCTGCATCCTATATGTCAAAAATTGCTGAACTTTCATGAAAAATGCAATATGTACAAAATAACAACCTAAATTAGGTGCATTTGAACTCATCATTTACATATATCTATTTTTGAGCTTCTTAACTTAAAATGGCATCTTTCTATTCAATATCATATTCACTTTACTTTTGCTTATACTCAATTATTTTATCATCATCAAAAAGAAAGAGATTGTTGCTTTTAGGAATGATTTTGATGAGCATAAAATAATTAAGAGATGTACTAATGATTTCTATTCTTGGAGATACTGTAAAAATCATTTCAAAATTTTTAAAAATTTTTATATTACAAAAACTTATTTAAAGATGGTCAATTTAAAATTTACTTAAGTTGGAGCAAAAATTGAAATTTTTTGGAAGCCTCAAAAACTTCTAAGATGATGTCGATTCATTTAGAGGTTGTCCCAAATTATTTGGAAGCTTAAAAGAAAAGATATAACATTTTGGATAAAAGAGGACGACCCTTAGGTTGATCCTTTTTCTTTGGAAACTGGCATATAGAATCGGCACGTTATTTCAAAACTAGCACATAAAAAGAGGTGACCTATAGGACATCCCATGAAAAAAGAGGTGACCTATGGGGCATTTTCTGTAGGTTCTGTGCACAAGATATAGAACGTAGATTTTATCACCTATTGCAAAAGGAGCAACCCATGGGGTGCCCCCTGAAGGAACTGCACAGATATACAAAATGATGTTTTCTTTCCTGTTATGAAAGGGACAATCTAATGGATGCCCCCTGCGATGGAATTTCTGTAACGATTATTTTTTTTTTCCATTCAGTGCATTTAATATTTTCCAAATGATCTCCAACAACTACCAATGGCTACTATTCATCTTCCAGCATTGAATGAGGGTTTAAAAGTATTTAAAAAGAAAGAAAATCATTAAAAAAATTAAATGAATATTCAGCTCAAAGAAAACTCAGTCCTAGTAAGAGAAGCATTAATTTCAAGCTCAACTACTTCTCCAACATACATTCAAGTCTTCAATCTCTTTGAGAGGATTCTTAAAAGCTTCCTCTAGTTTGTGTAAAGATGTTTTAAAGCTTTATTATGCTTATTAAGGAGCTAAGTATGCTGAATTTGTACATCCTCCTTCACTCTGTTTTACTATTTTGGAGCTCAAGATTTTGGAGATTTTCAAAGCTTAGAAAGATTGATCTGAACCTTAAATCGGATTATATTGGGTTGGCTTATATCCGAAAAATAAGTTTTCTAATTTGGGATAGCTAGGATCGGAGCATCCGATGTTGTATTCGTTTGAATACGTTAGTGGATTGAAATTTTTAAGTAGAAGCTTGGAGAGTAGATGTAGGTGCAAGGTTGGCACCAACCATTATAAATCGTTTTGCTTGTGTTGTTCTCTCTTCTTCCTCTTCACTTGATCTATTATGCATAATTCTTTTTCATTAAATTAAGCTTTTGCATCTTACTTACCTAACTCACATTACTTCACTTAAAACTTCAAAAGCACATATTGCAATTCTTTTTTTAGTTTAACTTTTTTTTAAGAAATCCAATTCATCCCTCCTCTTGGGTTGCATAGCTGGGCAATAGAGAGGAGAGGAGAAGAGAAGGGAGAGAGAGAAGGAGAGAGAGGGCTAAACCCCCATAGGGCTCTCTCTAGTCTTGGCATAGCAGGGCTTAAATAGATGAACAAATAGGGGTTTTTGGCTCCTTTACGAAGTCAAATTAGAGCTTGGATCGAATTATTCATGTCTATAGCTCCTTGGCCATCAATCTTTGATCAAACGCCCAAAATTCATTCAAAAATCATCTCCCAGCATCAAGATCGATGCTAGATTGAATCTGGGCCATTAGATCTTCAAATCAGGCCATTTTTGATCGTTGGATTATGACAGAAAGAGGGCTGAAGTCCTAGATCAAGTCAGATTTGGTGTCAACCATTGGATCTTGATTGGGTGTGATGAGAGCCATCCGTCCATGCTTGATGAGTGCTAGCAATAATCAAATTGAAATCGGAGACTCTCTCATCCATTCAATCTCGACCAGTGGCGTTATAAGCCATCGGATCATGCAAAGAAAAGGGCTGAATAAAAATCTAGGATCAAATCGGGAATCACCTCCATCATCCAATCTCCATCTGCTACGATGTCAGCCACACGTTCACGCACATGTTGCTGCTTCCATCATAGATCGCGTAAAAGCCCAGCTCATCGCTATGGTAATGCGGCCTTATGCACCGCGTGGTTTTCTAGCATAAGCATGATGTCAGCAACCGCTGGGTTGGGTTCGTGCGGTGGGCTCACTGGCACTACGGTCTGGGTTGGGCGATTTTCTGAGTCGGTTTAGATCGAATTGGTTGGCCTTTTTAATTATTATTATTTTTTTATTTTTTTCTTTATTTAAACTTTCGATATTCATTTAAATTCTAATTTAGCTCTGATTTGTGTCAAATTTGATTCGTTTGAAATGATAAATCAAGCTCTTCATATTGATTAGACTCTTTTCTACAAAACATCAATACAAGTATTAATTTTTAAAATAAATATAAATTAAAATATATTTTAATATATTTTTAATAAATTTATGATAGTTATCACATCCTCCAACTTGAGTTTTACTCGTCCTCGAGTAAAAAAAAAAATTAGAAGTATATATCGACTCGATAGGATATGAAAGTTTCTTCTAATCATCCCAAAGTTAGTTGATACTTTGTTATAGATTTAAGAAATATATCATTGGATTATTTATTCTATCCCAAATAGTAATTAAGTGAAGAATATAAAATTTTAAAGCTTTTCTTTGATCAATTCTCCATCTTTATTCTTTAAATCCTCTATCTTTGGTATGGATTAAAGTTTTTTTTTATAATTTACAGTCAATGCAATGTTTTAACATCTTAAGCTTTCTATCTGATTCTTATAGCGAACTCTGGACCAATGACTTTCAAATCAATTGACTTTAGAGCATTAGGTATAGAATACCCCTCGAACTTACTGACTTGAGTCAAATAGGCTATATATTAAAATAAGCTATATAACAAGCTTCTTTATATTACCTACTTTTTGATGCGAATAACATTACTTAGGCAACGAGACCCGGTTACTTGGTAGGATACCAATATTTAGAATTTACTTTTTATTCTTTTTTTTAATTTTTTATCATAAGTTTTATCATAATTTTTTTTGCTCATATCCATATAAAGTAGATTCTTTATTGAATATAGACTAGAAGAAGATTTTAGAATCACTCAAAAATTTATTCTATTCTAAACCTAACCATTTATTAGATTTTTTTAATAATTTGGTACTTAGTATTTCAAAAATTTTCTAAATCATTAATCAATCATCAATTAAAATGCCTGAAAAAACTTTAAATCAATACAAAATTAGATATATAAGACTAATTATTACTATACTTGAGGACTTTAATTATTTTATTTATCCTCCCTCCAACTTAATTTTTATTATTCTTAATGATGGAAAGAAATAATAGAGTGTGATAAATGATAAGAAAATAATAAGAAAAGAGTTCACCTATCTTAATATGTTCTCAGCTCAGTTTGGAGTTATTATTTATTCTTCATCTGGCATGGGTCTGTAATTCTTCCTCCAACTTAGTCTTAAAACAAAAGTAAACTAAAAATTAAAAAGAAATGCTAAAGCAAAAGCAAAAGCTGGATTGCCTCCTAGTAAGTGCTAAGTTTAACGTTTTCATTTGGATCCTATAAAGAAGTTTTAGGTATAATTAATTTTAGTACATCCTTCAGAGTTTCAAAAAGATAAGGCCAATTAGAAGGTCTTGTCATTATGATAGAAAATGTTCATGAAATACTTTTCGATGGTTAGATTTAGCTCTAATCAATAAAGTATTCAGAGCAAGCATGCTATTTCAAAGTTTAAAATTATTATAGTTTTTATGATGATCAGAAAAAAAATATGTTTGTTGGACCAAAATCAGAGGTGGTGGTTTAAAAATTACTTCAACTATAATCTAATCGACATCAATCCCTTTCTCAGATCTGATATATCTAAGCATCAACTCTTCCTGATCTACAGTATGGTATTTTTTCTAAATTAATTTTAAATCTACCTTCATATATTATTTTAATATTATAGATAAATTTTGAAGGTTATCCTCAAAAGTAGTGCCGAATATAGAAAAATCAGTCTTAAAATTCTTATCCCTTATTTCAATAATATTTCATCCAATAGCTTCTTTATGTGCTTTTAAATTATCCATAAGTTGGTCTTCCTGGGTAGGCATCATTGGTAGGATATCAGTAGGTTCATCAGAAAGTAGTTTCAATTTTAGAATAGTTAGTAGCTCTAATAAAAAAGCTATTGGTGGGCTAGATAGTGGCTCATATTTTTTAATCCAAAGTGGGATAGTTTTAAGATAGGATATATCTACTTGATCATTTACTTCTGTATTGTATCCATCTTCATCAAAATCATCCACCTCATAATGAGTTAAATAAAAATTTAATAAATATTGAAAAAGAATTATGGGTGTAACTTCCTCTAGTGTGTTATTCACTTATAGTTTTTAGGAAGTCTCTAATAATTCCATCATCTAATCAGTTTATCCTTTTTTTCCATTAAAAGGAATAGGTGATTCTAAGGCACTTAGAGATGGGTCTATAGGTAAATAAGATGATGATGAAATTGGATCATCCCACCATTTTAGTTCTTTCCTATATATTTTTGCCTCAGTGATATGGTCTAATAGGATCTTTTTAGTTTTACGAGATTATTTAATGACCATAGATAAAGAAGATGATGATGGAAATGATTTTCTATATGCTTTTGTCTTAGTTATACAATCTAAAAGGATCTTTTTTGTTGTGCAAGGTTGTTCTATGACCATTTCTTTCTCAAGAGTTATATATGATTATTCAGAAAAAGTTATAAGAATATTAAAATTTCTAGCTAGGTATGGTCCCTCAGGTTCACTCTTGGATTGATTAGGCAACTCTCTTTCCTCCAGCTGTTTGAATATAAGCACTCGCTTCTCTAGTTCTTTAAAGTTTGCATAAGATCGTTTTGTGACTTTATCATAACTTCTAAGCATTTTTCTAAAGAATTAAGCCTTTGGTCCTCTAGATTATTCAATGTTTGATTAGTAAATTCTAACTCATCTTCTGCTTGCTGAATTCTTTGCTCAAAAATTGACTCCTTGTTATTTGAAGAAGATTGATATTGTGGGTAGGACATATCATAATAAGATGCATCCATGAAAGTGGATCCTTATGGCATCAGGATAACCACTGATTTGTGATTGCCATAAAAAAATTGATTGAGCCCTCTAACCTAGATTGTAAGTGTCAAAGTATGAATTATTTTTTGATCTATAGGATATTTAAATTTGATCTTGATAAATTTGCTCATACATATACTCAAGAAATCAGTGTGGGCATTCACTTGTATAGTGGATGGGTCTCGAGCATACTACACAAACTTGTTGTGTAGAAAGAAAAGATGAATGTGAAGAATTTCTATTGACTTCTAGATGATCTACTCTACGAGATAGTTCAGCATAAAAATCCATCTTTGATTGTTATTTATTTTATTTTAAAGAATAAAAAAAAGATAAAAAGAGAGAATTCTAAAGATAAGAGCCTAAAGAGTCCTAGATCTAAGGATGATAGATGAGAGTATTTTAATTAGGATTTCAACTATAATAGCAAATAAGTTAAGCAAATATGGACTCTCTATCCTAGGATTAACCTAGATCTAAACAGCTCCTAACTGCGAAGGTTACCTCCAAGCCCTCCAAGTAAAGAATCAGTCACTCAATTAGTCAGATAAGTGTAAGGTTGGTGAGAGTCCCTCCATTGCTTATCTTGGACATCAATTATCTTAGTCAGATAAGCTAACCAAACCAATTAAGTAACCATCTTTCTTCAAGATGCAATTTCTGAACTACTTGTCTTAGACACCGATCAAACTGACTAATCCTAACTTGATCCAACTCTTAGAATTTCTTATCCTAATGAGCTCAAATATTCTTAAGAGCCAAAGTCTAATTGATTTTAAATTAAGATCTAGATCAATGCAATTTAAAGGATGGTGATTTATGGGCTAAGAAAGGATGATTAAATCTCTATCTTATCTTATTTAATGGATTGTGCTCTTAGGATATATTATGGAGATGCAATGCAAACAAAGCAACATGTCCAAACATGTTAAGTTCTTTTTAAGATTTAATTAGTTTTTTTATATTAATTAAGTATTATAAAATATATTTATTTTTTGTATATTAGGTTATTTAAAGCTAAAAAAATAAAAAATAGATTTTAATTAAGTTAAATAGATTAATTATGTTAGATTTAATCTAAACTAATTTAGAGAATCTAATTGAAAAGTAAATTACACTAGGGTTAAAAGGTAACTAGATAGCTTAAGAAATTAAATCAACTTTTAAGACAATAATTTATTCTAAATTATAAAAAATAGTAAATTAATTATGTCAAAAAAGATAATTATTTAACTATGCAATTAAGGTAAACTAGCTAGAAAATAATTAATAAACCATATATAAAAATCAATGTAAAGCAAAAATTTAAAGAAAGCATAAATAACAAATAATTAAGCAATTAAATTAAATTGATGGATAATTAAAAGTAAATTATTAATCAGCATAATAAAATATGAAAAGTAAAAATAGAAAAGTAGTAAATAATAAACTAGAAATACAATGCAGTAAAATAAATACGTAAAGCAAATAAGGCAATAAAATAAAGTAGTAAAGTAAAGTAATAAAATAAATAAGGCAACAAAATAAAATATGTAATAAAATAAAGTAGTAAAAATAAATAAGATAATAAAGCATATAAAGCAATAAATAAAAAATTAATTAAAATTTTTAATTTTTTTAATTTTATTTTTTTTAATTTTTTTATTGAAGCAACCATGCTACAATATTCGATAATGATGTCAAAAATTTGATTGCTTATCATTATAATAATAAATAAAAATTTAAAATTAATCTTACTATTAATTAGAATAGTGGTGAGTCGGATGTTGATTTTTTTGAGAATTGAAGGTTGAGTTATATTTAATTTTAATTAAAAAAATTAAAATTTAAATTAATCTTTAAAATAAAAATTTTAAATAGTAAATTAAAAAAATTAATTTAAATTTATTAAATTAAAATAAAAGAAGGTAAATAATAATCAGTTAAGATTTAATAATTAATTAAAGATATGAAGGAAAGTTGCCTAGGATTTTAGTTCCATCTTTTAATATTCAAGTTTATAATTGATTCATGTAATCTTTCTATTGCCAATATGCAATCTATGAGATGTATATTCTTTTGATCTAATTCTAATATAATCTATTCTACTAAGCATGGATCATATCTAATACGATCATGACTCATCTCATAGATACAGACTATTTAGATCATGTAATTAAAGAATATAAATCTAATTCTGATTAATTTTTATAACTCATCCTAATCTGAACACATATCGTATCTTTCTACAATCATGATCTATCTTCTTAGAATAAATTACTAAAAAAATAAATATTAAAATATAAATTTTTTTTATAATTTATCCTAATCTGAGTACAGATTATATCTATCTACGATCATGATCTATCTTCTTAGGTATAAATTATAAAAATTTAAACATTAAAAGTATGAATAAGAAAAGCATATAAAAGATAAATAAATTTTATTATCTAACAAAAAAATAAGATTCAAATTACAAACTCTCATGCTTGGAAGACTTTCTTTACTCTCTTGGTTATGAGATTTCTAGCCGCTCATGGTTTTGATTTTGCTAGCTTTTGGCATGTTCAAATCTCCTAGATAAAAGAAAAAAAAGAAAAAGAAAGAAAAAAGAAAGAAGAAATAAGAAGAGAGGAGAGGAGGAGAGAAGGGAGAGAGAGAAGGAGAAAAAGGGCTAATCCCCCATAGGGGCTCTCTTTGGTCCTGGCATAGCAGGGCTTAAATAGATGAAGAAATAGGGATTTTTGGCTTCTTTACGATGTCAAATTAGAGCTTGGATGGAATTATTCGTGTCCGCAACTCGTTGGGTCGATCTATGATCAAATGCCCAAATTCCACTTAAAAATCACCTCTTGGCATCAAGATCAGCGTCGGATTGAATATGGGCCGTCAGATCTTCAAATAGGCCATTTTTTATCGTTGGATTATGCCAGAAGGATGGCTGAAGTCTTAGATCAAGTCGGATTTGGTATCCATCATCGGATCCTGATCGGGTATGATGAGAGCTATCTGTCTGTGCTTGATGAGTGCTGGGCAAAAATCAAATTGAAACCGAAGACTCTCTTATCCATTCGATCTCAACCGGCAGCATTATAAGCCGTCGGATTGCACAAAGGAAAGGGCTAAAGAAAAATTCGGGATCAAGTTGGGAATCGCCTCCACCATCCGAACTCCATCGGTTGTGATGTCAACCACACGATCGTGCACACACTCCCGCTCCCACCGTAGACCACGTAAAAGCCCGACTCATCACTACAGTAATGCGGCCTTATACGCCACATGGTTTTTTGGTGTAAGCGTGACGTCGACAACTGCTGGGTCACGTTCGCACGGTGGGATCATTGGCACTGTAGTCTGAGTCAGGCGATTTTCTGAGCTGATTCAAATCGAACCAGTTGGCCTTTTTAATTATTATTTATTATTTTTATTTTTTTCTTCATTTAAACTTTTGGGATTCATTTAAATTCTAATTTAGCTTTGATTTATGTCAAATTTGATTCGTTTAAATTGATAAATCGAGCTCTTCACATTAATGAGACTTTTTCCTACAAAACATCAATAAAAATAATAATTCTTAAAATAAATATGAATTAAAATATATTTTAATTCTTTTTTTAGTAAATTTATGATAGTTATCAAGACTGGAAAGATGAAAAAATTAGTGCGCAGTAAAATTTTATACCAAACCTATGATAGCAATTTTCGAAACCGCTGCCATAGGTCTATTGTAGCTATTGACAAAAATCGTTACAATAGAACCTATAGCAGGAATTTTTACCAACCGCTGCTATAGATGCAAATATGTATTTTTTATATTTTTTATAAATATTTAAAATTTAAAGTCCATCTTTATCATTCATTATTTAAATAATTATCATTAGAGTATCATCACAAAAGACCATCTCGATCCGATAGCCTTAGATAAAATTTAATTTCGATGATCATGAACGACTGTATGATGATCTGATAGATAAAGATCACTGATTGATCCAAAAACTTATAATGATGATCTCAATGATATTTATAGTAAATTATCAAAATATTAATTTAATCAAATATTATTATTATGGTCAATCTAGCACTGAATGATTTCAGTCGTTAAATGAAAAACGTATGATTAAAAGGCCAAACAATATCCGATTAATAGATAATTTTTTAGATAATTGATCTTTGCTACTAATTTAATTATTTCTATGGTAGTGATCATAAAATTCAAATCATATTTATATGAACTATCCATGTTAAACATATCTTATCAAAGCACAAGCATAATTATATAAGACCTTTAAGAATAAGTACTAGGAGATATATAGTTTTGGATCGTTCATATATACGTGGTTTGAATTTTACGATCACCACCATACAAATGATCAAAGTTATATCTAAGATCATTTATCTAAAAAATTATCTCATAATCAGGCATTATTTGGCCTTCTGATCATCATTTTTTATTTAACAATCAAAATTATTCCATACTAGATTGACCATGATAATGATGTTTGATTAAAGTAAGATTTTGATAGTATGCTACAAACATCATCGAGATCATCATTGTAAATTTTTAGATTAATCGATGGTCTTTATCTCTTAGATCATCATATGATTGTTTGTGACCATCAAAATCAAATTTTATTGATCAATATAGCTAGCACTATCGGATCGAGGTGGTCTTTTGTGATGATACTCTAATGATAATTATTTAGATAATGAACGATGAAAATGGACTTTAAATTTTAAAATTATATTATATTCAAAAAAAATATGAAAAATTCATGTTTGCATCTATAGCAGCAGTTGGTAAAAATTGCTGCTATAGATTGGACCTATAGCGGTGGTTACATATAACCGCTACTATAGATCCAATCTATGGTAGTGATTTTATGTAACCGCTGCTATAGATCCTTCACTAATTGAGCATATAGCGGTGGTTGACTAACCGCTATAATAAATCAAATCTTTGATAGTGGTTAATAGTAATCGCTACTATAGATTTGACTTAATGCAGTGGTTATACCTAACTACTGCTATAGATTTTATCTATAATAGCGGTTTTATGTAACCGTTGCCATAGGTCCTATCTATGGCAGCGGTTAGGTATAACCGCTATCTTAGATCCTATGATAACGATTTTCAAAACTACTACAATAGTATGCATAAATTATTAATTTAAAATTCTTAATTAATCAATATATTAGTGACCATACTAAAATATAAGGCGAGTTTTGAAGTAAGTGGAAGTTGACCATGTTTTAGGTTAGATAACTAGCGTATTGGAAATACAGGAAATCTCTTTCTTATTTCTGATGAAGTTGCAAGTTGTTTGGTAGATTGGAAGCAATTTTTATCCCAGCTAGTGAGCTAGAGAAAATATAGCTGAACTTGATGAGCTTTCTCTAGTTTCATGGTAACTATTTTGTTTGCAATCTAGATGACCATGTAGCTATGAAATATAGACATCATGGCAAATAGTATAGCACTATAGTTTGAAGCAATCTATGGAACTTCTACATCTATCAAGTTCAAGCTAACACTATAATACTTTTAGAAATTATTATATCAATTTTTTCCTCATCTTTTATGTTGTTTTGTCAACATCCTTAATGTTGTGGCCAAGGACTCGATAGTTCGGCATGTGAAATATTATTCGCTCTAGCATGTGGGCTATATGATTTTGCCCTTTAAAAGATGCCTCATATGAGAAGGTTATTCTTTCCTTAAAAGCTAGAGTCCTTCTTGACTTACAATCGATGTGGGACTAATAGAGTCCTTCATCTTATTAGAACTATAATTGACCCCCTAGTCAAGGAGGACTCGACTGTGTACGGTCCGAAGAGCCCTACAGTCAGCAGGAATGGACCTCTGTCCTTACCTAGCATACAAACTATTACGACCAAGGGCTCGATAGCTTGGTACATAAGGTATTATCTGCTCTAGCCCATGGGCCATACGGTTTTGCTCTTTAAAAGATGCCTCATGTGGAAAGATTGTCTCTTACTTATAAGACAGTCTCCCTTGACTCACAATTGATGTGGGATTAATAAAGTCCTCTACCTTATTAGAACCACAACACTTACTATAGGAGATACTCAAATGAATTTTTATTGTCTAGGTAAATATTGGCATGGTGATGACTTTTGTCATGCAACAGATATTGCATATAATTGATGTTGCCATTCAAGTCCATTCATGATTTTATTTTCTATAGCGATTATAATAAGTTTTGTATTTATGTGATTCAAACTTAATTCTTTTTGCTCTAGTTTGTTGAAAGCTCTCTTTCTGCTCTTTTTGGTCTTGTATCACGTTTCCTCACATCTTGTCTGGCTGAAGTCTAGATCCTAGTAGACTTTGACCCTAGACTTGCTATTTTCTATGGCTCAACATTGAGCTGGAACTTAGGCACTCTGATCTTCTGCTAAATCATGAAAATAAATATTCTTCAGAGTTTGTATAATTATTTGGCATTATAAGGTATTCAGAATTATTTGGAGAGTCATTAAGTTGATTAACCAAGGATACTTGTCTAAATGCATATTAATTTTCTTGGACTAAAGCATGACATAGGTAGAAGGAGGTGTAAATAGAAGGGAACTTTCATTAGAAAATATAAATTTTGTAAATAAGGTCTGATAAATGGTGTATATTTGAAATAAATAAGTGCATTAGGTTATATTGACCGATAAACTTTTTCAAGTGCTTTAATCCAGATTGTAGAGTTGAAGAAATTGCAAATTAATGTTCTGGTTTTCATTGCAAAAGTGTTTCAAACTTTTCTTAGTACAAACACGTATGTGCCTACAATCAAAAGCTTAATTAAAGTTTAGTAGTGTTTTATTATTATAATGTAAATAATTTTCTGTAAAGTGAGACCTAGTGCATTAGAGATTGAAGCTAAAGAGGCTCAAATTTATTTCTAATGAAAATTGGTTTTTGCTTTGAGGGTTTTAAATAAAATTATCATTTATTGCCGTCGAACACTAAGCATTATGGAGAAAGATCGACGACAGAGCAGTTTTTGGTTCCATCGAAACTACATAAAGGTTTCTTTCAAAAGAAATTGATGTAAAGCATGTCGTATTGATCTTTTTCTCTGTTTTCTAAATTGTTAGTATATAGGTACAAGGATCATGTAGTAAGCATAGTTAATACTACATCATATTGATGTGTAGTCGTTGATAGCACCAAAATTAACTCTACTTATTATATAGGTAGGATGAGTCGAGATCGTATCCTTTGAAACTTTAAGCTAAATTGAGATTGCAAAATTTAAAAAAAAAAATATTTTGATTAAAAAAAATAAACTATGCTAAAATTGATGTAATTAGAAAATAAAGATCTTGGGAGTTTTGAATTAATTCTATACTAAAAAGAGTTGTATCTTATTTTTTAATTTTTAAAATAGTTGTAATTAATCATAAAAAAATACTTATCTTTTCTTGGCATGCTCTGTACCCATAGATCATGACGTATCTTCGAAAAGTATTAGGTAAATAATTCTTCTTTCTGTGGCACGCCCCGAACCTGTAGATCATGGCGCATCTTCGGAAAGCAAAAATTGTTTCTAATATTAATCTAACAGGAAAGCATATAAAAGAAAGCAAATAAAGTATTAGATGTGTGCCATAGAAAATAGATTGGCTGATACTTATAATACACTTCTAAGGGCAATTTTATAATTTTGACTTAAAAAATAATAAAAAAATATTTTATTCTATCACATTATGTACATAGTATCTGTGATGTATTCTTTGAGTTAATAGTAATGATAATTCATATTTTTAAGAGTTAAAAATTTAAGATATGAATTTTCATAATTAACTTATAAACTGCTCCGACCGTAGGATCATCATGAGGATGGTGATTGATCTGAAAGGTTGGTGTATGATCGCTTTCCTAGGATAGATGAATCTTAAGTCTATGGTATGGAGACATCGAAGCGAGAGTACAGATACTCGTTAGAGAATGAGGGCACTGAGCGTGACCACCTCGAGCAGTCATAAGGGAGTCTACCTTCTTGTCGATGACTGGCTTAATGCTGTAGTGGTGTGTCTGATTCTTTGATCTGAGGTGCATCGATAGTTCATCTTGAGGGTATTATAGTTTGACTATACTATAACTTAGTCTCTTAGCTATTTGGAACCCTGAGATATATGTTGGCTATAGCATGTTTATTGTAGAAATTGGATCGCACCAATAGAGGATTTATCTATCTCGATAGATGAGTAGCTATATGATGATCATGAGATCGAGTCCGTAAGCCCATGACCATGGCAGAGTGAAATAATATAAAAGAGTTTTATATTAGGATTTCACATTGAACTCAAATTGAATGATCTATTTATATGACAAGATGTTTGGTTTGATAAGTTCACCTTAACCCAAATCCTGTTGGGGCTCAAGATAGAATAATTCAATCACACAGGTAGCTGCACCGAGAGGTTTGCTTTCAATTTTGATGGGTTGCCACCATATACTACTAGGTGTTACTGGTGAATTTTAAAAATAATTAGAATGATCTTGATGATCGATTATTCTAATTGTATGAATCAAAAAAATTTTGGTCCATCGAAAGATGTTTTGATGATATCATTGATAAAGATCGCAATATATCTCATTATCATACGGAACTGAATCTAACTAGATTACACAAACAAGGATTTGAGTCTGAATGTGATCAATTGGGCTAACCCACTTTGATTGATTTGGATTAGATCTTATTAGGTTCAAGAAAGTCATGCTAGCACATGATTGAGCCTAACATTCTCCTTTAGTGATTTTTTTGGTTCATCTTGGATGATTTTGACTCACCTAGGAATCCTGTCCTAGTCTGACTTTCAGGATTCCATCATTAGCTATCCATCTATAGCCATTTGAATCCAGTCTGCTCAATGAGATAAGATTTTGCCTAAAATCAGATATATATCGGACCTTCTCCAATCTTCTTACTACACCATCATGTATCCTCTAATTGATCGTCCCGATGCCTCTGATTGCATAGCTCGATCCATCTGATAGATAAATAGTGCCCTCACTGCTCTCTAGAAAGTCAAACTATTTTTTTTTGCAAAAAATATGATATGTACATGCAGAATCTAAAATTCACTGCTGGAAAGAAGTAGATACCTCATCAAATATCTTCAAGACATCATCCTCTGAGTCGCTACTGGCCATCACTGCAATAGCCCTTGTCTGATTCTTAAGTTGTGGGCAATCCTTGACTCGATGTTCCAACTCGTCGCATCCATAGCATCTAATCTTGCTTTGGTCTCTCATCTTAGACTTGGATTGTCCTCCTCGCAATTTTTTGTCGCTCTGTCTACTACCTCCTATTCTTTCAGAAACCATCAAAGTTGAGCTATCGTCATCTAAGCTCGTAGTTGGGTTATTCCTTCTAAGAATCTCATTCTGGAGTATCATTGCAGTGACCTCGTCCATTTTGATGGTGCTCTTTTTCACTAGAAGAGCAGTCACTAAGGACTCATATGAAGGAGGAAGCGACGCTAGCAAAACCAATGCCCTGGTCTTCTCCTCAACTTTTTTGCCAATGCTGAGGAGGTCGGTGAGGATCTTCTGAATATTGGATAGATGCTTTCGTACGCTCTGGCTTTCGTCCATCCATAGCTAGTAGAACTGCCTTCAAAGAAATAGCATGTTGGTGAGCAACTTCGCCATGTACAACTCCTCGAGCTTTGACCACAGCACCATCGAAAAAATCTCATCAAGTACATAGATCACTACATCATCTGCTAGGTACAAGCGGATCATGCTCACCACCTATATCTAGATCTATTTACAATCCTTCACCTCTATGGTAGCTGGCATCTCGTCATTCAAGAGAGCGTTGATCAATCCATGTTGGATGAGGACATCCTTTACTCTTGCTTGCCATAAGGAGAAATTGCTCTTCCCATCGAACCTATTGATTTCCACCTTGATTGCACTTATCTTCTCCATATTCTTTAATCTCTATCCACTACTGCAATCTACACTCTGGTATTGTCCAGTTCTAATACCAATCTATTGGGATATCAGCTACTCTAATACTACTTGTTAAGGATCTAGTACCAGCATCTTGTGATAGAAAGAAAGAAAAAAATAAAATAAGAAAATAATCAAATACATGGATCAACCCAAAGGCTCGCCTCTACGGGGCATGCAAAGCTCCACTATAAAAAAATAATAAGTACAAGAGGAGAACATCCACTCTCAACTCACTGTACATAAATTACTTTCAACTAGAAGCTACTCTCATAAAAGCTCTCTTAGAATTTCAAGAAGACCCTTAGAAACTACAAGATGCTCTGTCCTCATAGCTTCTGCACCGGATGCTATGTACTTAATACTTCTCTCTCTCTCATGGGTTGCACGTACTCGACACTCTATCAAGCTCCTCTTGACAGCTGCCTGAGCCTCTCTACGTGCCTCTGATACCACACGCACCACCACCTACTCCAAAGCATCTTAGTCCTTTAAATAAGATGAGAATCCTCCTTTCAACAGTTTATAGGAGTCCTAACAGGGCTCTTTCTCCTAATATGAGTCTAATATGATCTTGATGGAGTCTTGGAATATTTTTCAATCTTTAGATCAAGACCGTAGCCCTCCATGGCCGCTGGATCTTGTGATCCATGTGCAACTCTCATAGATCCTTTGAATTAATCATAATCCAAGTCTAAACAGAAAACCTCGTCATGTTCTGTTCGTCTCCGTCGAGTCGACTCTATCAGAGATTGAGCTGGCTCAACTGCATCTTGCTCGAACTCCTACTTTCTATCTATTTGAGAGGGCCGACTCGATTGCAAATTGAGCCAATTGGATTGTGAATCTAGCTAGCTCGATCTAAGCTCGAGTTGATTTGACTCCATATTCGAGCCAGCTCGACTGCTTGATGATTTGATTCTCCTCTATTATGGATCGAATTCGAGGCATCAAATTCTAACAATCTCCATCTCGACTCGACATTCAGCCTCCACCTGACTTTGAGAGCTTGTGATCAATCTCGTCCCCATGTCTTGGGGCATGCTTACTGATCATGAATGGATAAACGTGGGAGTTGAGCCAAGTCACTCGATCCCACCTCCATCATGGGCTGTGTCCACTCTAACCAAAGATCTACTTGAAAAAGTCTCTTACGGTAATAGGAACTTCACTTTGCGATGTTGTCTCTCATCCTCCTGAGTCTTCCATCTCATGCCCAATCCATCTCTACCTGAAGCTCCATCTTGCACTGGGTTTCCTCAGGCTCCTGAAGCTTCATCTCATACTAGACTTCCTACTAGATAGTAATGTTCTCTCATCCTCTTCTTCTCCTTCAATATCATCCTATCGTTGTGCATGACCTTCAGAATTTCATCACCAGCTATCCACCTGTAGCCATTTGAATCCAGTCTGCTTAGTGAGATAAGATTCTTCTCACTACACCATCATGTGTCCTTTAGCTGACCATCCCGATGCCTCTGATCGCATAGCTCGATCCATCCGATAGATAAACAGTATCCTCACTGCTCTCTAAAAAGTCAAACTACTCCTCTCTGCAACAAACATGATATGTGCATACAGAATCTAAAATTCACTATTCGAAAAAAGTAGATATCTCATCAGATATCTTCAGGATATCATTTTCTGACTTGCTACTGGCCATTGCTGCAGTAGCCCTCATCCAATCCTTGAGTTATAGGCAATCCTTGACTCGATGCCTCAACTCGTTGCATCTGTAGCATCTGATCTTGCTTTGATCCCTCATCTTGGACCTGGATCATTCTCCTCATGATCCTCTGCCGCTCTATCTACTGTCTCCTACTCCTTCAGAAACTACCAAAGCTAAGCTACCGCCATCTTAGCTCGAAGCTGAGTTTTTTCTCTTGAGAATCTCGTTCTGGAGTATTATTGTAGTGACCTCATCCATCTTGATGGTGCTCTTTTCCACTAGAAGAGCAGTCACCAAGGACTCATATGAAGAAAAAAGCGATGCTAGCAAGACCAACGCCCTGGTCTTCTCCTCAACTTTTTCATCAATGTTGAGGAGGTCGGTGAAGATCTTTTAAAAATTAGATAGATACTCCTACACGCTCTGGCCTTCATCCATCCATAGTTGGTAGAACTATCTATCATGAAATAGCATGTTGATGAGCAACTTCGTCATGTAGAACTCCTCGAGCTTTGAGCACAACACCATTGGAGAAGTCTCGTCAAGTACATGGATCACCACATCATCCGCTAGGTATAAGCAGATCATGCTCACTACCTGCAACTGGATCTACTTTCAATTCTTTATCTCCATGGTAGCTGGCATCTAATCGTTTAAGAGAGCATCAATCAACTCATGTTGGATGAGGACATCCTTTACTCCTGCTTGCCATAAGAAGAAATTTATGAGCTTAGAAGTGGCACTCTCAAGTCTTGAAAACATGAAAAGATAGATCATGAGAAGACGAAAGCGAGTCGAAAGAAGAATCAGTCTCAATAGTAAAGTTCAAAGACTGGACCGGCTCACTCTGAGACTGAGTCAGCTCAGTTGAAAACTGGATCGGATCAGTCTAGAATTGGGTCGACTAGGTCTCAGAGAAAAATCTAGATAGAAAATAGCATTTTTGGACTATTGGCATGGTACATAACTAGATTGGCTCAGTCTAGGACTGAGCCAACCTAGTCGTAGGTTAGTCGGCTCAGTCTGAAACTAGATCGGTTCAATTTTTATGGGTTATTATTTTATGTACGTGGATTGTTTGGATTTAGAAAGTTTTTCTATGAGCTTGGGCTTGACCCTTTATAAAGTATATATATTAAAAATAGGTCAAGATTGTAAGTGTGCTGAAATATACTGAATAAAAATTTTTTTCTTTCGAAAATCTCTTCTTCTCTATTCCTTGATTTATTTGATCGTGCTTCCATAGAAATCTCTAAGAAGTACTTTCTTGTTGCTTGTCTAATCACCAGTGGCCACACCGAACCGTATGGAAAGAATGCATATTTCTAATATTTGGTATCAGAGCGGTGTTGCGTGGAAGAAAGAAAGACACCTAGGGTTTACTACATTCAGGATCTATTGCACTAGATTTTATCCTAAAAACTTTTAGTTTGCTTCATGGTTGTCTCTAGATTGAGGTGGAGATTATTTACACAGAGGAACAGTGAAAAAGAAGTTTGGAAAGAGGATCTAGGGCTAGTTAGATTTTCTATGAAGGATAGTTTTACTGGTGTATGATCGTGAAGGATGTTAGGGATCTGTTCTTGACTTGTTTGAAGTCATGAAATTAAGTGGATTCAAGATGGATTTTGAGAAGTTCGACGGTAAGGAAAACTTTATCCTATGACAGCAAAGAGTAAAGAACTTGTTGGTTCAGCAGAGGATCTATAAGGTCTTGACAAAAAAAAGATCGAAAAAGATCAGTGCTGAGGATTGAAAAGAGTTGGAGAAAATTACTTTTAGCACAATCTGGATGTACTTGGCCGATCAAGTTTTGTTCGAGGTTTACACAGAGACTACGGCAAAGGAGCTCTAGAAGAGACTGGAGAATATATATATGGGGAAGAACATGATGAATAAGCTGTGGTTGAAGAAACAGCTGTATAGTCTGAGGATGCTCGAAGGTGGAGATCTTGTTGCACATATCTAAAAATTCAATCATGTGTATTCTGAGGTGATGAGTTTGGATGTGAAGATCAATGAGGAGGATTGGGCATTGCTGCTATTATATTCTCTTTCAGGTTCGTATGATGGTCTTATAACAACTTTAGTTTATGGGAAGAAGATCCTAAACTATGAAGGGATTGTTGGTGTGCTCAGATCAAATAAGCAAATGGACAAGATCTGCAAGGGAGATCCTAAGTCGGAGATCTTGACTGTGAACGAAAGATAGGGAAGATCAAAGAAGAAGATAAGAGGAAAATTCAAAGGCAGGTCAAAGTCTCACGATCAGAGGAAGATGATATTGAAATATTATAAATGTCATCAGCCCGAACACCTAAGAAGAGATTGTCCTCTTTTGAGATCAAAAAAAGGAAAGGCCAGTAAGGGAGATGATACAACTTCTGTGAGCAGTGGAGAAGATCTACTAGTTGTATCAGATGGATCCACAAAGTGCGATACTATATGAATATTAGATTCAGCATGCTTGCACCACTATACTGTTCATCAGGAGCGGTTTGCTACCTACCAGAAGGTCGATGGTGGAAGTGTCAGCCTTGGAGATGATCACCCATGTAAAGTAGCTGAAATTAGCTCTATCAGGATGAGGATGTACGACAGGATCATTCGTACATTATCAAATACCAAGCATGTACCAGAATTGAAAAAGAATTTGATTTCTTTGGACTACTTGGAGGAGCAGGGTTATGCTTCTAGTAGTCAGGCTAAGAGTGGATGTCTGAAAATTTTCAAAGGAGCTTTGATGGTGATGAGAGGTAGAAGACTGAGCAACAATCTTTATAGAATGAAATGCTCAGTGGTAAATGATAGTGCAGAGGTGCTAGCAGCGGCATAGGAGGAGTAGATTTTATATTGACTGTGGTACTATCGGATGGATCATATGAGTGACCTAGGTTCACAAAACTAAGCAGAAGAGGTATGATGCCAACCCTGAAGAAGGAGGACATAGATCTTTGTGAGCCATGTATTTTTGGCAAACAACATAGGATGAAGTTTATCAGAAATACCAAGCACAGTGAGGGAGTGTTGGATTTAGTGCACTCGGATATGTGGGGACCAGCTCCTATATCAGCTAGAGATGGAAAAAAATATTTTGTTACTTTCATTGATGATTTCTTAAGAAAGGTGTGGATTTATCTGATAAAAAAAATCAAAAATGTTTGCCCGATTCAGAGCTTGGAGAGCTGAAGTAGAGAAGGAGTCAGGGAGATAGGTAAAGTGTCTGAGGTTGGACAATGGAGGGGAGTATACTAGCCTGGAGTTCAGAAGGTACTATGAGAAAAATGGCATCAAACGCCATTACACGGTGAGGATGACTCCCTAGAAGAATGGTATCGTAGAAAGGATAAACCGAACTTTGACTGAGAAGGTATGGAGTTTGAGGCTACAGACATCACTCCCAAAGTCCTTTTGGGGTGATGCTCTAACTTTTTCTTATTTTTTTGTGAACAGGTCCCCTCATTATAAGCTGAATGGAAGCATTTCAGAAGAGATCTGGAGTGGAAAGAAGGTGAAGCTTGGCCACCTACAAGTCTTCAGTTGTGCAACCTATGCACATGTAGAGGCAACCGAGAGGAGCAAATTAGATCCAAAATCTCAAAAGATGACATTCATAGGGTATCCACAAGAAAAGTACCTGCTGTGGGACTCTTAGGCATAGAAATCAGTGATCAGCAGGAATGTTATCTTTAATGAGAAGAGCATCTTGAGGAGATCTGGGATAGATGAAACTAAAAAAATAAAGATGAATAGTAGTGGTCAGTCAGAGAACGATGGCATGCAGGTTACATCCACTTATAGGAGTATTTCTGTTGAGGTGGAGATGGATAGAAAAATATTATCTCAGATTGAAAATCATCATGAAGGATCGACAGTTCAGAAAGATGTGCAGGATCAGTCACAAACATCAGACAGAGATGTACCAGTAGGAGTGGCTTTGCACAAGCTCCAGCATACTATTAGGAGATCAGTCAGATATGGTATTGATGAGGTTATCTCCTATGCACTCATCATTGCTAATGAAGATCTAGAGAATTATGCAGAGATCATGGAGAGTGAGGATCATAATTCATAGATGTAGGCCATAATGGAGGAGATGGAATCACTTGAGAAGAATCAGACATGGCAGCAGGTGGATCTTCTAGAGAGTGCTTGACCTATTGGCTCAAAGTGAGTGTTTATAAAGAAAGAAGCACCTTCAAAATAAGATGGACTCAGATTCAAAGCAAGGCTGGTAACAAAGAGATACTCACAAAGGAAAGAAATTGACTACACAAAAATTTTCTCTCCTGTGGTGCATCATACATCTATTCGAATTTTGTTGTCACTGGTGGCACAGCATAATATGAAATTAGAATAGATGGATGGGAAGACGGGTTTCCTTCATGGAACTTTGGAGGAAAGAATCTACATGAAGCAGTCAGATGGTTTCATGGAGATGGGATAGAAAGAAAAGGTGTGTTTACTCAGAAAGTCTTTGTATGGCTTAAAACAATCTCCTCGTCAGTGGTATCGAAGGTTTGATGGCTTTGTCTTGAGCGTGGGTTTCAGCAGATGTGAATATTATTGTTGTATCTATGTCAAGAATGTAGATGAGAAGGATATCCTGTACCTATTATTGTATGTAGATGATATGCTCATAGTCAGTAGAAGCATGGATGCTGTAAAAAGATTGAAAAGGGTATTATCATCTGAATTTGAGATGAAAGATTCGGATCCAGCTGAGAAAATCCTTGGAATGGAAATTTATAGAGATAGATGCAAAGGAGTGCTCTATTTGTCATAAGAAAAGTATATCCAGAAGGTTCTGGAGAGGTTTGGGATGGAGAAGGTCAAACCTGCAGAGATGCCATTGCCGAGCCATATGTCTCTCTCCAAGTTATAGTACCCCCAGTCAGAAGAGAAGAGAGAGTATATGGAACGAGTCCTTTATGCAAATATTGTAGGTAGTGTGATGTACACTATGGTGTGCTATAGATCAGATATAGCACATGCTGTGAGCACGATTAGTAGATACATGGCTAATCCTGGGAAGGAACATTGGAAAGCATTGAAATGGATATTGAGATATCTGCATAGAATAAGAGATTATGGTTTAGCATTTGGTGGGCAGTCGAAAGAATTTGGAGAACAATCTATGAAGATGTGTGAAGGTTCAGACCCTCTGAAAGGATTTGTTGATGCAAATTATGTTGGTGATCTTGATACAAGGAGGTCTACTACTGAATACCTCTTCTGTGTATATGGTAGATCGATGTCTTGGAGATCAATCCTTCAGCCAATCACAGCCTTATCTACCATAGAGGCTGAGTACATTAGGATAACAGAGGTTGCAAAGAAAGCCCTTTGGCTTAGAAGGTTGATTGATGAGTTGGCGGTGGAGCAGAGCAAGGTTACACTATTCAGTGATAGTCAAAGTGCTCTGTTATTGGCACAGAATCCAGTCTATCATATGTGCATAAAGTATATAGATGTGAGGTATCACAGGATCAGAAAGCTGATGGAGGAAGGTGAAGTGAAACTGATGAAGATCCATACCAAGGAGAATCGGTCTAATGTACTCATGAAGGTACTCTCCAGAGATCGTTTTTAGAGATGTATGGCACGGATGGGTGTGTTGAGAAGAGATGAGTTCATAAGAACTTGAAAGCACCAAGGTGGAGAATGTGAGCTCAGAAGTGGTAGTCCCAAGTCTTGAAAACATGAGAAGATAAGTCATGGAAAGATGGAAGCGAGTCGGAAGAAGAATCAGTCTCAATAGTAAAATTTAGAAACTGGACCGACTCACTTTGAGACTGAGCTATCTCAGTTGGAAACTGGGTCGGCTCAATCTTAGAGAAAAATTCTAATAGAAAGCAGCATTTTTGGGCTATTGGCACGATATACAACTGGGTCGGCTCAGTCTGGGACTGGGCTGACCTAGTCATAGATTAGCCGGCTCAGTCTGAAACTGGGTCAGCTTAGTTTTTGCAGGTTATTATTTTGTGTACATGGGTTGTTTGGGTTTGGAGAGTTTTTCTATGAGCCTGGGCTTGACCTTTTGTAAAGTATATATACAGAAAATAGGTCAAGATTGTAAGTGTGCTGAAATATACTGAATAAAAACTCTTTTCTTCTGAAAATCTCTTCTTCTCTTCTTCTCTATTCCTTAATTTATTTGATCATGCTTTCGTAGAAATCTCTAAGAAGTACTTTCTTATTGCTTGGCTAATCACCAATGGCTATGTCGATCCATGTGGAAAGAGTGCATATTCCCAACAAAATTATCCTTCTCATCGAACCTATTGATCTCCACCTTGATTGCACTTATCTTCTCCATATTCTTCAATCTCTATCCACTACTGCAATCTATGCTCTGGTACTGTTCAGCTCTGATACCAATCTATTGGGATATCAGCTACTCTGATACCACTTGTTAAGAATCTAGTACCGATATATTATAAAAAAAAAAAAAATAATCAAGTATGTGGATCAATCCAAAGGCTCGCCTCCATGGGGCATGCAAAGCTCTAGTATGAAAGAGAAAAATAAGTACAAGAGGAGAACATCCACTCTCAACTCACTGTACACAAATCTCTCTCAACTAGAAGCTACCTTCATAAAAGCTTTATCAGAATCCTAAGGAGATCCTTAGAAGCTACAAAATGCTCTGCCCTCACAGTCTCCGTGCCGGATGCTATGCACTTATTACTTCTCTCTCTCGTGGGTTGCACGTACTCGGCACTCTGCCAAGCTCTTCTCAATGGTTGCCTGAGCCTCTTTACATGCCTCTCACATCACAAGCGCCACCACCTGCTCCACAGTATCTCAATCCTTTAAATAAGATGAGAATCCTCTTCTCAGCAGTTCATAAGAGTTTTAACAGGACTCTTTTCCCTAATATGAGTCAAACATGATCTTGTTGGAATCTTAAAATATTTTTCAACCTTTAGATCATGACCGTAGCCATCTATGATCACTGGATCTTATGGTCCACGTGCAACTCTCATAAAGCTTTTGGATTAATCACATCCGAGTCTAAACAGAAAATCCCATCCTATTCTATTCGTGTTCATCGAGCTAGCTCTGTCAGGGGTCGAGCTGGCTCGACTGCGTCTCATCCAAACTCTTGCTTTCTATCTTTCTGAGATGGTCGGCTCAATTATGGTTTGAGCCAGCTTGATCTCAGTCTGAGTTGACTTGACCCCATATTCGAGTCAGTTCGATTGCTTGATGATTTGATTCTCCTTTACTGTGGATCGAATTTGAGATATCAAATCCTAACAGCTTGATCCAGGATCTCAGACTTGCATAGATCACCATTAGAAAAATAGTCTATCCTGAGCAGGTAACATCTGATGTTCCTATTTTATTTTAATTTTTTAATTTTAATATTCAATTATTAGGATCAAATGAAAGAATTCTTAGATTTGATCAAAAGTTTTTTAGAATTTTTTTGAAAATTTTCTACAGATCAGATCAAATTAGATCGATCTTATAATGAAAAATGTTGATTTTTCTTCATAAAAAAATTATAATAATTTAAATAAAAAGCATAATCTTTATTGCATATAAAAAAAATACAAGAAAGTTTAGAATAATAAACCTGCTCTGTATCATTACAAAATTTCTTCTCCCTTCCAAGACTTCTATTCTAGCTACTCATGGAATAATCCCTTCTTCTTCCTCTATGCAAGGCTCTAGAAGAATTCCTAGGATGATTCTTAAGTGGGAGTACAATAGCCTTTTTATAGATGATAAGAGAAAATAATTTTACATGGTTTTCAGATGTGGAACTAAAGAAAAGAATAAGGACTAAAAGATGGATGGGTGAGATTGAAAGATCAAGAGTAGATAAAAATATAAATTTTTCTTTTGAAATATTTCTAATTATTATTATTATTTTTAAATTCTAAATCCATCCACCATCATGAATCATGTTGCGGCATCTGTTTGCTCACCACCACATCTGCCTGTGAAGACTCGGCCATGAACCCGCCACACCGCATGCAGCTGCGCCCGCTCAAGAACCCATTATCCCATGAAGCCACTAACCCGCCAAGAAAACATCACGGACCCGTTAAGCAAACTAGTGCCTCTTTTTACTTCATAATTACAAAAAGAAACTTTTGTTTCTTTATAATGATGCATATATTCTTTTGGTTCCTTGCATAGTATCTTCATTTTTTGTAATATCATTTGCATCCTTTTTTTATTTTAATTCCATTTTAAGTCTAATTTGCTCCAAATTTGAGTCCTTTTGATCTGTGAATTGGGCTCTTTGTTTCGACAATCATCTTTCCTATAAAACATAAGAAAAAACATCAAATTCTTCATAAATAAAATAAATTAAATATAATTTGGCACTTTTATGTGGCTTAAATTAAGTGTTTATCACATCCTCTAACTTAAACTTTACTCATCCTCGAGTAAAATAAATACATTAGTTTTGTGTACCAACTCAACCTTGAATGAAAAGTTAGGTTAGGCATTCCTAAAAGTAGGTGATATCTGATCAAACCATTAAAGAGATACTTCATTGGATTATCAATTCGATCTAGTTAGTGGTTGAGTGTTAACCATAAAAATTTTAAGAGCTCTTCTTTCACCAACTCCTCACTTTATTCTTTAAATTCTCTAACTAGATGTGAGCTAGATTTATTGTCGTCTTATAATTTGATCCCCTTATTATCTATTTTTTCTTTTTTTGTACTTTCTTGCTGACCCTTGTAGCAAGCTTTCAGTCAATGACTTCCAAATCAATTGGCTTTAGGGCATTAGGTGTAAAACATCCCTCGAACTTATCGACTTGAGTCTAAAAAAATATAATTCTTATAATTGATTTCTTACATCTCCATCTTTTGACGTGAACCACAATGCTTACTTAGGCAAAGTGGCCCGATTACTTAGTGAGACAATGCTAAATCTTTCTTTTTTTAATAAAAAGTATAATCTAAGAGAAACTTTTGCATACCTCGATCTTTCCACCCAATCTTTCATGAAGCAGATACTTTATTGAGATCGATAAGAAGAGAGTTCTAGAATCTCTCTTAAAATTTGGTCTGATCTAAATCCTATCATTCATTGGATTTTCTTAATAATTTATCCCTCAGTACCTCTAAAATTATCTAGACCGTTAATCACTCATTAATTAAAATGCCTGACTTACTTCAAATCGAAATAAAATTCAAGTACACAAAACTAATTATTTTTTATCACACTCGAGGACTTGATTAGAATAGTTTACTCCCCCCAACTTAATCTACATTGTCCTCAATGGAGTAAGAAAATAAAAGTAAGCAAATAAGAAAAGTAAAGGAGAGAGTGCACCTGGGGTGATTTTGCTTTGAGAGTTGAAGATAGCTTCATTGATTAGCAGGCTCTTATTCTAAGTTCCTACAGTTGCAATAAAGAAAAAATAAAATTATTGGGTTGCCTCCTAACAAGCGTTAAGTTTAATGTCTTCAGGCAGACCAACCAACTTTCTCACCTATTCAGGATCAAATATTGGATTAAAAAATTCTCATGATCTTTCACCTCCAAATTTCAAAAAATAACTTGCTACCCAATTATTCATAAAATTTATTATTTTTTTATTATCAATTTCAGGAAGATGGTTTGCAATCCCTCTTACAACCCTTGGTTTATTAAGGATTTCTTCTATTTATTCTTCTAACATGCTTCTAAATTAGATTTTCAAATTAGGAGTTGGATTTGGTGCACCGATTGCTGAAAATATTATGTCAAAAGGTCCTATACATATATACTCAGGTGTGATCGAGGGTGGTTTCTGTTCTAAGACCAATGGTGATTCTAAAGAGAGAGGTATTGAAGCAGGTATTGTTGGTAAAGACTCATATTTCTTAGCCCTTGAAGGAGTGGTGCTAAAATTGGCTGGCTCTAGTAATGTGTTCACATTTTCAATATACCCATCTAGGTCAAAATCATCCACTCCAAAAGGATCCCAACGTGTATGCACTAGGTCCTGAGAAATATTTTTACGTGTAGTTTTCTCTATTATCTCTTCTACCACATCAACTTCGAAACAAGTAGTGGTTTGTGATCTATAAAGAGCCTGAAATATATTTAACCTCAACTTTCTATTCCCAAATAAGACATCCATGACTCCTGTCCTACAATTAAGACATGCATTGGCTATAGCTAGGAAGGATCATTCTAGAATTATGAGAATCTATCTTGGATCACTAGAATGCTCCATCTCTAAAACCAAAAAGTCAACTAGAAAGAAAAATTCTTCAACTTTGACTAAAACATTCTCGATTATCCCACGTGGTGTCTTAATGGATCTATCAACTAACTGCAAGATTACCGAAGTAGATTTTAAGTCATCAAATCCAAAGAGATCATATACTGAACTAGGTAAAATATTCACACTGGCCCCTAGATCTAACAAAGCTTTCTCAATGTGTAAGTTTCCTATGACACAATAGATGATAGGAGCATCTGGATCCTTTAGTTTAGAAGGGATAGCATATTGGAAGACTAAACTAGTCTGTTCAATAAGACATACTTTTTTGGGATTTGTATTCTAAATTTTTCATTTTTGTGTGCACAAATCTTCAAGAACTTAGCATAGGCCGGGACCTATTTTATTTCATCAAGAAGAGGAAGATAGATTTGAACTTGTTTAAATAGCTCTAATATTTCATCTAATTTATCCTTCTTATTAAATGGCATAGGAGATTCTAATGCACTTGAAAATTAAGCTCTAGGTAATTTAGGTGATGCTACAGATGTTGGTTCATCCCTTGCCCTAAGGTCCTCCTTTTTGGTTGGTTCAGACTCAGTCAATTTTTTATTGGTTTTGATTTTTTCAATTTTATCAGGTTATTCTATGACCTTACCATCTTGAGGGTCATAATAGATTTAGCTTGTTCAAAAAAAGTTTCATGGGCATTAAAATTCTCAACCATATGTTGACCTCTAGGATTAATCTCGGATTGACTGGGTAGTTTTCCCTCCTTTCTCTTACTGAAGGCAGTAGCTAATTGACCTGTTCGGATCTTTAGCTTTGCTATCGATGGTATGTGAGAATGAAAAGTTTGGAAGTAGATTTCTATCCTTGCTAAAGCTTGTAGAACCTTCTTCTCAAAATTAGAACTATAGTTGCTATGAGAAGGTTGAGAAACATCCTGATACTAAGGGTATGATGTATTCTTGAACTGCATCCCCTGGTAATTAGGTTTGTGGGAAGCTGGGTTGACCATAGGTTGTGATTTCTAAGAAAAATTTGGGTGATTCCTCTAGCCAAGATTATACGTGTTGGAATATGGGTCGTTTCCTGGTCTAGGAATAGTATGAGTTTGGGCTTGGTGGGCTTGCTCCTATACAAGCTTAGAAAATTGATGGGCTACTGGGCAATCATCAATAGTGTGAGTAGGACTTGAGCAGATTATACAAACATCTTATGACTGTACGGATGGAAAAGAGGTGTGACCAACTTGCAGTAGTCGATCGAGCTTCGGGATAGTGCATCCATCTTGCTGTGGATGTCTACGAAGTGGCTTACCTCATACATTTCATCTCTTTTGGATCCTAATCTAAGAGCTTCTCTAGACGTGGCTGACATATAATGTACAGAATTTTTCCTCAGGATCTTGAATAACTGCCAAGCCTTCTATTCGCTTTTAAGCATGAATGTCCCACCACAGGAAGAATCAATCATTTATCTATGTTTTTCTAATAATCCATTATAAAAGCACTCGATCAATTGCCATTTGGGTATGGCATGGTGTGGATACTTGCGAATGAGATCTTTAATGTTGGGGTATTAGTTACTCTGATACACTTATTAAGGATCTAGTACTGATGTATTGTGATAGAAAAAAAAAAGCAATCAAGTACGTGGATCAATCCAAGAACTTGCCTCCACGGAGCATGCAAAGCTTCACTATGAGAGAGAAAACTAAATAATATAAGAGAAACTTATCACTCAATTCTTGTATAAAAATCTCTCAATAAGAAGTTCCAAACCCTCACAAAAGCTCTCTAAAATCTCTCAGCACCTCCAGAACATCGTCAGCTTTCCAACATAATAAATGGTTCATTAATCGGAGTTATATAGACTCCAAAAATTTAAAAATAGTATTTCAGTAGGAAATCCAATCCTAAACAAACTCGAGATCGATCCTGGATGGTCCGATCATGATCGGCTTCCTTTTGAGCCGTTGGATCATGCACCAGCAATCCTAGATCAGCTCGGATCGATCTCGATCTATTGGATTATGATCGGGAGCTCTCTTAGCCATCGAATCATGCAAACAACACTCCATCATGCCTTATCAAAGCCAGATCAAATTCCAGCCATCCGATCATAATTGATTTGAGCCAGAGCCATCGGATCATGATCCGTCCATGGAATAGTATCGTAGACCATGTGAATCAGCTGGAAAATGGGCTGAGAGGTCCAGGAGGGTGCCTGTGAGCCGGTGCTCCATCATGGACTGTGCTTCACAGCATGGGCTAGCCGCCCGCGTGGCCCACATGCGCCTCCATGCGTGTGCTCGCACGCCCGACCTGCCCAACATGTGGCTGGCCCAGCGCCACCATGCGCAGCTGGTTTGCACTACACTGTCGCCGTTCGACACCACCTATGGGCCCCTCCAATAGGCCCGATGTTGGCTACCTCGCTCCAAAATTTTTTTGCACGTTTCTTCTTCATCTGGACTTTGTTTGGACTGTTCTTGAGATCATTGGACTCCATTCATCGTCCTGAACCTTGCTGTAGGCTTATTATGAAAGAATTCAAAAAAATTTTCTCAACAATCTTCATCTCAACTCGATATTCAGCCTCTATCTATCTTTGAAAGCCTATGATCCGTCTCGCCTCCATGCCCTAAGGCACGCCTGCTAATTATGGATGGGCAAACGTGGAAGTAGAGCCAGACAGCTTGATCCCACCTCCATCATGGGCTGTGTCTACTCTAACCAAAGATCTACTCAAAAAAGTATCCTATGGTAATAGAAACTTCACTCTGCGATGTCGTCTCTCATCCTTCCGAGTCTTCCATCTCGTGTCCGATCTACCTCCACCTGGAGCTCTATCTTGCACTGGACTTCCTCTGGCTCCTAAAGCTCCATCTCACACTGGACTCCCTGTTAGATAATAATTTTCTCTCATCCTCTTTTTTTTCTTCAATATCATCCTATCGCTATGCATGACCTTTAGAATTTCATCACTTGCTATCCACCTGTAGCCATTTGAATCTAGTCTACTTAGTGAGATAAGATTCCATCTAAAATTGGATATGTATTGAACCTCTCCCAATCTTCTTATTGCACCATCATGTATCCTCCAACTGATCGTTTTGATGTCTCTGATCGCATAGCTCGATCCATCCAATAGATAAACAGTATCCTCACTACTCTCTAGGGAGTCAAATTGCTTCTCTCTGCAACAAACATGATATGTGCATGAAGAATCTAAAATCTACTATTGGAAAGAAGTAGATACCTTATCAGATATCTTTAGAACATCATCACTGTCTTTTGTATCGCTACTAGCCATCGTCATAGTAGCCCTCGTCCGATTCTTGAGTTGTGGATAATCTTTGACTCAATGCCCCAACTCATTGCACTTATAGCATCTAATCTTGCTCTGGTCTCTGATCTTGGACTTGGATCGTCCTCCTCACAATCCTCTATCGTTCCGTCTACTACCTCCTGCTCCTTCAAAAATCATTAAAATTGAGCTGCTGCCATTTGAGCTTGAAGCTGACTTCTCCCTCCTAAGAACTTCATTCTAGAGTATCACTGCAGTGACTTTGTCCATCTTGATGGTGCTCTTTTCGACTAGAAGAGCAGTCACCAAGGACTCATATGAAGGAAGAAGCAAAGCTAGCAAGACCAACGTCCTGATCTTCTCCTCAACTTTTTCGCCAATGCTGAGGAGGTCAATGAGGATCTTCTGGAAGTTGGATAGATGCTCCCGTACGCTCTAGTCTTCATCCATCCATAGCTGGTAGAACTATCTTCAAAGAAATAGTCTCGAACTTCGATCACAGCACCATCGGAGAAGTCTCGCCAAGTACATGGATCATCACATCATCCACTAGTACAAACAGATCATGCTCACCACCTATATCTGGATCTGCTTTCAAGCCTTTACCTCTATGGTAGCTGGCATCTTGTCATTCAAGAGAGCGTCGATCAATCTATATTGGATGCGAATACCCTTTACTCTTGCTTGCTATAAGGAGAAATTATCCTTCCCATCGAATCTATTGATCTCCATTTTGATTATAATTATCTTCTCCATATTCTTTAATCTCTATCCACTACTGCAATCTGCACTCTAGTACTGTCTAGCTCTAATACCAACCTATTGGGATATTAGCTACTCTGATATCACTTGTTAAGAATTTAGTACCGACGTATTGTGATAGAAAGAAAGAAGAAAATAAAAATAAGAAAGTAATTAAGTACATGGATTAGCCCAAGGGCTTGCCTCTATGGAGCATGCAAAGCTTCGCTATAAGAAAGAAAATTAAACAATATAAGAGAAACTTATCACTCAATTTTTGTACAAGAGTCTCTCAATAAGAAGTCTCAAATTCTCATAAAAATTCTCTAAAACCTCTTAAGAAGCTCTCAGCACCTCCGGAACGTCGCCAGCTTTTCAATGCAATAAATAGTTCGTCAATCGAAGTTATATAAACTATAGAAACTCAAAAATAGTATTTCAGTAGAAAATCCAATCCTAAACACACTCGAGATCGATCTTGAACCATTCGGTCATGATTGGCTCCCTCTTGGGCCGTCGAATCATGCACCAGCAATCCTAGATTAGCTTGGATCAATTTCAAATTATTGGATCATGATCGAAAGCTCTCTCAGCCATCGGATCACGTAAAATAATGCTCTATCATGCCTCATCAAAGCCAGATCAAATCCCATCCATTTGATCGTGACCGGCTCGAGCCAGAGCAATCGGATCGCGATAGGTCCATGGAACAGTGTCGTGGACCATGTGAATCATGTTGTGGTATTAGCTACTCTAATACCACTTGTTAAAGATTTAGTACTAGTGAATTGCGACAGGAAGAAAAAAAAAATAAAATAAGAAAAGCAATTAAGTACATGGATCAACCTAAGGGCTTGCCTCCACGGGGCATGCAACGCTCTACTATAAAAGAAAAAAATAGGTATAAGAGGAGAACACTCACTCTCAACTCATCATATACAAATCTTTTTCAACTAGAAGCTATCCTCAAAAAAGCTCTCTCAGAATTTCAAGAAGACCCTCAGAAGCTACAAGATGCTCTACTCTCACAACCTCCTCACCAGATGCTATGCACTTGTTGCTTCTCTCTCTCATGAGCTACACGTACTCGATGCTCTGCCAAGCTTCTTTTGATAGCTGCCTAAGCCTTTCTATGTGCCTCTTACGCCACACGTGCCACCCTACTGCTCCACGGCACCTCATCCCTTTAAATAGAATGAGAATCATTTTCTCAGTAGTTCATAGAAGTCCTAACAGGGCTCTTCCTCCTAATATGAGTCGAACATGATCTTGATGGAGTCTTGAAATATTTTTCAATCTTTAGATCATGACCGCAACCCTCCATGACCGCTAGATCCTATGGTCCATGTGCAACTCCCGTAGATCCCTTTGGATTAATCATAATTCGAGTCCAAACAAAAAACCTAATCCTGTTCTATTCATTTCCATCGAGCCGACTCTGTTAGGGGTCGAGTTGGCTCGACTACATCTCATCCAAACTCCTATTTTCTGTCTGCTTGAGAGGATCGGCTTGGCTGTGGTTCGAGCTGGCTCGATCTCAGCCCAAGCTGGCTCGATCCCATATTTGAGCCAACTCGACTGCTTGCTGATACTGATTCTTCTCTGCTATGGATCGAATTCGAGATGTCAAATTCTAACAATCTCCACCTCAACTCGATATTTGACCTCCACCTGACTTTGAGAGCTTGTGATCCATCTCACCCCCATGCACTGGGGCACGTCTGTTGATCATGGATGGACAAACATGGAAGTCGAGTCAGGCCTCTTGATCCCACCTCCATCATGGGCTATGTCCACTCTAACCAAAGACCTGCTCAGGGAAGTCTCCTATTGCAATAAAAACTTTACTCTACGACGTTGCCTCTTGTCCTTCCGAGTCTTCCATCTCATGCCCGATCCACCTCCACTTGGAGCTCCACCTCGTACTAGGCTCCCTCTAGCTCCTAAAGCTCCATCTCGCACTGGGCTTTTTGCCAGTTAGTAATGTTCTCTTATCCTTTTCTTTTCCTCCAATATCATCCTATTGCCGCACATGACCTTCAGAATTCCATCACCAGCTATCCACCTATAACCGTTTGAATCCAGTCTGCTCAGTGAGATAAGATTTTGCTTAAAATCGGATATGCATCAGACCTTCACTAATCTCCTCACTGCACCATCATGTATTTTTCAGCTGACCATCCTGATGCCTCTAATTGTATAGCTCGATCCATCCGACAGATAAACAGTGCTCTCACTACTCTCTAGAAAGTCAAACTACTTCTCTCTGCAATAAACATGATATGTGCATGCAGAATCTAAAATCCACTATTGAAAAGAAGTAGATACCTTGTTAAATATCTTCAGGACACTATCCTCTGACTCACTACTAGCCTTTGCTATAGTAGCCCTCGTTCGATCCCTGAGTTGTGAGCAATCATTGACTTGATGCCCCAACTCATCATACCTGTAGCATCTAATCTTGCTAGATCCCTCATCTTGGATCTGGATCATCCTCTTTACGATCCTCTGCCACTCCGTCTACTGCTTTCTACTCCTCCAAAACCCGCCAAAGCTGAGTTGCCGCCATCTGAGCTCGAAGCTAGGTTCTTCCTTTCGAGAATCTTGTTCTGGAGTATCGCTGTAGTGACCTCGTCCATTTTGATGGTGCTCTTTTTTATTAGAAGAGAAGTCACCAATGACTCATATGAAGGGAAAGCGATGCTAGCAAGATCAACGTCCTGATCTTCTTCTCAACTTTTTTGTCAATGCTGAGAAGATCAGTGAGGATCTTTTAAAAGTTGGATGGATGCTCCCGTATGCTCTGAAATTCGTAGCTGGTAGAACTACCTCCAAAAAAATAGCGTGTTGGTATGTGACTTCACCATGTACAACTCCTCGAGCTTCGACCATAGTGCCATCGAAAAAGTCTCATCAAGTACATGGATCACAACATCATCCGTTAGGTACAAGCAGATCGTGCTCACTGTCTGCATCTAGATCCGCTTCCAATCTTTCACCTCTATGATGGCTAGCATCTCGTCATATAAGAGAGTATCGATCAACCCATGTTGGATGAGGACATCCTTTACCTTTGCTTGCCACAAGGAGAAATTGTTCTTTCCATCAAACCTATTGATCTCTACCTTGATTGCACTTGTCTTCTCCATATTCTTCAATCTCTATCCACTGTTGTAATCTATGCTCTGGTACTATCTAACTCTGATACCAATCTATTAAGGTATCAGCTACTCTAATACTACTTATTAAGAATCTAGTACCGGTGAATTATGATAGAAAGAAAGAAAAAAATAAAATAAAAAAAGCAATCAAATATGTTGATCAGCCCAAGGACTCACCTCCACAGGACATGAAAAGCTTCACTATGAAAGAAAAAAATAGATACAAGAGGAGAACACCTACTCTCAACTCACCGTACATAAATTTATCTTAACTAGAACCTATCCTCACAAAAGCTCTCTCAGAATCCCAAGGAGATCCTTAGAAGCTATAGGATGTTTTACCCTCACAGCCTCCTCATCGGATGCTATATGCACCTGTTGCTTCTCTCTCACGGGCTGCACGTACTCGGTGCTCTACCAAGCTCCTCTTGGTGGCTACCTAAGTCTTTGTACATGCCTCACATGCCACACATATCATCCTACTGCTCCACAGCACCTCAGCCCTTTAAATAGAATGAAAATTCTCTTCTTAACAGTTCATAGAAGTTCTAACAAGGATTTTTCTCCTAATATAAGTCGAACATGATCTTGATAGAGTCTAGAAATATTTTCCAACCTTTAAATCATGACCGCAATCCTCCATGGCTACTGGATCCTGTGATCCATGCACAACTCCCATAGATCCTTTTGGATTAATTATAATCCGAGTCCAAATAGAAAACCCTATCCTATTCTGTTCGTGTCCGTCGAGCCAGCTCTATTAGGGGTCGAGCTGGCTCGACTGTATCTCATCCAAACTTCTATTTTTTGTTTACCTGAGATGCCAGCTCGACTATGGTTCTAGCCGGCTCGGGTGGCTCGACTGCATCTCACTCAAACTCCTATTTTCTGTTTGCTTGAGAGGATCGGCTCGATCCCATATCCGAGCCAGCTCGACTGCTTGTTGATACTGATTTTTTTTCTGTTGTGGATCGAATTCAAAATATCAAATTCTAACAAATCAGTTGAAAAATGGGCTAACGGTCCACGCGGGCACCTGTGAGTTGACGGTCCACTGTGGACCATGCTCCACTGCATGGGCTGGGTGCCTATGTGGCCTGCTTCCATGCGGCCCATGCGCACCCGATCGACCCAGTGTGCGGCTAGCCCAGCACCATCATGCATGGTCGGTTTGACCTGCACCACCACCGCCACCATCCGACGCTGCCTATGGGCCCCTCTGGCGGGCTCGAGGTCGGCTACCCCGCTTCAAATTTTTTTCGTGCATATCTTCTTCGTCTGGATTCTGTTTGGACTATTCTTAGGCTTGTTGGACTCGATTCGTCATCCTGAACCTTGCTGTGGACATATTATGAAAGAATTCAAGATATTTTTTTAATATTTAAATCTTTTCTAAATTTTATGGAACATCTCTTCTTCTAATTGAGAAAAACTAGTTATGATTTTTCTAATTTGGTTTATTTTCTTAATTAAAAAATATTTCTTAAAATTTTTTTTTTGTAATTTATCTCAGGTTGAAATAGTCATGGAATCTAATGAATGTAACCAATATTTGGCCTTGTCTTTAAGTGAAAAGGAAAATAATTTCAACCTAAAGGCATCATCGGAGAGATTTTGACTTTTGACGGTAGAACATATCTCAAAAAATTTGTCCAAATATTTGTACGAATCCTCATTACTAAGTCCATAGAAAGATAATAATATTTGAATGATGCTGGACTTAATCTCATATTGAGTTGCTTCTATAGGAGGTACTTGGATACATGGAGAGTTGGTATATGATGGAGTAAAATACTTTCTCAATTGACGTGGTGGATCAATCTCATGATTGCGGTCCATGATTCTAACTCGGATAGTTCTGATGGTTCATTTTATTTCAGGATCTAAGGGTTGGATTTTAGATTGTAATGATCTATGACCAAGCATACACTCTTAAAGTTATAATTCAGAACAAGCCTTTGTTCAAATTTTTATTTATTTATTTATTTATTATTATTATTATTTTAATAAGAAGAGAAGAGGGGAAGAAAGAGAAAAAAGAGTTCTAAAGAAGAAAACCTAAGGAGTCCTAAAACTAAGAAGAGAAAGAAGAATTAGATATGGTTAGATTTTAATTACAATCAAGTTAGCATATAGTGGACTCTCTATCCTAAGGTTATCCTAGTTTTAGATAGTTTCTAACTATTCTAAGTTAGCCTTCAAGCCCTCCAAGTTGGAGCTTGACCAACCAACTGGCCAGATAAGTATAAAATTGATGGGAGTCCCCTCGTTATTTTTTTTAGACACTAATTAAATTGGTCAGATCAGCGAACAAAATCAATTATAAACCACCTTTCTTCAACCCAATCATCCCACAAACCACTTGCCTAGATGCAAGCTAGCTGACCAAGTCTAATCCAGTTCAACTCTCAGGATCACTTATCCTATTGAGCTCAAAATTTTTAGTGATCAATGTCTAATTAATTTTAGATTAAGATCTAGATTATGCAGATACAAGAAAGTGATTTATGAGCTAAGAAAAAGTGATCAAATTTTTATCTTATCTTAGTTAATGGGTTGTGCCCTTAAAGTTAATTATGGAGATGCAATGTAAAAAAATAAGGTATCCAATCAAGTTAGAAATTTTTATATTTGAGGTTATGCTATCTTAGTTAAGTATTATGAAATGTCAATGGCTTTTTTTTAGAGTTTATAGTTTTATCTCTTTATATCTTTTTGTTTTTTTATTTTATAAGAAAATAAATTTAAGTAATTAAGTCTAAAAGCAATAAATCATTAGGCTATAAAAAGTAGTAAATTAGTTATGCAAAATAAGATAATCTAGCTAGAAAATAAAAAAAATAAAGTAATAAATAAAAACTAAAAGCTTTTTTTTAATTTATTTTAAATCAATCGTGCCAAGGTCCCTGGCAGTGGCATCAAAATTTGATGCATAGTTATTGATAGCACCAAAATTAACTCTACTCACTACATAGGTAGGATGAGTCGAGATCGTATCCTTAGAAATCTTGAGCTAAGTTGAGATTGTGAAACAAAAGAGAAAAAATTTATTTTGATTTAAAAAAAGAACTATCCTAAAATTGATGTAATTAAAAAATAAAGATCTTAGAAGTTTTGAATTAATTCTATACTAAATAGAGTTGTATCTCTTTTTTTAATTTTTAAAATAGTTGTGGAATCTTAGAAAAAATACATATCTTTCCTCAGCATGTTTCGTACTTGTAGATCACGATACATCTCCAAAAAATATTAGATAAATAACTCTTCTTTCCTCGACACGTTTCATACCTGTAGATTACAGCGTATTTTCGAAAAGCAAAAGTTATTCCTAATATTAATCTAACAAAAAAATATATAAAAGAAAGCAAAATAAAGAACTCATGATAATTTAAATAAAAAGCATAATCTTTATTACGTATAAAAGAAATACAAGAAAGTTTAGAACAATAAACCCACTCCGCGTCGTTATAAAATTTCTTTTCTCTCCCAAGACTGCTAGTTTAGCTGCTCATGGAGTAATCCCTTCCTCTTTCTCTATGCAAGGCTCTAGAAGAATTTCTAGGATGATTCTCAAGTGAGAGTACAAGAGCCATTTTATAGGTGATAAGAGAAAAGGGTTTCACATGGTTTTTATATGTGAGACTAAAAAAAATAATAAGAACTAAAAGATGGATGGATGAGATTGAAAGATCAAGAACAGATAAAGAAAATACAAATTTTTTTTAAAAATATTTCTAAATATTTTTTTCTTTAAAATTTTAGATTCATCCACCATCATGAATCATGTTGCTGCGTCCGTCTGCACGCCACTATGTCTGCCTATAAAGACTCGGCCACGAACCCGCCACACCGCACGCAGCCGCACCCACTTATGGATCCATTATCTCATGAAGCCACAAACCTGCCAAGAAAACCTGACCTATTAAGCAAGCCTGCGCCTATTTTTACTTCATAATTACAAAAGGAAACTTTTATTTCTTTATAATGATACATATATCCTTTTTGAGTTTCTTGTATAATATCTTTATTTTCTATAATACTGTATGCATCCTTCTTTTATTTTAATTCTATTTTAAGTCCAATTTACTTCAAATTTGAGTCTTTTTGATATATGAATCGGGCTCTTTGTATCGGCAATCATCTTTCCTATAAAATATAAGAAAAAACATCAAATTCTTCATAAATAAAATAAATTAAATATAATTTGGTGCTTTGATTAGGTGGCTTAAATTAAGTGTTTATCATACATATATTTATGTGAACATTCATCATCATCCTAATACTTTTGATGAACCTTCCTATTTGTCTATTTGTTAAAATCTCATCTTTTAAGAAATGATGAATATCATCTTGTGATAAAAAATTATCTTCTATTTATTTTCTTTATTTTAATCATATGGCTGAACAATTATAAGATATAGCCGATATCATGAGTTCTAGTATATCTCAGAAATTATATGGGGGAGACCTTTGTTACTAGTTTGTCTTATAAAAGGTTTTAATAGGACTAACATCCTAAAGTCATCAAGGAGGATGTGACTTAGCCTATAAAGGACTTTTCAATAATAGAAATCCAACCTCTGTGATAGAAAATCCCTTGAAGGAGGTTAAACATGATAATAACAAGCTGATTAGTTGGTCGAAAGTACATATGGTTTATTTGATATAAGAGTCATAGACTTCAACCCATTCTTATAGTGATTAGTGCTCTTATATAGTGGTTAGGAAGAGTTTATCTTTGAATAAGACTTGAGAGCTATTCTCCAAGATGTGATACTATACATATCCCTAGAGGGACTCATATATAAGAGTATCTATACATGACCGTAGATATGAGATATGGGTCATTTCTAGTAACTCCCATAAAAAATAAGATATATATATAGGGCCACTAATGTATAAATTCCAATGGAGATTTATATACTATGTCTGGTAGTTGAAGTTTGTATCAAAGAATCGTAGTTTAAGATATGGTTCACTCTTATTCTTTTACATGGAACTACTCATACTAAGTGAGATTGAGTCTAATAAAGACATCTTATCCATTGCATATTATAAGCACTTTGAAATTTTTATTTTTTATTTTATAATTTTTCTAGAAAATTTTTGAGTGTTGTGGTGGATTGTTGGAGGAAATCTAAAAAGAAAACTTATTTTTTTAAAAAAAATTTCACTCCAAGCATTTTAATCATGTCTTCTAATTTTACCATTTTATAGTGCCATTAATCTCTTCATTATCATGCTTTCTAACCATCGGGCTCATAATTACAGGTCTTAATAAGTCAATAAAAGCTCAAATGGTCATGTGCATTGAATCTTATTTTTATTTTTTAACCGTTGAGCTTCTTATTAAAGGTTCTAGACTCATTAAAGATCTTAATGGGTTAGTAAAAGTCCAAATGGTTATAAACAATTAAATTAGATGGATATAAAAGGGCCATCTTGAGATCTGATTTGATATAGCCTATCAAAGCCTCTCCTTCTCTTTCTTCTAACTGTTTTCTCTTCAAGTTTTTTTTTTTTTTTTTTTAACTTTGTGATTATTTTTCTGGATGCTAAAAGGATCTTATAATCATACTTACAAGTGAAGAATTCCGGTCATATCTTGGGATGGTTTTTCTAGATTTTTCTGCATGAGGGATGGAAATATGCCTTAGGACAGTGCCTCACATGCTTTTGGATTTTCATTTTGGTATTTACAATTTTTTGTAAGTTATTTATAAATTTTTTATAATCAAAATTCTTATTAGTATTCTTAAATCATATATGGATTTTAAGTATTGTTCCAACAATTTAAGGATCATTATTCATGGTATTTTTTTATAAAGAAGCATGCTGGGATATAAAAAAATTTACCTTTCCATAATGGTGATTCTGAAGTTGATCTTCACATTCGTAAATGAAATTGAGGTTGTGAAAACACACAATCCTTTGAGAATTATTATTTTTAACTATTTCAATCTATATACCTATGTTCTAAAGTGCTAGGCTCTGAAGGAAAGAGACTCCCTTTTAAGAGTCCTAATTTGACTCAAACCAATGAGAGAGGAGAAGTATGAGGGGGTGGGAACCTTACTTTGCTATCCCCTCCTCCAAAATCCCACCTTAGGGAGGCCACCCCTTTTCTATATGTGCACATCCCATAGTAGTATTACATTGTTTTGGACATGCATATAAGAAAGGAGCACTTTCCACATTTCTTGGTTGGCCAGCCTCCACTTAGATCTTATCCAAGTAGCTCTTGGCTTGGTTCAAGTCAAGTCTTGCTCAACATAACCTAGCCTAATCCTTGTATCCAGACATTTTTTTTTAGCCCAACCTCTTCTAATCAAATTTGGATATTTTTTCTTCAATTTATGAGAGAATCATCATCTAGAATCTTATTCTAATAGATTTGAAGATAGATGGTATATGTTAGATGTATTATTAGGATAAGTAAACTCAGGTCTCATTCCACTACTACAAAAAAGGGCTACGATAGTGGTTCGTAACCGCTGTCGTAGCTCAAAAAATCGCTGTCGTAGCTCAAAAAATCTCTGTCATAGTGGTTCGTAACCGCTGTCCTAGGCTATAACAGCAGTTTTCTAACCACTGCTACTGCGGCCATTGCCGTAGCTCTATAACAGCGGTTGTTGTAGTGGTTGTTTGAATCGCTGCCATAGATAGTCTATTGCAGTGATTTATAAATCACTGTAATAGATCGACCTATAGCAGCGGTTATGTAATCGCTACCATAGTTAATCTATAACAGCGGTTATATAATTACTATCATAAATAATCTATAGCAGCGGTTTCTTAACCGCTGCCATAGGTCTAATGCAATTGTTGGCACCATTTGCACTAGAGACCTATGGCAGCGGTTGGCATGGATATGACAATGGTTATAAAATCACTATCGTAGATCTTGAATAATTAAAAAAAATAAAATCTTTATTTTTTTATATATTTTATCTGATAAATATAGATATATAACATAAGAAAATATAATAAACATAAAAATTATTCTAAAATACTAAAATTTTATTATTGAATAAAATTTATTATAATATTTTTTTAAAAAAATAAAATACATCAAAAATCTCCTAAATCTACATCATCATTGTCATCACTGGGAGCTAGAGCCAGAACTGGACCCAGAGCTGGAGTCGGAGCTGGAGCTGAAGTCAGAGCTGGAGCTGAAGTTGAAATGCGGGCCAACATATCCTCGAAGCCCATAACTTCAAAATACGTGCTGAGCATCGACATCATGTCTCTCATGATATCCTCCAAATGAGATGCACGCTCTTCAGCCTGATCTACCCATGTCACAGCATGATCTGCTCGTGCCAATGCCTCCTCAAGCTTCTCCCGACTGACAACATCGAAAGTCTATAAGGAGACGCTTGTCTCGGATCAGTAGCTCGTCAGCATGTGTCCAGACCTGCATCGGATCCTCCCAGAGTACTCAGACCCCAAGACCTAAGACAGATGGTCATGGGGCCCAGAGGTATCCAGGCCCTCGCTCATAAGTGCATCTAACTGATCTTATAATTATAAATTAAAATAAAATTTTATAAGAAATGCTATAATACTAATCATATATACTAATATATTTAATACTTATAAAAATACATCCGATCACGGCATTTATAGGCCTGCCCATCTCTCTATGGTTGGGCATCACTCCATCTCTCCAGTGTCTACCATCCTCTCCCATTGACTCAGAGGACAGTCCTGTATCTAGGGAACAAGCTCCTCTAAAGTGTCTCATCGATGCTCGAGCCATTCTCTATGGAGCTTGATCTTATAACCTTGGTACAACTCTTCGATCTTCTTCAGTCGGGCATCTCGAGTCCTCTCATGATCGAAAAAGTCATACCTCCTCTGTATAAATTTATCAAAAATTAATTACAAAATTATTCTAATCAAACATGTATAGTGTAAACATATAAAATGCACAAATATAACTAAGATGCGCATACTTATCCATATCTCCTCACATACCTAGCTCCCGACGGCAGCATCCATCAAACACCAATCTTTGGGCTCTACGAGAATGATGTCCATCCATCTCACAAGCACTCCAAAAAAGGAATGCATCTCTCATGCGGTCTCCCCTACTGGCCTCTCCTCCACATCGTAATAGATCATCACCTGATGCTGGCGGTTTTATACGTGTGCCATACGTATGGAACCACAAAATGTCTGACTAGATGATGCACCTACAATACGAATACATTATGCAAATATATAAATGTACAAATACTATATAAAAAATAAAGTTGTGTTAATATAATAAAAACGTACACTCAGATGTCTGTGTAGTAATATATACCTCAGATATGGGCGATGGTAGAGGCTCAGCCATCGATGGAGTAGATGCCGTCGGTGGAGTAGATGCTGACGGTGGAGGTTATTAAGCAGCCAATATCGAGGTGGATGGAGCATGCTTTGACTGCTCCTCGAATGCTGAACTACGCGTAATCCACTAAGTGATAGTGGTGAAAGCTAGATGGTATTTCAGTGCCATCGTAACCTACAACATTAATGAACATTAATCAATATAACATATTAAACAATAATATTAGTATAGCATCAATGAATAGTCTCTAATATGTATACTAATCAATTGATGGGTCTATCATTATGCAATGCAATAAATAAAAGCAATATGATATAAACATCCAAAAAATGTTATGTAATAAATTCTACAATATGAATTACATTCATAAATAATTAAGGATGAGCAACAGTCATAGATCCAATCTCTTGCGCGAATCTTGGTGTTAATCCAAAAATCTAAAAGAAGAACAAAGTAGACGATGGTAGCACCTTAAGGCTTAAAGTTAGAACCTTAGAGAGACATATCAAATTCTATTCGCTCGAAAGCCGAGCTGACTCCATGCCTGAGACAGCCGGCTCTATGCTTGAGACATCTGACTAGGATCCTTCCTCCTAATGATGGCGGTGAGGCCGGATCTCTTCCTTTCTCTCTCAAGTATAGATCCACCAGATATTCAGATTCGGATCCGGTACCCATAATTAAAATTAAATTTGGATCTGAATATCTAGATTTCGATCCAAATCCAATTCATTGATAGATCTAGTCCACAACCGCCGACATGGCACGGTCCAAGGCTACCACCACAGCATGGCCTAAAAACTAAAGCATGCAGATAATTATAATATTTATAATAAATAATTATAATATTTATTATAAATATTTTATAAATTATTATAAATATACATGATTAATAAATAATACTATAAAATTAAAAAAAATTATACTTACGACTATAGAGAGTAGGTCGTATCGAAAGCTCCAAAGATCACCGACGACGATGCTAGAGGATGATGACGTCACTAAAGGTAACCTAAAAAATAAAAGCAAGATAGTGAGATAGAGAAGAGAGAAAAAGAGAAAAAAGAGAGAGAGCAGGGGCGATCGGGGATGGAGAGCCAGGGGAGAGGGGCACAATGATGAGGAGGCCAAAGGAGGCTTCACAGTCGACCGAAAGAGGGTCAGAATGGTGGTGGTGGTGGGAGGGTGGGGTTTCATGGGAGCCGAAGAGGGTGAAGGGGGCTTATCGGAAGGGGGAGTTTGGTTTCGCACCGGGGTCAGAGGAGGATAGAGTGTGGGGGAGGGGTTTCATGGGGGACCGACGCGGAGGATCGAGGGTGGATGGAAATTCGCCGGAGGAGGGATTTCATAGGGGATCGAGGGAGGGTTAGATTGGAGATTCGCTGGAGGGGGTTTCGCTGGGGATCGAGGGAGGGTCGGATGGTGGGCGGGGGGGGGGTTGGTGGGGTTTCACGGGGGGGTCGAGCAAGGGTGGAGGAGGTTTTTCGTCAGAGGAAGGCTTTCACAGGGGGCCGAGGGAGGGTCGGATGGGGGTTCATCGGAGGGGGGTTTCGTTGGGGGCCGAGGGAGGGTCAGATGGAGGGGTGGGGGGGCCGGGTGGGGTGGCGGGTGGCAGAGAGGGGCGGTCGAGGATGGGGGGTCAGAGGGGGGGGAGGAGGGGCGGTGCCGACCGAGGGGGAAGGAGGGACGATGCCAGTCGGAGGGGAGGAGGGGCGACGCCTGTCGGAGGGGAGGAGCCTCACCGATGATGAAGAGGAGGAGAAAAAGAGAGAGAGATCGAGCACGCACGAAAGAAAAGAAAAAATTTAAAAATTTTTATCCTAATCTATGGTAGAGGTTATCGAGCCACTACCATAGATCTACGATAGTGGTTATCGAACTGCTGCCATATATCTACGACAGCGATTCTATAACCGTTGCTGTAGATCTATAGCAGCGATTTTTAATAATCGCTATCATAGGTTGAAAATAATTTTTTCTTATTTTTTTAAATATTATATAATTTTAAAATTTAATGTCTATCTTGATCATTCATTATCTAAATAATGATCATTAGAGTGTCATCGTAAAAGATTGCCTCGATCTGATGGCCTTAGCTTCATCGATCAAAAAAATTGAATTTCGATGATCACGAATGATGATGTAATGATCTGATAGATGGAGACCTCCAATGGATTCAAAAACCTATAATGATGATCTTGATGATGTTTGTAGCATACTATCAATGTTTTACTTCAATCAAATATTGTTATCATGGTCAATTTAATATGGAATGATTTCAACCATTAAATTAGAAACAAGCAATCAAAGGATTAAACGACGTCCGATTATGAGATAATTTTTTAGTTAAATAATTTTTATTATAATTTTAAATATTTTATATGATGATGATAGTAAAATTTAAATCATTTTCATATAAACTATTCATGTTAAGTAGAAATTACAAAAGTACGAGCATAACAATCAATGAAGTTTCAGAATGGTTATCAGAAGACGTATAGTTTTAAATCATTCTTCATCTCATGAGTTAAATTTTATAATCATCACCATAAAAAATGATTCAAGTAGTAGTCAAGATCATTTATAAAAAAAATTATCTCATAATCGGACATCGTTTGGTCCTTTGATCACTCGTTTATCATTTAACGGCCAAAACTAACCTATACTAAATTGATCAAGATAACGATATCCGATTGAAGTAAAACTTTGATGGTATGCTATAAACGTCATCGAGATCATCGTTGTAGATTTTTAGATCCATTGGAGATCTCCATCTATCAGATCATCACATCATCGTTCGTGATCGTCAAAATCAAATTTTTCTGATCGATGACGCTAGGGCCATTGGATTGGGGTGATCTTTTAGGACGAGACTCTAATGATAATTATTTAGATAATGAATGATGAAGATAGATATTAAATTATAAAATTATATATATATATATATATATGGCAGCGGTTATAATTAACCGCTGCCATAAATCAGATTATAGTAGCAGTTTCTAGTAACCGCTAGTATAGATCTGACTTATGGTAACGGTTACAATGAACCGCTGCTATAGATCGATCTATGGTAGTAATTTTTTATAACTGCTGCTATAGATCCAATCTGCAGCAATGGTTTTCTGTAACTGTTGCTATATATCGGACCTATAGTAGTGGTTATAAAAACCACTACCATAAATCCGACCTATAGCAGCGGTTAACGAAAATCACTATCATAAAAGCTATGGCGGTAATTTTGAAAACCACTGCCATAGTAAGCGCTGTCATAGGCCATTTTTGTAGTAGTGTTCATCAATTACCTATCCCTTTAAATCTACTTTAGTCAGATATTAACAAAGTTGTAAGGTATGGAGATATGGAATACATTATGCATTACTAAATCTATTAATGAGAAGGATGAAACCAACTGATCTTTCTATTCATACACAAGTATGTAATAGAATTTAGTCATTTATCATTCCAAAATCCTTATAAAACTATCGGGTGTTGCACTTTCAAATCTTTAGTCATATGATATCATGGCTAATTAAAAATTTTGGATCATTTCAAATATCCTTTTAAGAAAGTCATTCACATGAAATACTTTTTTGAAAATAAAAATTATTAATCAAAAAAATTTTGTAATATATAATATGTCTATATTCTAGTAAGGACATCTTAGCTCTAATTTTTTGAAAACTATTCACCCTGGATCATATGTCTAATCAAGTCTCTATTATAATATGGACATTATATATTATGGTGGTTTTTATATTGGACTGGACCTTCACTTGCATCTGGACCTACTATGCTCCATATCAAATATATAGTCTAGACCATCATTGTCGATACATAGGTTTGGTTACTATTAGGATGTCTACGATCATTTTGACCTCGGATAGATCTTCACAGGAGTTTTCAGGATAGTCCAACAAGCACTCCCCGACTATGAAGATTTTGCGAGATTACACCAATGACTTGAGCATACGAAGAGAGTTTAAAGCCGCCATATGCAATTGACTAGGGAAAATATAAGCCAACAAGAATGTTGGTAACCTAATAACTAGGAACTTGATATTTTACCGACCTACTCCCCATGATAACTGTAATCGATGACTTGAAATAATAGAAGTCATAGATACAGTTATGATGCATGAAAGGCATATTAACTACTTAAAATTAACTATCCATAACTATATGATCATAGGTTTATTAACTATCCACTAGTACCTTACCAATTCTGTAACTTCCACCTCTCAAGGCAAAAGAGCCTAAATCTATGAGTAATGATAAGAGACTCTTAATAGAGGTAAGAGAGGGACTAGGGGTTGGTTTTTCTTATGAAAAAAATAAAGGCAATACTTTCTCCCATTCCTCCAATAGTTTTTTCTTTCAATTGTGCTCTATCCTCCTATTAACTTAAGCATTGAAGGATCCCCCATCGGATACTCTTCGGCAAGAGGACACTGCTATAGGTGTCGTAGTTACTGAGTCAAAGCACCATCTTCTTGGCATTGAGTTGACTTTCTATTACTTTTGGGGTATAGTAATAATAGATTGGCGCACTAAGAAGGGGGCAGTAAGATTCTTGAAAGAAAGAACTAATAGCGAGGACATGAGCACAAAATATTTTGGCCAATTCTGGTCGATGCTCGTCATAATAGGATGAGTGTCCAAACTAGCATCCTGAGCTTGGTTCACCTTATCCCATAGTAGCAGTGGACTAGCAATAGTTCATTGCACTGGTATAATAAGTACAAGCTCTTATAGCCATTGTTCAAAGCCTACAACAAATGGTGGAAAAACAACAATAGCGATCAGAGCAACCAGCTCCACATGCCACATAATCTCAAAATAGCTTACAATCTCCTTGACCAAACTCAAAGCAACATCAAACTATATGACAATTACATCATTCAAACCCCCTGGTATGTCAAACTCCTCCTTGCCAATAATGCTCAAGGAAAGAGAAATGACACCAATCTTCTTCTAGCCTGTCTGAAGAGGATTCGACCCCAGAGTACTCTCGACACCATGGAGAGTCTCATTGACTGAACGACTATGATCGCAAACTCTTGGAGTTCGTTTGATGACTTGCTGAGCTCTAGGATGAAAATGAAGGCCAAACATATGGCCTCAGATTCAACACTCCTCCATCATTCTCTTAAAAGATCATGGAGGAACCGATCTCAACTTGGTTCAAAATACTGCAATCGGGATCATATAGTGGCTCCAAAGATCCACTCGACTACCTTGAGAGCTATAAAGTTGTCATGATGATCTAAGAGGCCACAGACACCTTTTTTTATCTAGTCTTTTTAGGAACTTTAAAAAAATCTACTCGGATATGGTACTTTGATCTCCAACCGACACTATATACTCATTTGAGTAGGTAGAAAAATAGTTCATGGTGCACTTCAGTAACAGTAGAAGGCAGCTGCAAAATTCGAACAACCTCTCTTCTCTATCCAATAATGAGAAGGAGAGTCTTTGAGGGATTATATGGTGCATTTTTAATACTGTCACTTTAGAAATTCATAACCTAAATGAATCCATGCCTATGTCAGCCATGAAATAGGGACATCGAAACTCTAGGTTCACCTTTTTTCTAGACAAAAAGCTCTCTAAAACTTCACAAAAGCATTGAAATTGTACCAAGAGAGTTAATCGGATTCAATGTGGTGTTATATAAATTTTACTCGGTTAATAGCTGATGCTGAGGAGACATCTCGACACCAAGCTAAGTATGAAAATCTTCTTGATCCTTATCAAGGACCTGATCATTTTTGTTTGGGGATTGACTGCGGTCAATCTAAACCTAACTAAAGATCCAACTGAAGCCCCAAGGATAGTTGGTTGAAATAAAGAAAAATATGTTCTTCCATCTATGAATTGAAAAAGGAAGCCTGATAATAAATTGACGACAAATTTGGAGACCAATGTGCTACCAACCTCTCTCTCAAGGATATTGTTTGAGAATAAAAAGGGCATGGAAAAGAGATGATCTTAAATTGATATGGAGAATATCACATAAAATGATGAAGGAATAGAGTACTTAGATCGAATTCAGGACAAGCTAAGTAAGAACAATCCAATAAAGATAAAAAAATATTGTAAATAAATAGGTGAAAAAAAATATAGAGTCTAGATTGAAGAAATACTATTCATAAATACCAATGCAACCCTCTCAAATAAGGGTGACCTGGCCTTCTAGACCCAAGACCGAAAGCTGATACCAACTCAAAATATGATATTGATCTTGGAGTTGCTCCAAGTCAGCCTCGATTAGTATGAACTCTTCATGCCTTGGATCAGAGAAATGTTTGAAGGCTAGACTTTCTGATCTTTGGACCAAAGAACGCCTTGGATGGGATGAAGAGCCTACTTCAATCAGGGACTAAGGAATATCCTCAAGCCTCTTTCAAGGAATTGGAGACTGAGAGTCCTGATCCTTCAAGTGGCTCTCATCTTTGAACTCATTTTTGGGATTTGACATCAAAAATAAAAAGGAAGAAAAGCAGGAAGCGAAAATGGAATAGGAAGATGGAGAAGGTTTAAAGGAAATATGGATAAATTATATAAAAATATAATAAAAGAAAAGAGAATTAAGAAAGAAAGAAAGAAATATCCTTCAAAGTTGTAAAATGGCCAAAAAAAAAATGGAGGAGAGCGATGGGACTGAAAGGAATGGAATAAGATGAGGAAGAAATCTTCTTCTAACTAGAGCAGGAAAAGCAATAAGGAAGGAAAAGCCTTGGAGGAGAAGAAAAACCCTAGATGAAAAGCGAAGAAAGCTACTATATATACACTACCACAATAGTTGTAATTAAGAACCTGACTTTTTTTTTCTCCACTAATCTTAACTCATGGCATGCATCCATACTGCAAATGTCCATGACTCTGCACCGCACCCATCTTATGATGATGCCACGTAAGGTAAATTCATGAGAGATTCCTCAAAACTAATTCTATCTTGACATGTGGCATGTTACCATTGGCCTGAGAATGATCAAAAAGATCACTGAATCCTTTAAAATAATTATGACATGTCATCTCATATATATCAACCGTCCATGGTGATTGCCGTGCAATTTATAAAGCAACATTCTCTTTTTTCAAGATGGCAATAAATGCCGAGCGATGCAAAAGATGACTTGTTAGGATCATATCAAAAATTGAGGTAGAAGCCATAATGGTGATACTATTAGGATGGGGGGCAATTATTGGGATGTCTACAATCTTTTTGACCTCGGATGGATCTCGAGAGTTCTCAGAATAATCCAACAAGCATTCCTCGACTATGAAGGTTTCATGGGATGATACCAACGACTTAAGCATATGAAGGTACTTTAAAGCTACCTTATGGAACTGACTAGAAGGAATATGAGCCAATGAGCACATCGGTAACCTATTGACCAGGAGCTTAGAATTTTTTTGACCTACTATCCATGATAATTATAATCGATAACATGAAATACCAGAAGTCATGGATACAATTATGATGCATGAAAGCCATATTAATTACTTAAAATTAATAGTCCATTATTATATGATCTTGGGTGTATCAACTACCCACTAGTGCCTCTACCGATTATGTAACTTCCACATCTCAAGACAAAAGAGCCTAATCTATGAGTAATGGTAAGAGGCTCTCCTTTTTGAGGTGGATTGTTAGTATTGATGGTTCAATATGATGGCATACTTGAATGTCAATATAAGATTCTATCTTAATTATAGAAGGACTCCATGAACTCACAATCCACCTCAACAACCTTATAAATGCAATGTCTTACTTCACCTATAAACATGACTAAATTATCTAGGTATATCCAATCTTCCATGTGAAAATTATTCCATCCACTTGGATAAACCTCTTAAACTATAGATTATATTCTTGCTTTATATACAATATATTAAAGTTTAGTTCAAAGGTTTTCCAATACGCTACATATCGGCCAGTTTATGCTTATAATGTGTTGGATAGATGGAGTAGTGCCATGTGATGCTACATTTCTGTCATGTCATATATATATACTTCATGCCATGTCATGCTCCAACAATGTAGTTCTACTTTTTAGCTAAGACAAAAATCAAAAAAAACCCAGCGCACGGCAAAACTGGAAAAGAAAAAAAAAAGTAATAGAAAGTAATTGAAAGGTTTGGAACTGTTCACCATGCCATGTTATTTCACTATGCTAGCCATGTGTCCAATAATGGCAAACTATTCGCCATGCCTATTTAGAGAGAAAGAAGTGGGTTTCCTTATCTGTAAAAGAAATAGGCTTTAGGTCAGCAAAGTTAATGACGTGTCGGATTTTAGTTGTATATCCATACCATATTTATTTAAGAAAAGCAGAGAAGCTATGATGATAGGGAAGGATTGTAGAAGTGGACTTTGACAACAAAAATGAGTGCTTCAGTCATTTTAGCATACCTAGCAGTGAGAAAGAGGATGGATTGGTTGCTAAGTAGAAAAGCCAACATAAATCTTGATAAGCTTCCATTTCAATATATCTAGAGCAATCGCCTTCTTCTATTCTGATGAGCTTCTCTTTCTTTATTTTCTCCTTCCATTTTCTGAAACTCATAAGACACTAGGGTGGTTGCTACTAGGTTTACCGCATTCTTTCAACTTTTGTGAGTCATCTAAGCAAGAGAGCTCTCCAGCAACCTAATACTATACTATAAGTTCCTCTTTCCATTGAGGTTTTTATTGATTTTTAGAAAATCATTTTTATCAATATCTTGAGGGGTTATTGCCATTAATGTGGAGAAAGTGAGGCTTAGAGCAGAGGACTGTGGAGAGAATCCATGGACAGAGATGAGCAAGAGAATGGATAAGAGAAGTATGGAAGGAGAAGAATAGAGAAACCTAAGTGAGTGAGAGAGGGCTAATAGGTGGTTCATTAGTTAAAACAAAAGACCGTAGAAAGGATGGACATATAAAGATGAGTAGAAGGATGAACATTAAGAGAAGCATGGAAGGAGAGGAATAGAAAAACTTAGGTGAGTGAGGGAGGATAATAATTTTTTTCTACTATTTACTATATAAAAAATGATGGGGACAACAGCATAAAGCTGGGCTTTATATAGATAGCTATATTTAAAAAATGATTTGGCTGGCTGTATAAAAATAAGCCTGTTCTCCATACGGGCATTATTGCACATGAAAAAAAATAGCTGCACAACTAGTATCCCTCCCACCTCCATGCAGTTAGCCACAGTTGCAGGGGGTGTGGCCGATGGAGGAAGATGCATCATGGAACTAGAGAAGAGAGGGGAAGAAAGGATCAAATGAAAACTTACCTGAAAGAGGAATGGTGGTACTGGCTAAGAATAGAACTCCATAGATTAAAAATTTTGTAGGCAAAGTAGAATCTTTTGCTTGAAAAAAAAATCCATATGCTTAAGAAAAAATCCTAAATCATGTAAAGTATATAAAATCCCACATGCTTGAGAAGGAACCCTAACCAGAACCTAAGCAACCCCTTCGATCTTCCTCCTATGCTCTCCTTCTCATAGATTTCCAAAAAAGAGAATAAAATAAAAAAAAAGGAAGTAGAAAAAATGATGAATCTATGTGAGAAAAGTTTCTACCTTATAATTTTGTAGCCAAAAAAAATTTCTTTTCATCAAAAATTCCTAAACCCTAGAAAATACACAAAATCACATATATACTTGGGAAAAAAACCCCACTTGACACCTAAGAAACCTCTCCCATCTCCCCTAGATGCTCTCCTTCCCCATAGATATGCAACAACGAGAATGAAATGAAAAGAAAAGGAAGCAAAAAAAAAAGAAAAAAAATCAATCCATGTTGGAAAAGGTCCTACCTTCTAATTTTTCATCTTTTCTTTATTTTCATCAACTTTTCCTTATGTTTTCTCCTGGATTTTCCTCTATTTTTTTCCCATCCTCAAGAGTCTTGATCGGATGGGAGGTTTGGAGCGATCGAATAGGGAAGCATGGATGATGGGTCGGGTTTTATGTTGGTATTTATATATAAGAGTTTAAAAGTTATAAATATATTATAAATCAACATAAGAATAGAGGCCAACAATGGTTTATTGGTTAAGAGAGTGGTTAGGCCATGTAAAGATTAGGAGTTCAAATTTTCTTATTATCCTCAAAGAAGATAATATTTTGAGTTTATATTTTTAGGTTGGGAGCGAGGGGTGTGGAAAAAGAAAAAAGAGATTAGGGATTTTGCGCATGGAGGGTTAGGGATGGAGAGCGGTGGGGAAGAAGAGTTGAAAGATGGATGATCATGCTGAGGAAGAAGGATTGGATTTAGGGTTTGAATGTTTGGATTGGAGGTGAGTAGAATGGTAAAAAAAGAAAGAGATAAGATCATTGGTGGAGGAGAATTTATCTCCCCTTCTTTCTCTCTCTCTCTCTCTCATGCACACACACTTTTTTTTTTGTTCTAATTGAACCCTGTCGTGCAGTGCAAGTTCCATGCTAATATCTTATAATATTCATGTTATCATGTAAAAAAAAAAAATATATCTTAATCTAATAAATATTTATAATTTACATACGGACCTTTAGGATATACACTATTTAGAAAAGCCATCATGTTATTAACAAATTCAATACATATGCCATTCAACTAATAGATACCATAAAACTCACATGACATGTTCCTTACATAGTTATGTCTATACTTTTATACTTTCACAAGGCATTAAAAAAATTTTCTCAAAGCTTATATCACTCCTATACTATTATAAGTGCCAACTTTATCACAATTTTGAAGCTTATAGTGCATAGAAGATACGATGATCATCCTTAAGGGCATGTACATTGATATGTTATGTTTTAATCTTTTTTGTATAGGATGGTTAAGTTTATGCTCACAAAATTGAAACTATTTTTCTTAAGATATGATACTATTTTGCTAGTTAAGTTTTCTAATAAAGGTTTGAACAGATATTTGTTATAGAAAAAAAGATTTAAAAAAAGAACAAGTCCCTAACTCATAAAGGTCCGGATATTAAAAATAGGATAAAAGTGATGATTATTGGATCAACAAATAGAAAGTTTTGTAGGAGTTTTAAATAGTAACACATATATAATATATAAGACTTACATATTTTTAGTAATAATTTAATAATGAAAATATTTATGTGGAGCACCCTGAAGTCTTAGCCTTTAACCAGGTTAAACTGTTTGATTATTTATTAATAACACCTAAATTCAAACGTTGAAAGTGGCCTATTAGCTCAGTTGGTTAGAGCGTCGTGCTAATAACGCGAAGGTCGCAGGTTCGAGACCTGCATGGGCCATACCTTTTTCTAATTATTTTTTCTTAATGGCATCTATTTTTCTAAAAACTATTTTGTTACATAATCCCATAATCCCCTTTTTATTTATTTATAATATATATGAAAGGAAACAGCTTTGGACTGCCCTTTATGTGTCCTAAAACATATCTTTAACCCTTCCAATCCAAAGTTTGCCCATGGAACTTCCATAACTAACTTTCTTTTTCAAAAAAAAAAAAAACTTTCATGACTAACTTTTTTTTTTAAAAAAAAATCCTATGAAAATTGAAAAAATTGTCCTTCCAGGACTCAAATTCAGAATGTTGCGCAGGGAGTGGTGGCCACTGGACAATACCTCTATGGATAAATGGCTACTAAATTTATTTCTATGTATTCAAAAGTTTAAGAAAGGTGCACGCTTCTCTCATAATGAATGTAGAGAATTCGGCCGGTGCAGATACAAATAATAATAAAATGTGCCCTAAGCCCAATCTCTCTCTCTCTCTCTCTCTCTCTCTCTCTCTCTCTCTCTATATATATATATATATATATATATACACACACACACACACACAAATTCTCTTCTAGAGGCAATAATAATAATAATAATTATACACACACACAAATTCTCTTCTAGAGGCAATAATAATAATAATAATTTATATATAAAAGTAAAAATAATTTTTATAACTTTATCGGATCTGCTTCATTTAACTCTATCCGTCCTCTCCATTTGTTCGGACCCATCGCCATCTCTACTTGCTCGGAAGGTAATGAGGCCCTGTTAGGAAGAACACTAGTTTAAAGAGACCTAGGCTTAAAGATCGCTCAATCCCTTTATTGGCTCTTGTCAACACCTCCCTAAACACAATCTCTCCTGCTGGTCGGGTCTTATTATGCATGCAAAATCGAAACAGGATTAATGACAAAATTGCATTCCGGGCACTCTTTTTTTTTTTTTTGATAAAGAAGCAAATTCATTACAATAAAACTCTCAGTACAATCCAAAAACATAGTTTCCTGCTACCAACATAATATAACAACATAGGATAACGAGAAACTGCATGTAAAAACTGAGGGAATAGATACAAGTACAAGCAACAAAATAGGAGCGACCATATATTTGAGTAGAGGAAAGCTTGCAGGATTTCGGTTGAAGATTTAGACCACCAATCGCACAAAGTGGGGCAGCAGCAGAAATTTTGAAGTAGCATGAAATATATAACAATAGACATATTAAACTTGTAAGATCATACATCACTGCATATGGAAAGCACTATCACAAGGAGGAGTTGCTAGATAAGGAGGTAAAAGCAAAAGCCGAATTGTAATTGAGTAGATACCACCACTGATATCTAATGCTAATAGTAATTTAGACATCTTCTGGCAACAACACAGCGCATCTACTTCCATTCGTGACTTCAACACATAAGGAGCTCTACGGGGACATGGTAAACACTTTGAAATAGAGTCAAAAGTTGTCCACAATATAAAATATAGCTGCCAGAAGCTACTATTGTACTGTGTGTGATTCGGCAATCTCTCAAAACTAACTGACAATAAATATTGTTAACTGACATCCAATAATCCGAGAATAAAGCACTACGTTACCAAAACCAATCAGAGAATACTGGTTAAGATATGCAGAAACAAATTTCTTTTATCACACCCTACTTTGTATATCAAGATGGAAAGAAGACTTAAGTAGCAGATACTTGCAACAAAGTAAAAAAAAGGAGATAACAGGGAATGCATTCGTAACTTGCTGACATAGAAGTCCAAGTAAGAAAGCTAGAATATATGACAAGCACCATAAGTGGAATAGTGCAGAAGACAACAAACCACAAAACCATGATACAATTCATCCAGTGCATGACAGAAAGTAGTATAGTTAGTTGGTACTGTGAGATCTAGCCAACATTATTATCATCATCAATATGCATTAAATCATGTTGCAAAATCAAAGTAAACTAAGAAGGCAGAATGTCCCCCAAGGAGAAGGAATAGTTGCCTAAAAGAGCTTGTTTGGAGAGCTAGTTTGCAGCTTGGTTTTGATCACATAGATGTGTGAGATGGTGCAATTAGACAATCTATTTATAGCATTTAGGATATCCTTAAAAATGGGAAGATCAGCCATCTTACGAGGGGAAGGATGTGTAAGCCATCGAATAACAGTAAGAGAGTCACCTTAAACATAGAATTCCCTATTTCCAAATTTTTAAATTGCAGCCACCAGTCCATATCAAGCTACCAAAAGCTCAGCATAAAGCACTGAACAAGAAGAGAGGTTAATACCTTGGGCCAATATCAGACTACCATGATCATCCCTAATAATAAAGGCAGCCCCAGTTCCTTGAGTTTGGACTGTAGCGTTAAAATGCAATACCAATCCCTCCAAAGGAGGAGGCAGCCAAGCTGAAGTATTAAAAGGAGAAATGTGCCATGGCACATAAGAGCTGCCCTAGGACTTTGACTGAAAATTAGAAGAGAAAGTTTCATTGATTGTTGTGGTATCACCAAGCTCTGATACTATTTATTAGAATAGATTCCTCAATTGTGGAACACGAATCACCGGATCAAAATCACAACAACATCCAAGAAAGAAAGAAGAAAGATCACAAAACAAACAATAAAATATATATAGATTTGGCCTCAAATCTACCTCCATGGAACGTGTAAACTTCACTATGAGAGAGATAAAAATAAATAAATATAAGAAAAATATACCACTCAATCCTTATACAAGAGTCTTTTAACAAGAACTCCTAAAATTCTTATAAACGCTCTTTAAAACCTCTCAAGAAGCCTCTCAGTATCTTCAAAACGTCACAAGCTTTTCGATACAATAAACGGTTCATCAATCAGAGTTATATACACTCCAGAATCACTAAAAAAATGTTCTAATAGGAAATTTAGTCCCAAACATATTCGAGATTACTTTCTAGCCGTCCGATCGTGATCGGCTTGCTCCTGAACCGTCGGATCATGCAAAAGGCCACCTAATCAAGCTTGGATCGCACCTAAACCATCCGATCATGACCAACTTACTTCTAAGCCAATGGATCGCGATGCAGTTCACAGAAAAACACGTGAGCTATGAGAAACTAAGCTGGAAACGTCCGTTGGTCCTTGTGGACTGCATGGCAAATGGCGCACTAGTCCACATCTCCTACATGGACCTATGGGCCTCGCTAACCACTGGGCCCATGTGCACTACGTGGTCTGTTGTGTCTTAAACTTAATCGTAAGTGCTTGGTATGCAAAATAGCATGTTCAGCAAGTACGGGAGGAATTGTGTTTAAATTATGTTCGAACCCTTGCTCAGACGAGCTTTAACAAAGATAAGAGAACTACTAAACAGTAAATTAAATGCAGAGAATAATAATATAAAATTTAGGATTTTTGAATCTACTAGACCAATAACTTAGAAAGTCTTTTTAAGATTTTTCTTATGACGTCCTTTGATCAAGATGTAATGCATGGATAAGTATTCATCCTAATTAAAGAACTCTCCTTTTAACCACTTCTCTTGTATTATCCAAGTATGGATTATGAAGAAACTCTGACTCAATAATAATCATCAAAGTTTTTTATAAAAAAAAAAAAGAAAAGAAATTAATAAAATTATAAGCATTTTTTTATTATCCTTCTTGCACCAAATCAAGCATGAACTATAAAGAGATTGAAATCCAACGATAGTCCATCAAGTTCTTTGGCAAGAAGCTTGAAAGAATAAGAACTCTAAAAAATAAAAGCAAACGAGAAATCCTAAGAAAAATTTTTAATCATGGTTTAGCTTCATTGCAAATCCCAGAGGATTGCTTAGCTAGATATGATTTAAATCAAAGCTTTTAAAATTAATTAAAATTAAATTCTATACTAGTTATTAAAATTTAAATTATAAAAATTAAATAATTATAAAAATAAACTATCATAATACTGAAATTAAAAATTATAAGAATTAAATTGTAGGAATCCAAACTATCCTATTTGTTGAAAATAAAAATTAAATTGATGAGAAAAGAAACTAATTTTTATTGCTGATAAAAATTTCTAATACGAAAAGAAGATTTTTAACTCCCAAGCCATTAATAAGGTTTTGAGTTGAAATAAGAAAATAAAAATATAAAAATCCCTTCTGACCGATCTTTTTCTGACTAGCTCTTCTTTTCTTGTATTAGAAGGATGAAAAAAAGTAAAAAAAAAAGATGGATAAAATTTTTATTGGATAGGTATTTTCGTTTGTCACATGGATCCCTATAAGAGTTATAATGTGGAGAGATAGATGATGATAATGGCAATAAATTTTATTTATAGCTGTTTGTATATTTCAGATATATGAATAATTAAAAAAATGCATCCTAAAAAAAATAGATTGATGAAATGGAATGATAAAGAAATTTGAATGGATAAGATGAAGAAAATGAAAGATAAGATAAGAAAAAATTATCATTAAATTTAATTTTTTTAAAAAAATTAAAAATTAATTAATTTTTTTTTTTTGTTTTTTTTTTTGAATTCCAGACGTTCGCGCCCGCGAGAAAATCCCGTAGCCAGCCTGCCATCCAAGCCTTCTTCCCGTCTTCCATAAATGCTTCTTCCCATCAAATGCTCCTAAAAGCCAACAACCAGCCAACAGATCCGGTCTCTCTCTCTCTCTCTCTCTCTCTCTCTCTCTATATATATATATATATATATATATAAAATATTTTTTTTACTTTACGTCCATATGATAAATCTGAATTTAAACTCGAACTTCATCTACATATATTGAAGAATTATTTTTAATTAATTTATAATTAAAATTTCATAATTAATTATTTCTAAAAAAATATAAAAAAATATCAAATACTAAATAATTAAAATTAGATAATTAAGATATATATTTTTTTATGTTAAATTATTATACTTATCATATACCTTAATTTAAATTTTATTCATCCTTGAGTAAAAAAAATATTGATATATAATATTAACTTTTTTTAACATATGTATTCATTTAATAATTTTAGAAGTAAAAGATATCCATCTAGAAAATTATCAAAGCATGTTATTGGGATATTAAGATTGTCTAATAAAATGATTGAGTAAAAAATATAAAATTTTTTAAAGCTTTTCTTGAACCACTCCTACCTTTATCCTTGGATCATCTAACTCTAAGATGGCTTAGTGATTTTGCATTTGCGCATCTATTCCTTCATCATTATTTTTTTTTAGAAAATATAGTCCATGCAATGTCTTAACCCCTTAAGCTTTCTATTTAATTCTTGTAGAAAGTGTTAGGCTAATGACTTCCAAACCAATTAATTTTAGAACATTAGATGTAAAACATCCCTCGGATTTACTGACTCAAGTCAAATAGGCTACGGATTGAGACTTGACTATATAAGATTTTTTTTATTTTTAATATTATCCTTTTTTGACGTAAATATCATTGCTTACTTAGGCAACGAGATCTGATTACTTGATGAAAAATTATTTTTTTATTTTTTTAAAAAAAACTATATACATCAGCATATTCCACTTATACCCATAAAAGGTTGACTTTCTTTAGATATTAATAAGGAAGGCTAGAAATGCTTAAAATTAATTTTGATTCTAAACTCAACCTTCTATTGAATTTTATCAATTTACAATCCTTCGATACTCCATAACTTATCTAAAGTGTGCATCAAATACTGCTAAAATGTCTAATGTTATTCAAGTTTGAAGCATACGAATATCAATAAATTTGTGAGTACAAAGGTTCTAAGTAAAATTCAAAATTTATCCCTTACCCCCCAACTTATTCTACATTATCCTCAATGGGGTAAGAAAAATAAAAAATAATAGGTAAAAAAAAAAAAATACACACCTGATTTGATATGTTCTTGGTTCAGCGAGTGTCTTCAAAAGTTCTTTTTAGCTCTTCCCTCCAATTTATTCGATATTGATTTTACTGAAGTAAAATCTAAATAAACTTTAAAAAAAAATTAAAATACAAGAATCTGAATTGTCTCTCAGAAGCGCTAAGTTTATAGTCTTCAGTTAGACTTAACTCTGATTTTCAAATGTTATTTTAACCTGGATCATATACCAAGTTGAAAAATTCACCTAATTTTTTACCACCAATACTAGAGAGTTAGTCTTCTTCCATATAACCAGTTTTATCATGAATCTTTCTTAGTAGACTTAACATCTCCTGGATTGAACCTATGTCTAATTTAACAATTTTAGGTAGAGTTTTTAATGGACCTAGATTTTCATACTTTTGGTGTTCAAGGAGTATCTTCCGATCCAATGGTGGTGTTTCCTCAATAATTAATTTAATTGGTGATTCTAGATCTAATCAAATATTTTTATGATTAACAATTGCCCAAATTTCATTTTCAAATTCTTGGTTCAACCTTGGATTAATTTTGACATCCTCGTGGCTTAGATCATTGGATTCATAGATATCTTCTTGGGTCAAGTTTTCTTCATTGGATTGGTTCAATTCCTATTCCAAATTAAAAACATTCAGTTCAATGGTCATATTTCCAAATGAGAGCTTCATGAGTTCATTTCGGCAATTAATTATGGCATTAGCAGTCGCTAAAAATGGTCTCTCTAAAATAATCGGGATATGACCTTTTGGATTTGGAATGGGTTCAGTCTCTAAAATGACAAAATCTACAAAAAAAAAAATTATCAATCTTAATTAACACATCCTCTACCACTCCTTTAGGGATCCTAGAAGATTGATCTACTAGTTGTAAGGTAATCTCTATGGGTTTTAGTTCTTCCAATCCTAATTGCTTATATATAGAGTATGACAGAATATTTATGCTGGCCCCTAAGTCTAATAAAGTTTTATTAATATTTATCTTTCCGATAGTGCATAAAATTATAGGAGACCCAGGATCTTTATACTTAATCGACACTTGACTTGATAAATAGGAACTCACACTTACTGCTAGGAAGGCTTTCTTGAGTAAATAGGTTGTCTTTTTTTTGTACATAGATCTTTTAAAATTTTAGCATAGGTCAGAACTTGCTGGATCATGTTTAATAGAGAGATATTTACTTGGACTTTTTTAAATACCTCTAACATTTTATTCAAGTGCTCTGATTGTTTATTGGACCTTAGTCGGTTTGGAAAAGGAGCTGCAAGCTTAGTGGGTTCTACGAGCGAATTTGATGAATCATCGAGTGCTGATGACTTAAGCTCCTTAGACTAGTTCTGACAGGTGGGTTGTTCAAAAGATGGCTTAGATAATAAGTCTTCTTGACTCTCAGGCATATCCATCTTATTGTCCACTTATTTTTTCGATCGTAGGATATAAATTGCATTCACTTGGTTGATTTGGTTTCCATGTTAAGATCGTGGACCATTCTGAGCTCTCGGATTGAGTTCAGGTTGGCTAGGTAATCTACCTCTCTCTCTTTCTCACTAACGGTAGAGGCTAACTGACCTACTTGCATTTCTAATCGGGCAATAGCTTGAGTATTGGCATTTAAAAGTTGGCCCGTGGTCTATATAAAGTTGTTTAAGGTGGCATTGGTGTCAGTAGTTGATTTTGTCAAGACTTCTAGACTCTCTTCTAGTGCACTGACTTTTTTTTCATCATTATTAAATCCTGGTGCATTGTTCAGTATTGGGTTGGGCCTAGACTGGTTAAAGCTAGGACCATCTGAATTTGAGCCTTATGACCATGAAAGTTTGGATGATTCCTCCATCTTGGATTATATGTGGGTGCATAGGGATTATTCATAGATTTTTGGTATGCAGCATTCACCTGTGCACATGTGGTTCCAGTTGGGTTTATTAGGAGAGGATATTCTTCAAGGACATGGTCTGGTGCATTACACCCATTGCACATAGGTGTAGATACATGGTTTATACTGGCTAATCTCTGCAGTTCTAAGGCCTCCAATTTATGTGTTAAGATTGCGATTTTAGCCTCCGCAGCTAGGGATGTTGGCATTTGATGCATTCCACCTCTTGAAGGTGTTGCTCTTTCTGGTTTTCTAGTCATTTTTCATTATAAATTTTTTTTGCTAGGTTTTCTAGAAATTACCAAGCCTTGTTAGATTTTTTTATACATAAATTGATCTTAGCATATGGACTCTAGCATAGTTCTAAAATTTGAGTCTAGCCCCTCATATACCATTTGGCATAGCCTCCAAGTCTCTATTCCATGGTATGGACATCGGATCAAGAGGTTCTTAAAATGATCAAAATACTTCCAAAATGATTTACTAGCTAGTTGGTAGAATTGGTTAATCTCATTTTTAATTCTAGCTATCTTATGATAGGAAAAAAAAAATTTTAAGAATATTTTTACAAAGCCCTCCTAAATCATAAACTTTTTGGCATTATCCTTAAGGGCAAAATTAATTAGTCTTAGTTTGATCTCATCCTCAAAAAATTGTTGCAGTTTCATGGTTGCACAAACCTCTTCAAATTTTTTAATGAATATATATGCATCCTCCATTCCAGTGAACTTTGAAAGCATATTAATCATTTAAGATTTAATTTTAAAATTATTTGTAATTGGTTGGGACAACCTGATGCAAGAAGGTTGGATGGATCTAACTGGATAATATAAATCCTTAAAGATTTGGGACTGATTGGTTTCTTCCATTTTAGGAACTTTAGGCTTAACACAAGAAATGAATCACTTCTAATTAGTCGATCCGAAATTCTTTTCCATGAAGAAAGTAGAGAATTTATTTTATTTTTTATTTTTATTTTTTTAGATTTTAATAAAATATCAAAATTAAATATAGTTTATTTTTAATTTTTTTTTAAAAAAAGAGAAGAGGAAGATAGATAGGAAAAGAGTTCTAAAGATGGATCCTAAGGAATTCTAAATAAAAGAATAGAGTGAGAAGAATTAGTTAAGATTTTTTTTTTCAAATACTTATCAAGCAAATATTTATTCTAGGTTATCTTAATTCTATATAGCTCCTAACTGCCAAAGCCACCTTGGAGTCCTCCAAGTTAGAAATCAACAAGCCAACTATCCAGGTAAGGATAAAATTGATGGGAGTCCTCTTGTTGCTTTTCTTAGACACCAATTAGATTAGCCAGGTAAGTAAATGAAATCAATTAAAAAATCATATTTCTTTGGGCTCTTATCTCTGAACTCCTTTTCTAGGCACCGATCAACTAGCCAATCTTGACCCAGTCCAACTCTTTCAGGTGCCTTATCCTAATGAGCTCGGATGTCTCTAGGACTGGCATCTAATTGATTTTATTTAAGGATTAGGATGAATGCAAATGAGGAAACTTATTTATGGGCTAAGGAAGGATGACGAAATGCCCATCTTATCTTATTTAGGTTTGTGCCCTTAAAATAATTTAGATATGCTTATGCACAACCAAAAAGAACAAACAAGTTTTAATTAAAAATTAATAATGAACTAAGATTAAATTAGACTATTAAAGGAAAAGGAAAAGGTTAGATTACGTATCTGATTTCTAGCACTCACCAATTTTCTGTAAGGTAAGATTTGAAAGTTAGAAAGGTTAGAATAAAACTAACTTAAAAGCATAAAGAACAAAAATTTAGAGCATAATTTAAAATACGTTAATTTTTTGGCAATGGTGCCAACAATTTATTGTGTTTTAAAATTAACCGCAAGTATATGGTGTGTAAAATAGCACATCCAGTGAGTACAAATCGATCCCACGAGAAATTATATTTAAATTATGTTCGAACCCTTGCTCAGGTGAGCTTTAACAAAAATGAGAGAAATTATTTGTTACTTACTACTAATCAGTAAATTAAATGAAGAGAATAATAATCTAAAGATGTAAGACTTTTGAATCCACTAGATCAATGATTTAGAAAGTCTTTTTAATATTTCTCTTATGATATCCTTTGATCAAGGTATAATGCATGGACAAGCATTTACCCTAATTAAAGAATTCTTCTTTCAACTACTTTTCTTGTGTTACCCAAATATGGACTATGAAGGAATGTTGATCCAAAAATAATCCATCAAAGTTTTCCACAAAAAAAAAGAGAAAAGAAATTAACAAAATTATAAGCCTTCTTTCTATTATCCTTCTTGCACCAAATTAAGCATAATTATAAAAGGATTAAAACCCAATAATAGTCCATCAAGTTTCTCGATAAGAAGCTTGAAGAAAAAAGAACTCTAAAAAATAAAAGCAAATGAGAAATCCCAAGCAAAAATTTTTAATCATGGTTTAAGTTCATCGTAAACCCTAGAGGATTGCTTAGCTAGACATGATTTAAATCAAAGCTTTTAAAATTAATTAAAATTAAATTCTATACTACTTGCTGAAATTTAAATTATAAAAATTAAATAATTATAGAAATAAACTATCCTCGTACTAAAATTAAAAATTATAAGAATTAAATTACAGAAATTTAAACTATCCTATTTGCTAAAAATAAAAATTAAATTGATGAGAAAAGAAACTAATTTTTATTATTGATAAAAGTTTCTAATATAAAAAAAAGATTTTTAATTTCTAAGTCATTAATAGGGCTTGGAGTTAAAATAAAAAAATAAAAACATAAAAAACCTCTCTTGGCTGATCTTTTCCTAGCTAACTCTTCTTCTCGTATGTTAGAAGGATGAAAGAAAATAGAAAAAAATAGATAAAAATTTTATTTGATAAGTATTCCCATCTATCATATGAGCTCCTGCAAGAGTTGTGCTGTGGAGAGATAGATGATGATGGTATTAAATTTTGTTTATAGGTCAGGAGAAACTGTATATTAGATATGGGATTAATGAAATGCTGGTTGTTGGTGCAGAAATCCATCCTCGCCGGAGGTCGCCGGAGTCGAGGCCGCTGAGGTCGCCGTCCGGGGACCTGCAAAACGAAGTCCCGTCCGGAACCGGTGGGGGGTGGCTCCGGCAGGACCCTCCGACGGTCAAGTTAGTTTTCCGGCCAACAGTAATGGAGTGCTCGGAATGAGTTCCGGAGCTTAGAGATGAGGAGGAGAGCTTAGAGAGTCGAGAGTTCAGAGAGCTTAGCCTTGGCGTATCTGGAGGGGTCCTTTTATAGCGGAGCTTAGTTGATGGTGACGGTCATGCCGTCTGGCAGAGAGTCGTTGGGCGGCATGGAGTTCGGTACGGAGAGGATGGCGTCGTCCGGTGGATCGTGGGAGCCATACTGGCATGTCGTGGGCCGCATGGAGTCCGGTACGGAGAGGAAGGCGTCGTCCGGTGGATCGTGGGAGCCATACTGGCGAGTCGTGGGCCGCATGGAGTCCGGTACGGAGAGGAAGGCGTCGTCCGGTCTTGTTGCAGGCGACAGTTCGTCCAGAGGAGTTCGGACTTGTAACAGAGTTCGGCTGAAGGGGAAGCTGGGGGAGTTCGGCTGGCTGAAGGGTCGGCCATCTGTAGAGTTCGGCCGAGGGACGATTGCCGAGGAGTTCGACCGCTGAGAGGCCCGAAGAAGCTCGGCTGGCCAGTTGAAGGACTTCGGTTGCTAGTTGGTTCGGCCAGGGCTCGCTGAGGAGTTCGGCCGGAGTCGGTCCGAAGGGGTTCGGCCAGTCGGTCCGAAGGAGTTCGGCCGTGGGGTCCGAATGGGTTCGGACTTGTAGGAGAGTTCGGCTGAAGGGAAAACCCGGGAGGAGCTCGGATGGCGGAACGGGCGTCTGGGAGGAGTCCGTCTCCGTCCTGCCGCTTGGAGTCCAAGGAGCTCGGCCGCCAGGAAGTTCGGTCGGTGGTGGGTGTTCGGCCCGAAGCCTGGACACTGGGGAGTTCGGCCGCTAGGCAGTCCGGCAGGCTGAAGGAGTTCGGCCGTGGGGAGTCTGAAAGAGTTCGGCAGCCCAGGAAGTTCGGTCTCAACACTGGGAGTCCGGAAGAAGCTTGGAATCTGACCAGTTCGGCCTGCTGGAAGAAGCTCGGCCGCTGGGAGTTCGGCCGCTTGGCAGTTCGGCCGGCTGAAGGGGTTCGGCTAGACCAGTGCGCTGAAGCTCTTCTGCGGCTACTGGTTGCATTATGCTGAGCGTCGGGCCGGGCTTCGGCAGGAGCGGGATTTATCCCCAACAGTAGCCCCCCACTCCCGAGTTCAAAAATTTGAAGGAAGGGAGTACCACAATAGGCGACTGCCGAAGCCTTCTTCCGGGCCCCGCGCTTGTCGTAGCTGAAGCTCGGGGAGGTCTCATCTCCAGCCAGTGTTGACGTTGAAGTTGAAGCTGAGGCTTGGGGGAGACCTCACCTCCAGCGGGACTCATTTCCAGCCAAAGTTGATGAAGCTGATGTTGAAGCTCTCTGGCCGAGGTTGACATGATAGCTTTCTCTAGCCGAGGTCGATGTTGAAGCCCCCCGGCCGAGGTCGTCGCGGGCCTCACGTCTATCCGAGGACCTTATCCCTAGCCGGAGCCGATGCGGGCGCTCGGGGGAGATCTCATCTCCTACTGCCGAGGTTAGCCCAGTTCCTCGGGGGAGATCTGATTCATAGCCGAAGTTGCTCGGGGGAGGTCTCATCTCCAGGTAGGATGAGGTTCTCCTCCTGTTTCCAACCGAGGCTCGGTCGCTCGGGAGAGATCTTATCTCTAGCCGAGGTTGTTGCTCGCGTTAGGACGAGGTTCTCCTCCTGTTCCCAACCGAGGCTATTCGCGGTCGCTCGGGAGAGATCTTATCTCTTGCGGCCGAGCTGGGGTCGAAGTGCGCGCTCGGGGGAGATCTTATCTCCTGCGACCGAGCTTCCCTCGGGGGAGATCTTATCTCCTGCGGCCGAGCTTCTCTCGGGGGAGATCTTATCTCCTGCGGCCGAGGTGCGCGCTCGGGGGAGATCTTATCTCCTGCGGCCGAGCTTCCCTCGGGGGAGATCTTATCTCCTGCGGCCGAGGTTGAAGTGCGCGCTCGGGGGAGATCTTATCTCCTGCGGCCGAGCTTCCCTCGGGGGAGATCTTATCTCCTGCAGCCGAGGTGCGCGCTCGGGGGAGATCTTATCTCCTGCAGCCGAGCTTGTTGCTCGCGTTAGGACGAGGTTCTCCTCCTGTTCCTAACGCGGCGATTATTGACTGCTGCTTCCCTGTCATCGCATAGTTTTCGCATCCAGAAATAATATTATTCAGAGGGGAGAATTTTACCGAAGGGAAGTCGCGGACAGCGCGTTCTCGTTTGAGGGGTCGACGGGGCGTTGTTCCTCGGAGCTCCCTCGGGCAGCAAGTCCCGTCCAGACGACCTCCTCTACCATCGCGCTGGCCTCCCCGATTCGGAGCAGGCTTCGGCTGGTACGGTGTTGCTGGTAAATCCCTACCAGCGGGGAATTTATCGGCTCCAAGTGGTCGTCGGGCAGGGACAATTTTTAAGAAGGCATCGTAGGACAATACATCGGCCGAACTTCCGTTATCTAGCAAAATGCAGGCGTACATCGTAGTCAGCGATATTTAAGGAAATTACAACTACGTTACTGTGTGGAAATTGGATTCCCCGGCCGCCCTCCTCGGTGAAGGCCACGGGCTCTGCGATCCTCTGCTTCTTCGCTGCCCGAGATAGTGTTGATGACGCCAAGGGGCGGCCGACCTTCCTGGCTCTCCCTACCCGATGGTACCGCCCTTAGCCGCTCCCCTCGCTCTTCGGGCCGCCTTTGCAGGAATCGGCCGAGTCTACCTCGCCTGACGAGCTTTTCGATCTCGTCTCGGAGCTGGACGCACTCTTCGGTGTCGTGGCCGTGGTCGCGATGATAGCGGCAAAACTTGTTGGGGTCGCGTTTGCTGGGTCGGGAACGCATCTTGGTCCGGCCTCGGAAGCTGTTCCCCGATTTCCATCAGCACTTGGGCCTTCGGAGTGTTGAGGGGGGCGTAGTTGCGGAACCTTTGTCGGGGAGAGCTTCGGCGCTGAGGAGAACCTCGGCGCGCTGTTCCTTCTGGGCTTCCCCACCTCGGGTTCCCTTGGAGAGTTCGGGTCCGCCAATGACCGGGAGGAGTCCGGGAGCGCCGCCGAGCTTTACTCCGCTTCTCTCCCTCGATGGACCTGCTCGGCCCTTCAGCTCGCCGCTTGCACCGTCGGCTTCGTCATCCCTGGCCTTGAAGGCCTCCTCTGCCCGGGCGTATCCTTCAGCCCGAGCAAGCATGTCCGCGAAATTCCTTGGATACTTCTTTTCCAGGGAGAACAACAAGTCGTTCTTCCGGAGGCCGCCCTTGAGGGCGGCCATGGCGACTGATGGGTCCAGGTTCCGGACTTCCAGCGCGGCAGCGTTAAACCGGGTGACATAAGCCCGGATGGGTTCCCCCTCCTTTTGCCTGATGGCCATCAAGGAATCCGAACCTCGGCGGGGCCGCCTGCTACTGATGAAGTGGGCTGCGAACTGTTGACTCATCTGGTCAAACGATAAGATGGTACTCGGCTTGAGCGCCGAGTACCAATTCCTGGCAGCTCCTTTAAGGGTAGAGGGGAAGGCCCGGCACAATATGGCGTCTGGCACGCCGTGGAGCAGCATCGTCGTCCGAAAGGCTTCCAAATGGTCGACCGGATCGGTGGTCCCGTCGTAGCTCTCAAACTGTGGGAGTTTGAAGTTCGGCGGGACCGGCTCCTGCATGATTTTCTGCGAAAAAGGGGGGTCAGTGCAGACGTCGTTACCGCGGGAGGAGGGAGTATGACGAAGTTCCTTCTATGCGTCGGCTCATTTCCAAGAGCCTTTGATCCAGGAGGTCCTTCGCGATCCTTGATCTCCAAAGTCTTCTCGCAGAATGGGCGCGGAAGCTTCTCCCTGGGTCGAGCCGTGGTCCGAGCGGGGGCTCTCCCCCGGCTGCTTTCCCCTTCCGGGGACTGAAGGTCGGGTAGTCCATGCTGGTCGCCCCTGGGCCGGACCCCCGGGACTCCGGGGAATCCCGCGCCGGTCGAGCTGATACCGGGGTCCCGCGGAATGCAAGGCCTGCATCGCCCGCACTGCCTCCGTAAGGTCGCGGACCTGCTGGGCAAGCAGGCTGAACTGCTCCGCGTCCACCGCGGCTACGGAGTGAGCTCGGGTAGCCGGGGCCGGAGCGGGGGCAGACGGACCCGAACTGGATCGGGCTGCGGAGGCCGCCGATCGCCGGGTCAAGGCTCTCCTGGGGGGCATTTTCTTTCGAGAGAGAAAAGGGGGATCTTCCGGAGAGGGAAGAGAAGATCGTCGCCGAGCACTCCTTTAAGAACAAGGGAACCTCGAAGGTTCAGGCCCTTCCTTCTAGCGCCAATCTGTTGGTGCAGAAATCCATCCTTCGCCGGAGGTCGCCGGAGTCGAGGCCGCTGAGGTCGCCGCCGGGGACCTGCAAAATGAAGTCCCGTCCGGAACCGGTGGGGGGGTGGCTCCGGCAGGACCCTCCGACGGTCAAGTTAGTTTCCGGCCAACAGTAATGGAGTGCTCGGAATGAGTTCCGGAGCTTAGAGATGAGGAGGAGAGCTTAGAGAGTCGAGAGTTCAGAGAGCTTAGCCTTAGCGTGTCGGGAGGGTCCTTTATATAGTGGAGCTTGATGGTGACAACTGCAGCCGCGTGCTGGCGGGCCGCTCGAGGTTCGGCGGAGTCAGTCTCACGGGCTGGTGCCGTGTGCGGCGGATTGAGGGTGACAGCCATCGCCGCCTGACAGTGGGTCGCTATCGCCTGCGGTGGACTGACTGATGGTGCGGCGGACTGACTGATGGTGATGGTTGCAGAGCTTGCCGAATGAAGGGTTGAAGGCCTTCGTCGTGTGCCCATTTCGGAGGAGTTCGGGCTCCTGAAGAGGAAGATAGGAGGGAGTTCGGCTCCCATAGGCGTCTGGCTGGAGGTATGCAGCTAAGGCTCGTCCGCTGAAGAGTTCGGCTGCTGAGAATCCGAAGCTCGGCCGTTTGGGGGTTCGGCCGGCTGTTGGACTTCCGCTGAGGCTTGGACACTTGAGAGTTCGGTAGGAGCTCGGTCGGCCGAAGTTCGATGAGGGCGACCGCTGAGGAGTTCGGCCGAGTGACGACTGCTGAGGAGTTCGACCGCTGAGAGGACTTTATTGAAGCTCGGCCGCTTGAAGTCGGTCCAAAGGAGTTCGGCCGTGGAGAGTCCGAAGGAGTTCGGCCGCTTGGAGTCAGTTCGAAGGAGTTCGGCCGTGGGGAGTCCGAAGGAGTTCGGTCGCCCAGAAAGTTCGGTCTCGACGCTGGGAGTCCGGAAGAAGCTCGGGAGCTGACCAGTTCGGCCTGCTGGAAGAAGCTCGGCCACTAGCTGAAGGAGTTCGGCTGAAGCCCGTCTGCGAAGCTCTTCCGCGGCTACTGGTTACATTAGGCTGAGCGTCGGGCCGGGCTTCGGCAGGAGCGGGATTTATCCCCAACATATATCTAACAAACTCCCACTTGACCTAAAGTCAATTGGCTAGAAATCTAAGTCCCATCTTCTCAAGATGGACTTCGATCTTCTGCGGGACCAACGGCTTTGTGAGTGGATCCGCCGCATTGTCTGCGGAGTCGACTCTCTTGACCTCGACGTAATCCTTCTCGAGGTAATCACGGATGAGGTGGTATCACCGCTCGATGTGCTTAGATTTTTGGTGAGACCTCGGCTCCTTAGCAAGGGCTATGGTGCCATTGTTGTCGTAGTATAGAGGAATGGCATCTGATGGCTCCAATCTCTGCGGCAAACTTCTTTATCCCAGAAAGTCTCTTTCGCAGCTTCTGATGTAGTGATATATTCTGCTTCTATGGTGGAATCTGCTATCACCGTCTACTTTGAACTCTTCCAACTGACAGCACCATCCATTACACACAAACAGACTCCCAGATGTCGACTTTCGATCATCTACATCAGGACATAAAATCTGAGTCTGTATATCCTTGGACTTGGAGTTCTCCATTACCAAAGACCAACAACATATCCTTAGTTCTTCTCAAGTACTTAAGGATACATTTTACAAAGTCCAGTGTTCTTCTCCTGGATTCGACTGATATCTGCTTGTGACACTCATAGCATGGGCTATATCAGGTCGTGTACATAGCATGGCATACATGAGGCTCCCTATTGCTGAAGCATAAGGGATCTTGCTCATGCATTCTATTTCCTCAGGTGTGCTAGGGCACATCTTTTTTTGGAAAGATGAATGCCATGTCTGAAGGGTACCAAACCCCTCTTAGAGTTTTCCATGCTAAACCTCTTTAGCACTTCCTCTATGTACATCTTCTGTGAAAGTCCTAGCATCCTATTCGGTCTATCTCTATAGACCTTAATTCCTAGAATAAAGGATGCTTCTCCTAGGTCTTTCATGGAGAATTCTTTAGGATAACCACATTTTAACTATGGTCAACATGGGAATATCATTTTCCAATAAGGAGGATGTCATCCACGTACAATACGAGGAAGACAACAGCGCTCCCACTGACCTTTTTGAAGACACATGGCTCCTCCTCATTTTTGATGAAACCAAATAATTTGATCACATCATTAAATGAGTGTTCCAGCTCCGAGATGCTTGCTTAAGTCCATATATGGACCTTTGCAGCTTGCATAACCTTGTGATCAGTCATCACTGGATGTGAAACCTAGCGGCTATTCCATATAGATATCTTCCTCAAGATATCCATTTAAGAATGCCATTTTCACGTCCATTTGCCATATTTCATAATCGAAAATAGGCTGCAACAGCAAGCAATGTGCGATGGATTTAAGCATAGCTACTGGGAAAAGGTATCCTGATAGTCAATGCCTTCGTGTTGACTATAACCTTTTGCCACTAATCTAGCTTTGAATGTCTCCACATTTTCATCTGCACCAATCTTTCTCTTGATAGATCCATTTACATCCCAATAGGTACTATACCTTCTGGTGGATCTACCAAGGTCCAGACTTGGTTTGAGTGCATCGAGTCAATTTCTGACTTCATTGCCTCTAACCATTTCTCGGAGTCGATATCTGATATCGCCTCGTTATAGGTTTTGGGATCATCACCATGAACCCCATTACCTACGAGGAACATTTTCTCTACTTTCTCTGAAATAGTACCTAAGTATCTTTCAGGAGGATGGAAAACTCTTTTCGATCTATGAGGTGGAGGAGGTAGTGATTCTTATTGGCTCAACCTGATTTGGTTCCATTTGGTCCTTAGCTCGTTGCTCTTGTGAGACTTTCTCATCGAAGCTTGATCTGCTTTCCAATGCCGCTATCTTGAATAAACTATTTTTCAAGAAAGATGGCATGTCGACTCACAATCACATTGTGATCTTCTGGAATGTAGAAATAATATCCTAATGACTCTTTAGGATATCCTATAAATCGAGCTCTAAAGGATCTAAAGTCTAACTTGTCCGCTTGTTGTCTTTTGACATGAGCCGACAATCCCCAAATTCTGAGATGACTCAGACTTGGTTTCTTACCATGCCATATCTCATACGGTGTGGTAGGAACATGGTTTTAGAGGGAAACCCTATTCAGTAAGTATATTGCAGTTAACAAACAGTGTCCCCAAAGAAAATCAGGAAGGTCTGTGAAGCTCATCATGGATCGGACCATATCTAATAGGATCTGATTCCTCCATTCTGAAACTCCATTGAGTTGAGGTGTTCCAGGTGGAGTCCATTGAGAGACTATGCCATTTTTTTGAGATAGTCTAGGAATTCTCGACTAAGGTATTCACCTCCTCGATCTGATCGAAGAACCTTAATGGATTTTTCAGTTTGCTTTTCTACTTCATGTCTGAATTCTTTGAACTTTTCAAAAGCTTCAGACTTATGTCTCATAAGATACACATACCCATACCTAGATAAATCATCGGTAAAGGTTATGAAGTAGACAAAGTTGCCTCTAGCCGGCACATCAAATGGGCCGCACACATCAGTATGTACTAGGGCAAGAAGATCCATGGCCCTTTCCCCATGTCCTACAAAAGGGAGCTTAGTCATTTTGCCATGAAGACAAGATTCACAAATTGGATATGACTCGAAAGTCAATGGACTCAATAGCCCATTTTTTCCAATTTGTTAATCCTATCTTCTGCTATATGACCTAATCTTAGGTGCCATAGATACCTATCATTTGGACTATCCCTAGGTCGTTTCATGGCATTCACATTTTGCTCGATAGTTAAAAATAGATACATCAATATGTAACTGATAAAGACGTTAATAAGAAACCACTTGCAATTTTATTTCTTTCATAAAGAATGTTACAATGGTCCTTAAGAAAACTAATTACATAGCCTTCTAGTGCTAAGCATGAAAACAGAAATCAAATTCCTGCTTGCTGCAGGCACATAATAACAATCTTTTAAAACTAAGTCTAAACCAGATGGTAATCGAAGAGGTATGTTTCCACGGCTACGCAGCAACTCTTGCTCCATTTTCGATGCGTAGGATCATGTCACCATCCCTCAGCCTCCTGCTATCCTCAAGATCCTGCATAGAAGTGCACAAATGAGCACTAGAACCAGAGTCAAGCACCCAACTGGATGCAGAAGAAATCGTAAGGTTAGACTCAATAACGAGCATACCTCCAGAAGGACCTTCCTCCTTCTTCTTCAGGGTGGAGCGAAATTTCTAAGGGAATCCTGATTTCTCGGTCCAGGTTCGTCCGATCTGATTAGATCATCAAGAGATATATTTTCAAAATTTTTCTCTTTGATCTTAATCAGATCGTGTGATAGTTCAGATCTAATTCTTATTATTTTAATAAATAAAATAAAATAAGTAAATTAAATCTAATTTAATTTACCTGATTTGGGGTAACCTATTACCTGTAGATGACCTGATTGCACGGAAGGTTCTGGATCTTAGCCATGCAAGCGCCTGGCCTCTACCGGATCCACTCGGGTTGGATCTGGAGATCCTCTTCTTTCTCTATCACACCTCCAAAAATTCAGATCTGGATCTTATCTGTGAGGATCTTCAAAACTCTTTTGAAGATCTGCAGTGTCCTTTTGCAGCAGCGCGCCTTCTTGCTTTTTGGTTCGCCTTTCCTTGATCTGAATCGCACCAAACTAAATTCCAAAACCTTTTGGACGTGGAGAGCAAGGGGAGAAGAGGAGCTTATCTGGCGTGGAGAAGGAGGGGAGAGGCAGCCTTGGACGTGGAAAAATCTCTATTGAATTCACTTTGACTTCTTCGAATTAGGTTTGGGCACAGGGTCTTATTTATAGACTCTTGTGATCCAACTCCTTCTTCCTTCTCAACCAATCACAACCTTTGTGAAAATCAGATCTAATTGACTTGGCTTGGAATAGAGACCCTGGATTCCTCCTTTAGAGGGCGCATAAGGACAGTCAAACTGGATTCTTATTTAAGAACTCTAATTGGAATCCTTAACAGGGAGGGGATCCTGTCCAACAAGGACTCCTAGGCGCCTCCTATTGGGGCTCACGCCACATCCTGGTCGCCCTTCTCATTGCCAGGTTCTGCAGGGGACAGCCCCCACCAGCTCTCCAAAGGTGCATGACATGTGGTCAAAGTCAAAGGTCAATGGTCAACGTTTGACCAATCAAAGGATAGACTTTGACAAAGTCAAAGAACAAAGAAATGGCAGGTGACCAAAAATGGCAGTAATGTCTTACAAATAAGACAACCTATCTGACTTGGACAAACCTCCAGTCAGACCAATATTGAAGGCTCTGATGGCACAAACTCCTTTGGCGCAATCAGGACAACTTATTTATGAGTAGTAAAAGAAGAACGTTAGGTTCAATCGAGTTGCTAGCACGATTTTCACTTGAACCTAATGATCTCATTCAGATCAATTGAACTAGATCAGTTCAATTGATGTCCACCAGATTCAAACCCTTGTTTGTTGTGACCCAGTTAGTTCAGTTCTGTATTGGATAATGAATATGTCATGATCTCTGATCATAGACATCATCAAACTCCTTTCGATGGATCAGAACTCTTCTGATTTCGAACAGCTAGAAATGATCGATCATCTAATCATTCTAAATTGCTCCCAAATCCCACCCAGTGGGACCACCTAGCAGTATATAGGTTGGCAACCCATCAGAGCTGAATGCGAACCTTTGGTGCAGCTACCTGTGTGATTCAGTTCTTCTATCTTGAGCCCCGATCAGAATTAGGTTAAGGTTGAACTCGCAACCTAGATTTCTCTGTCATATGATGTAATCATTCGATTCGAGTTCCAGTGTGAAAATCTAAATAGAAACTCTTTCTATTATTTCACTCTGCCATGGCCATGGCTTCAGGAACTTGATTCTCATGATCCATCATAGGGGCATTACTCCTCTACCACCGAGGTAGATAGATCCCAGCTTGATGCAATCCCAGTTTCCTACAATATGAAATGTCACATTCCAACATACACCTCAGGGTTCCATATGGCTAGGAGACCGAGTAATGGTGTAGTCAAACTATAACACCCTCAAGGTGAACTGGCCGATGCATCTCAGGTCAAAGGAATCAGACACACTACTGGCAGCATCGAGTCATCATTGACGAGAGGTAGATTCCTAATGACTACTCGAAGGGTTGGTTCACGCTCAGTGCCTCGTTCTCTAATGAGTACCTGTACTCTCGCTCCGTGGTCTCCACACCGTAGACTCAAGACTCATCTACTAAAGAGAAGCGATCGTACACCAACCTTCCGGATCAATCACCATCACTCGTGATGATCCTATTGGTCGGGACTATTTATGAGTTAATAATGATTATTCATGTCTTAAAAATTTTCAAACTTGAAAATATGAATATTTCTTACCATTAACTCAAAGATGTACACAGACACTAAATACACATATGTGATAGAAAAAATAAACCCATTTCATTAATTTATAGTCAAAAATTATAATTTTGCCCTATTACGAAGTGTATTACAAGTGTCAGCAATATGGCTTCTAGGGCCACAATATAATCTAACATTTGGATGCATAGAAAGACTCTTCTTCTGCATTGCCCAACGGCTTTGTAAGTGGGTCTGCCACATTATCTGTGGAGTTGACTCTCTTTACCTCAACGTAACCTTTCTCAAGGTAATCCGGATGAGATGGTATCACCGTTTGCTTGAAACTCTTTCAGCACAAACAGTCTGCCAGATGTCGACTTTCGATCATTTTATATTCGGACTGGAAGTCCGAGTCTGTGTATCCCTGAACTTGGAGTTTCTCCATACCAAAGACCACATCATATTCCTTAGTTCTATCTCAAAGTACTTAAGAATACATTTTCACAGAAGTTCCGTGTTCTTCACCTGGATTTGACTTGAATTCTGTTGTGCACTCCACAGCATGGGCTATATCAGGTCGTGTACATAGCATAGCATACATGAGGCTCCCTGGCTGTGGGGGCACATGGGGACCGTCGTCCTCGCCTCTCCCCCCATCTCGTTTTAGGTGAACGAGGCCTTCGACCTTGCTCGCGTTAGGACGAGGTTCTCCTCCTGTTCCCAACGGGCTGTGGGGGCACATGGGGACCGTCGTCCTCGCCTCTCCCCCCATCCCGTCCTTGGTGGACGGGGCCTTCGACTTTGCTCACGCTAGGACGAGGTTCTCCTCCTGTTCCTAGCCGGCTGTGGGGGCACATGAGGACCGTCGTCCTCGCCTCTCCCCCCATCCCGTCCTTGTGGACGGGGCCTTCGACTTTGCTCACGCTAGGACGAGGTTCTCCTCCTGTTCCTAGCCGGCTGTGGGGGCACATGAGGACCGTCGTCCTCGCTTCTCCCCCCATCCCGTCCTTTGTGGACGGGGCCTTCGACTTTGCTCACGCTAGGACGAGGTTCTCCTCCTGTTCCTAGCCGGCTGTGGGGGCACATGAGGACCGTCGTCCTCGCCTCTCCCCCCATCCCGTCCTTTGTGGACGGGGCCTTCGACTTTGCTCGCGCTAGGACGAGGTTCTCCTCCTGTTCCTAACGCGGCTGACTGCTTCTTCCCTGTCATCGCATAGTTTTCGCATCCAGAAATGATTTTATTGAGAGGGGAGAGTTTTACCGAGGAGAAGCTGATCGCAGCGCATTTCCGTTCGAGGGTTGTCGGGGTGTTGTTCCTCGGAGTTCCCTCGGGCAGCAAGTCCCGTCCAGACGACCTCCTCTATCTCATGCCGGCCTTCTTAATTTGGAACATGCTTCTCTTGACTTTGTCGCTGGGGACGACAATCACCGATGTAGCTAGCTCCTAGCTCCTCCCCGGGGTGGCGTTGATGACGCCGCGAGGCGGCCGACCTTCTTGTCTTTTCCAGTTACGGCAGCGCCTATAGCCGATCTTCTCCTGCTTCAGACCGGCGTCGGAGGAATTTATCCCGTCGTCCCTTTTTGACGAGCTCTTCAATCTCGTCTTGGAGCTGAACGTATTCCTCAGTGTCGTGGCCGTGGTCGCGATGGTAGGGGCTTTACTTGCCTTGATCGCGCACGCTTGGGGAGGCCGTAGTCCTTCAGGTCTGGGCGGCTGGCTCTTAACTTCGCCGAGGATTCGAGTTAGAGGAGCAGGTCGCAGCTGCGGAATCTTTCGGGAGGAGGATTTCTTCACGCCCTTCTGTCGGGGCTTCCTTTGCGGTGAGCTCGAGAAGTTCGGGCTTCGCTTGCGTGGGGCTTCATTCCGCTTTCCCGCGAAACTTTCCATGGGAGAACTTCATGCTTCTTTGTCCGGACTTCCCTGCTCGCAGAGAGGGGGTCGGCTTTGCTTGCCCGAACTTTATCGCACCTCCCGTGAATTCGTTGTGGCGACGTACTTGAGGGGGAGTTCGGCCTCGATCGCCCTGGGGCGGTCTCGAGCGCGGCCGAACTTCACTTGGGTGATCTGCTGCGGAGTTCGGCCTCCCTGATGCCGAACTTCATTGGTGGGAGAACTTCGCCACTGCTTGCGCCGAACTTCACTGTGATGGTGGGCTTTAAGGTGGAGTTCGGCTTCGCTTGCGCCGAGCTTCATTGATGAGCTCAAAAGGGAGAGTTCGGCCTTGCTTCCGCCGAACTTTATTTCGATGAGCTGATGAGTTCGGTCTTCCTCCGAACTTCGTTCCGCGGGAGAACTTTGCTCCGCCCTCGCTTGTGCCGAACTTCATTCCGCGGGGGGCTTCGTTCCGTCCTTGCCGGCGCCGAACTTCATTTGGAGGTTGAGCTGAGGAGTTCGGCTTTCCACCGAACTTCATTTCGCCTTGATGCCGAGCTTTGGGGGGAGCCCGGCTTTTCTTCGAGCCGAACTTCATTCCTCTTTCCCGCGAGACCCGCCGTGGGAGAACTTCCTGCTGCTCTTGTTCGGACGAGTTCGGGCGAGCTCGAGGGGAGCTCGGCTTTTCTTGCCCGAACTTCGTTCCGCCTCCGGTGAACACTTTGTAGGTGGTTCCTTTGGGGGACATACTGGAGCGTGAGTTCGGCCTCACTTGCGCCGAACTTCGTTCCGCTTTCCCGCGGAAGCTTCCGCGGGAGGACTTCATACTTCTTTGTCGGAGCTTCCTCGATGACGGGCTCATGGGTGGGTTCGGCCTTCCTCGCGCCGAACTTCATTCCGCTTCGGCGGGGGAACTTCTGCTCTCCGTTTCTCTCTTAGGGGCGATTGGGCTCTTCCTTAAGGCTGATTCCTCGCGCCCTCATGGCGGGCTTGCTGGTGGAGTCGCCACCGGAGGCTGCTGTATAGCCTGCAACGCCTCCGTGAGGCCACGGATCTGTCGGACAAGCAGGCCGAACTGCTTCACATCCACCGCGGGTGCAGGTGGAACCTAGGCCGCCGGGGCTGAAGCAGGAACAGACGGGCCTGGACGGGATCGGGTCGCGGAGGCCGCCGAGCGCCGTGCCGAAGCTCTCCTGGGTGGCATTTTCTCTTCGGAAGAGAAAAGGAAGATCTCCGGAGAGGGAAGAGAAGGGTCGCCGAGCACTCCTTTAAGAACAAGGGAACCTCGAAGGTTCAGGCCCTTCCTTCTAGCGCCAATCTGTTGGTGCAGAAATCCATCCTCGCCGGAGGTCGCCGGAGTCGAGGCCGCTGAGGTCGCCGCCGGGGACCTGCAAAATGAAGTCCCGTCCGGAACCGGTGGGGGGTGGCTCCGGCAGGACCCTCCGACGGTCAAGTTAGTTTTCCGGCCAACAGTAATGGAGTGCTCGGAATGAGTTCCGGAGCTTAGAGATGAGGAGGAGAGCTTAGAGAGTCGAGAGTTCAGAGAGCTTAGCCTTGGCGTATCTGGAGGGGTCCTTTTATAGCGGAGCTTAGTTGATGGTGACGGTCATGCCGTCTGGCAGAGAGTCGTTGGGCGGCATGGAGTTCGGTACGGAGAGGATGGCGTCGTCCGGTGGATCGTGGGAGCCATACTGGCATGTCGTGGGCCGCATGGAGTCCGGTACGGAGAGGAAGGCATCGTCCGGTGGATCGTGGGAGCCATACTGGCGAGTCGTCGGGCCGCATGGAGTCCGGTACGGAGAGGAAGGCGTCGTCCGGTCTTGTTGCAGGCGACAGTTCGTCCAGAGGAGTTCGGACTTGTAACAGAGTTCGGCTGAAGGGGAAGCTGGGGGAGTTCGGCTGGCTGAAGGGTCGGCCATCTGTAGAGTTCGGCCGAGGGACGATTGCCGAGGAGTTCGACCGCTGAGAGGCCCGAAGAAGCTCGGCTGGCCAGTTGAAGGACTTCGGTTGCTAGTTGGTTCGGCCAGGGCTCGCTGAGGAGTTCGGCCGCCTGGAGTCGGTCCGAAGGAGTTCGGCCGTGGGGTCCGAATGGGTTCGGACTTGTAGGAGAGTTCGGCTGAAGGGGAAACCCGGGAGGAGCTCGGATGGCGGAACGGGCGTCTGGGAGGAGTCCGTCTCCGTCCTGCCGCTTGGAGTCCGAGGAGCTCGGCCGTCAGGAAGTTCGATCGGTGGTGGGTGTTTGGCCCGAAGCCTGGACACTAGGGAGTTCGGCCGCTAGGCAGTCCAGCAGGCTAAAGGAGTTCGGCCGTGGAGAGTCTGAAAGAGTTCGACAGCCCAGGAAGTTCGGTCTCAACACTGGGAGTTCGGAAGAAGCTTGGAATCTGACCAGTTCGGCCTACTGGAAGAAGCTCGACCGCTGGGAGTTCGGCCGCTTGGCAGTTCAACCGGCTGAAGGGATTCGGCTAGACCAGTACGCTGAAGCTCTTCTACGGCTACTGGTTGCATTATGCTGAGCGTCGGGCCGGGCTTCGGCAGGAGCGGGATTTATCCCCAACAGATGAGATGGAATGATAAAAAAACTTGGATGGATGAGATGAAGAGAATGAAAAATAAGGTAAGAAAGAGTTATCATTCAATCCAAAATTTTCATCTTTAAAAAAAAATTTTAAAACTTTTTTTTTCTTGAATTCTAAACATTCTGCATTGATTTCCTGCATGGCACGAGGCCCGCATTCAAGCGCCCATGAGAAAATCCCGTAGCCTGCGTGAGCCTGCCATCCAAGCCTTCTTCCCATCTTCCATAAATGCTTCTTCCTATCAAATGCTCCTCAAACCAACAACCAGCCAACAGATTTAGTCCCAAGTTATATATATATATATATATATATATATATATATATATATATATATATATATTCATTAGATTCCTACTTTGCATCCATGTATTTTTGCGTATCATCACGTATCGTGTATGGAATAAGCTTGAATTTGTACTCGAGCTTCATCTGCATGTGTTAGAGGAATATTTTTAATTTATTTATGATTAAGACTTCATAATTAATTATTCTTAAAAAAAATAAAAAAAATATTAAATACTAAATAATTAGAATTAAATATCAAGATATATATTTTTTATGTTAAATTATTATATTTATCACTGCTCGTGCTCGTGCGGCTCGTGTGCACCCCTACGCATGCATCTAGGCCAGGGCGCCTGCCCTTGCGTGCGTGCTCGCACTCCTGGGCCAGCCCAGGGCATGGTTGGCCTAGTGCACTGCATGCTGCCGAGCGGAGCCTATGCCATCACCAGCCTGGGTGGTCCATTGGCCATGCCATTCACTCCGGTGCTCTCTTGCGTATATCTCCTCTGTTTGGACTCCGATTTGGCTGTTCTTAATCTCGTTGGATTTTATTCATCATCCTAGATCTCATTCTAGGCTTATTGTGGATCAAATCTTAAGATATTTTTCTCAAAAATCTCTACCTTAACTCAATATTCGGCTTTCACCTATCTTTGAGTGCCTGTGATCCATCTCGTCCCTATGTCCTGGGGCATGCCTACTATCTCATAGATGGGCAAACAGGAAAGTCAAGCTAGGCCGCTCGATCCCACCTCCATCAGAGGCTGTGTTTATTCTATCCAAAGATCTACTTAAGAAAGTCTCTTGTGGCAATAGAAACTTCACTCTGTGATGTTGTCTATCATCCTCCCAATTCTTCCATCTCATGCTCGATCCACCTACTCCTAGAGCTTCACCTCGCACTGGACTTTCCATCATGAGATAATATTCTCCATACTTTTTTTCTCTAATCACCATCCTACTACCGCGTATGACCTTCAGGATTCTTTCATCAGCTTTCCATCTAAAGCCAGTCAAATCCAGTCTGCTCGGTGAGGTTAGATTTTTTTTAAAGCTGGGTATGTATTGGACCTCACCTAACTTCTTTACTGTTTCATCATGGAGCTTCATGCTGACCATCTTGCTACCCTTGATCTCACAGCTCGATTCGTCCGGTAGGAATACCATACCCTCACTGATCTTCAGAGAGTCAAATAGTTTTTTTTTGCAATATACATGATAAAAATAAGTAAAATTCATAATCCACTAAGAGGAAGAAGTAGATATCTCATTAGTTACCAAAAGGACATCGTTATTATCTTCTATATCGCTACTGGCCATTGCTACAGTAGTCTACTTCTGATCTTTGAGTTGTAGACAATCTCTGACAGGATATCCCATCTTGTCGCATCGGAGCACCTGATCTTGCTCTGATCTCTCATCCTGGACCTGGATCGTCCTCCTTGCAATCTTTTACCACCCTATCTGCTGTTACCTACTCCTCTAGAAACTATGAAAGTCGAGTTGCCACCATCTAAGCTCGAAGCTAGGTTCTCTCTCTCGAAAATTTTGTTTTAGAGAATCGCTATAGTGACCTCATCCATCTTGATGGTGCTCTTTCTTACTAGAAAAGCAGTTACCAAGAACTCATATGAAGAAAAAAGTGATGCTAGCAAGACCAACGCCCTAGTCTTCTCCTCAATCTTCTCATCTACACTGAGAAGATAGGTGAGAATCTTTTGAAAGTGGCTGAGATGTTCCTATATGCTCCAACCTTCATCCAAGCATAGTTGGTAGAACTGCCTCCAAAGGAAGAGAATGTTGGTGAGGAACTTCGTCATGTACAACTTCTCAAGCTTCGACCATAGGACCATCAGGAAAGTTTCGCCAAGTACCTGGATCAGCATCTCATCCGCCAGGTACATGAAGATGGTAATCATCTACATCTATAGCTGCTCTCAGGTCTTCTCCTCTATGGTGTCTGGCTTCTTTTAATTCAAAAGAGCGTCGATCAATCCATGTTGGATGAGCACATTCTTCATCCTTGCTTGTCACGAGGAGAAATTTTTTTTTTTCCATCAAACTTATTGATCTTCATCTTGATTGTGTTTATCTTCTCCATCTTCTAATCTCCATCAACACTGTCTTTATCTGGATTGCCTAATACCACTTGATGATGGTAACTAGGCTCTGATCCACTTGTTATTTGATCCACTTGTTATGGTATTATCAAGCTCTGATACTACTTGTTGGGATAAATCCCTCAACTATGAAACATGGATCATCCACACAAGATCACAACAGCATTCAAAAAAGATAGATATCGATGCCATGCGAGAAAGAAATAAGAAAGACCACAAAATCAATACAATAAAATATACATGTGTTTGGCCTTAAGCCTACCTCCATGAAGCATGCAAACTTCACTATGAGAGAGATAAAAACAAACAAATATAGGAGAAACTACCACTCAAACTTTGTACAAAAGTCTCTTAATAAGAAGTCCCAAAATCTTTATAAAAGTTCCTCAAAATCTCTCAAGATGTCTCTCAGCACCTCCAAGATGTCACCAATTTTTCAATGCGATAAATGGTTTGTCGATCGGAGTTATATAGACTTCAGAATCATCGAAATAATATTTCAGTAGAAAATCCAGTCTCAAATATATTCGAGATCACTTCTAGCCATCCGATCATGATCGGCTTGCTTCTGGGCCATTGGATTGCGTATAAGGCCTCCTGATTAAGCTCGGATCATGTCTGGACCGTTGGATCATGATCGACTCACTTCTGAGCCATTGGATCACAACGCGATCCACAAAAAAATATGTGAGCGATAAGAAACTGAGCTGGAAATGCCTGTTGGTCCATGTGGACTACGCAAATCGCATGGGAAATGGCCCACCAATCCACAGCTCCCACAGACCACGGGCCTCGCCCACCATTGGGCTCGCACAACCCGTGTGCACCCTGACGCACAGGTTTTCATTGGGGCGCTCATGCATGCTCGCATGTCTGGGCTGGCTCAGCGTGCGGCTGGCCCAGCACACCGCATGCTGCCAGGTTGAAACCGCACCATTGCTAGCCTGCATCCACCCATGGGCCCCTTTAATGGCCTGTGGGTCATGCCACTCACTCCGGCACTTCTTCGCATGTATCTCCTTTGTCTGCACTCCGATTTGGTTGTTTTTAGTCTCGTTAGATTCTGTTCATCATTCTAAATCTTGTTCTGAGCTTATATGGACCGAATCTTAGAGCATTTTTCTCAACATTGATACCTCACATATAAGAAGAGAATTGGCAAAGCAACTATGAAGAAGTAATGAAGTGATGCTAAAAAATCATAACATTACGAGAGTGCCAAATTAACCATACCATAATACTCTATAGGATTTGGTGTGATGCTCCCAAATCTTGGAAGGCCACGGAAGGAGTCAGGATATTGACTCCAAGAGATCAGGACAGATATGGTTCTAGGGTTAGGACAGGAGTAGTCACTACAAGAAATAGGAGTTTTGCCGACGTAAAATTTACCTACGCAAAAATTTGCATAGGTAAAGATCATAATTAGTTACACAATAAGATAAACATCGATAAAATTGGAATAATTAGCGATGCTCAAGGTAAAGCGTCATAAAATATAATTAGCGACGTAAATATAGTATCAATATTTAAACAAAAACATTGAGAATGGGTGGTCTTAATTTTTTAATTTTTAACAAATATTTATCGATGCTATATTTACATAAGAAATAAGAATAATTGCTTATGCTTATATTTTAAGTAGGCAATTAGTCTTATTGCCTATGTTAAACTGGCATCAGCAAATATTTTTTTATTATTTTTTTTATTTTTGTAAATAATTTATCGATACTAAATTAGCGTGGGCGATAAGAATAATTGCCTATGTTTATTTGTTGCGTAAGTAATTAAATTATTGCCTACGCTAAGTTAACGTCGACAAATATTTTTTTTAATTAACTTTTTTATTTTTATAAATAATTTATCAATGCTAAATTAGTATAGACAATAAGAATAATTTTCTATGCTTAAGTCTTATAGAGGCAATTAGGCTTATTGCCTACGATAAATTAGCATCAAAAAATATTTTTTTATTAATTTTTTATTTTTATAAATAATTTATTGATGCTAAATTAGCATAGAAAATAATAGTAATTGCCTATGCTTATTTCTTGCATAGGTAATTACATTATTGCCTACGCTAAATTAACGTTGGCAAATATTTTTTTTCTATTCACTTTTTAATTTTTATGAATAATTTGCCAACAGTAATTTAGCGTATGTAATAAGTCTAGTTACCTATGCATAGTTCTATCGTAGGTAATTAGACTTATTTTCTATGCTATATTATCATCAATAAATATATTTTATTAATTTATTTTATAAAAATAAAAAATAATAAAAAATAAAAATATTTGCCCATATTAGGTTAGCGTAGGCAATGAGGCTTATTACCTACGTAAGGTATAAGCATAGGCAAATAGGATTATTACCTATGCAAAACAAAAGCGTAGGCAAATATTTTTTTTAATAATTTTTTTGTAAATAATTTATCGATATAAATTATAATAATTTTGTAATTGAGATATATCTCTTGTAATTTATCCTGATTACAATAATTTATAATAATTTTTGTAATCAGGATGATTATCGATAAATAATTTTTGTAAATAATTTATCTCATAATTTTATCTTCATCATTCATTATCTTAATAATTTTATTAAAATATCATTACAAAAATCTGCCTCGATCAAGCAGCTCTAGCTATATCAATCCATAAAATTTGATTTTGATGGTCACGAATGACCGCATAATGATCTGATAGATAAAAATTACTGATGAATTCAAAAACTTGCAACAATGATCTCAATGATTTTTATAGCATACTATTAAAATTTTATCTCAATCGGATATCATTATCATGGTTAATTAAGCATGGGATGATTTCAGTCGTTAAATAAAAAATTAGTGATCAAAGGCTAAATGGCATCCGATTATGAGATAATTTTTTAGATAAACAATATTTGCTATTACTTTGATGATTTGTATGGTGATGATCATAAAATTCAAACCGTATGTATATGAACAATCTAAAACTATATGTCTCTTGATATTAATTCTAAAGATCCTTAAGTAATTATACTTATATTTTTATAAGATCTACTTAACATGGATGGTTCATATATGTACGGTTCAAATTTTATAATCACCACTGTATAAATAATGAAAGTAGTAGCAAAGATTATTCATCCAAAAAATCATCTTAATCGAATATCATTTGATCTATTAATCACTCATTTTTTATTTAATAGCCAAAATCATTCCATACTAAATTAACCATGATAATGATGTCTGATTAAAATAAAATTTTGATAGTATGCTACAAATATCACTGAGATCATCGCTACAAGTTTTTGTATCCATTGGTGGTATCTATCATCAGATCATCATGCAGTCATTTCTGACCGTCGAAATTAAATTTTATTGATCAACATAGAAAGGACTTCGAGATTGAGGTGAATCTTTGTGATGATACTCTAAAAATAATTATTTAGATAATGAATGGTGAAGATGAACTTTAAATTTAAAAATTATACTCATAAATTATTTATGAAAATATAAATGGTAATTTAAAAATTTTTTTTTGATGTTTATATTGCATCGAAAAATGTTCAAATTGCGTATGCTACTTCTTAACATAGGTAATTAAGATTATTGCCGATGTAAAATAATCATCAAAAAATGTTTGACACTTTTAGCGATGTAAGATAAACATTGGTAACCAAAAGAATTACCTATGGAAAAACTAACATAGAAAATTTAATTTATTTTTGACATATAATTTACATCAAAAAATATTTTTAAAATTTTTTATTTTTAAATTTTAATTATATATTTTGAAAAAGTAATTTTAATTTTAAATAAATATTTTTTGATGTTTTTTGGTCATCATTAATAACCTCAATTTGTGGATGCAAATTATTAGTCGGTAAAAAATGTATTTTGCCATGAATACTATGCATTAGAAATAAATTAATTTTCTACATTAATTATTCTCATAGGTAAATACTACATTAATTTTATGTTGCTAAAACTTATACTTTTTATTAAATATTTTATTTTTTATTAAATAGTTTCCAATGTTATTAAACATCGGTAATAAGTTATTGCCGACATAAGTTTTCATCAAAAAATATCTTTAAATATTTTATTTTTTATTAAATATTTCCAATAATTATTAAACATCGTTAATAACTTGATTACCTATGTTTCTATTTAATGTAGCTAATTAGAGAAATTATCGACATAAATTTGCAATGACAAATTTCTTTAGAAATTTACAATCTCGTCCCTTTGCATGTTTCATCTCTTGCCCCCATCCTCCTATTTTTCCCATCCAAACCCTCTCTGCTAGCTACCAGGCCTATTCTTCCTCTTCTTTCTTTCGATCTCTTACGCCGTTGGTGGTCCCCACTTCCACCTCCGCTATTGTCATCACCATCGTGCCGTCGTTGCTATCATCACCGTCATGCTGCGTCACTACTGTTCCCGCCGTGCCGCCATCCCAAAAAAGGTAAAACCCTTTTTTTTTTGTTTTGCATCCTTGGGGAGGGAAGGGGGTGGGGTTGGTTGCCCGGGCAGGAAGGAAGGAGGAGGAGGGGTGGCATGGGCAGACGGGAGCTGTGGGCTAGGGGTGGGGCTGGGGCCACCTTATGGGGATAGAGGTGGCGATGGATACTCCGAAGGTAGCATAGGGATGGAGGGGAGGAAGGTGCGGACGGAGGAGGAGGAGGGCACGCTTGGCGATGGTGATCGATGGTGGGACTTGACTAGGGTGTGGGGGTGGCGATGGCAAGGGGATCCGAAGGATGGCGCGGAGGTGGAGGGGAGGGAGGTGCGGATGGAGGGGGAGGGGGGCGCAGGGGGCAGTGGTTGATGGTGGGAGGAGGGCGCAGGCATCGGGAGGAAGGAAGGATTTTTTTTCTTTTTTTAATAATTTATTTATTTATTTATTTTTAATACTTAAAAATAAAAAAGTAAATAAAGTAAATAATATAAAATATAAAATATTTAATTATATTTTCAAAATTAAAATAAAATATTATGTTTTAAAAAATAAACTTTAAAATAATTTTTAAAAAGGGAGGAAAAGAAAAAATTATAGTAATTTATATAATTTATAATTATATATTTTATATAAAAATTTAATATTTTATATATAATTATATAGATATTTTATATAGAATTATTTATTATTTTATAAAATTATATATTTTATAATTATTTTATATATATTATTTTATATATTATATATTTTTAAAAAGAGAGTGAAAATAAGTAATTTTAAAAATAAAAAAAAAATAATGAAAAGTCACCACATATAATATAGTGCAAGTACCAAAACAATCATTTAAAATTTATTTTATAATTCAAGTAATTGCATGAATAGTTGGTAAGTAGATATAATGGGATGAAAAAAAATATAGGACATATGAAATTTATTACAAAATTTATTGAAATATAACTTTAAATTTTATAAATAATCCATAATTAATAAAAATAATTTATAATTCAACTAAAATGATCGTCTCTAATTTGCATTCAACCTCATGTTGTTAATTTTATGAAGTATTTCTTTTTGATACTCTTTTTCATGGTAGATCTAGCTTGTTAAGACTATCTTCATGATTACTTACTTTTAATTATTAGTTATATAAATAATTTTTTTATTTATAAAATTTATTACATGAAAGATAAAAAATATTCATATTTTAGAGAAAACTTTACTGAAATATAGAGTTATCCTTTTTTGATAAATTAGGATACCATTTTTGAATGTATGTTCAGAAATGGATGCTAAATTATATTGAACCATAGATTTTCGTTCAAGAGTCAAACCTGATCAGAATCGATTCTTGAATGTCTCAATTTTGAATATTTTAAAAAAAATTTACTCTTATTATTGTTATTAATCGATATTTTATTTTGTTATATGTTGTTTAGTAGTTATCTTTCATCTGTTATCTTGGTACATGTTGGATAGGATGCATAGGCACCGTATTCACTTCATATACTTGGAGAACCATGAGGAGATGTTGCTAAATTTTTCATAATAATAGAATAAAATATTGACTAATAATAATAATAAGATTATTGCTCTTTTGAAAGAGATAGGGCCATACCTATTAGACATGGATAGGATTATGCATTTTTAAAATCTTACTAATAACACATACTTTAATAGTAAATATTTTTCATAGATAGATAAAAAATATCGATAAAAGTTGGATGAATGCTCGCTCTATCATTTTACCTAAATATCGATAAGATATTAGGGATTTTATAAGATTTGCACGAGAAAGAGTCGATGATCCCAATAAAATCAAATGTCCTTATCGAAGATGTCACAACAATTACTTCTAGCCTACAGATACAACATTGGAGCACTTATTGAATTGGGATATGGATAGAAAGTATACTATTTAGGATTTGCATGAGAAAAGTAGACCTACTAACATAAGAGACCAACATACGAGTCAATAGCTTGAACCAATTGGCATCAATGAGATGTTAGATGATTTATATGAAAGGGCATATTTTGACAACTCTTCTGAGAGTACGGATAATGTAAATGATGGATATTTTGAAAAACTCATGAGAGATACTAAGAAGCCATTGTATCTAAATTATAAGAAGTTCTCAATAACTGAGTACTTGATAAAACTTCTCCATGATAAAATCATGTTTGGTTAGAGTCGAAAGTCGTTGGACTTTATATTGAAATTAATCAAGAAGGCATTATCAGATGGTGAAAAACTTTTAAAATAATATTCACAGGCAAAAATGTATATACATGAACTTGGACTAGGTTATACTCCAATACATGCATGCAAGAATGATTATACATTATTTTATAAAGAGCATCAATACTTGGATTGTTGCCCAGAATATGGTAAGTTAAGATATGCTGAAGATTCTGAAAGAGATAAAAAGTGGCCTCATAAGATTTTGAGATACTTTTTATTAACATTAAGACTTTAGAGACTTTATTAGTCATCAAAGACTGCCAAGGTGATGAGATAGCATCCTGAGATGAGTATTTCTGAGGATAACATTATTAGTCATCCAGCAGATTCTATAGTTTGAAGGAAATTTGATAAACAATATCCTCAATTTGCTAGTGACCCATGCAACATTCATCTTGGCCTAGCATCTGATGGTTTCAATCCATTCGGGAGCATGAGCAATGCTTACAGTATGTGACTGGTTATGCTAATGTCATATAATATTGCACCATAAAAAAATATATGAAAGAGCCATTTATATTTTTTATCATTACTTATTCTTGGATCTAGAGCTCCTGGTAATGAGATAGATGTTTATCTGCGATCCTTAATCGATGAATTGAGAGAACTTTTGGAGATTACTGTTGTAACATACGATTCAGTTAGTAAAAAAAATTTTCGATTGCATGCAATGATAATATAGATAATTAATGATTTTTCAACATATGATAATCTATCTGGATGGAGCACAAAAGGATATTTGGTATGTCCAATTTACAATGGTGATAGCTACTCCATTAGACTGAAGCATAGAAGAAAAATTGCCTATATGGATCATCGTAGGTTTTTACCATCTAATCATTCTTGGAGAATCCATCAAAATCGATACTTTAATAAAAAGTCAGAGATGCATGAGCCACCTTGTATGATGAGCGGAGATGACATATTGGCACAACAAGAGAACATTGGTAGTGTTAAATTCAGCAAAGTTTCTAGAGGTTGTAAGTGAAAGCATAATGAATTAGAGTTGAACTAAATAAAGTAGAGCATATTTTTTGAATTACCTAATTGACAACATCTCCTACATCATTATAATTTAGATGTCATGCACATTGAGAAGAATATTTATGATAATATTATCGAGACACTACTTAACATCAAGGAAAAAATAAAAAATAATCCAAATTCTTGACTAAATCTAAAAAGAATGGAAATACGGCATGATTTGCACTTGGTGCCTCATGATGGTGGAAAATTCTTAATGCCAACTATAAATTATACATTGCATGATGATGAAAAAAAAAAATTTGTGAGTAGTTAAAAATCATAAAGTTTTCTGATGGTTTTGCCTCCAATATTTCAAGCCATATGAACTTGAAAGATGGCAATATCTCAGATATGAAGAGTCACAACTCTCATGTTATGTTGTTGCATCTTATACCTGTTGTGATGCGTGGCTTCTCCACCATAGAGGTGCAGAATGCACTTATTGAATTGGATATTTTCTTTCGAGAATTATGTTGTCAGAAATTCTAACTTGATATACTTAAGAAGCTTCAATCAGATATTACCCTATTGCTGTGTAAGCTGGAAAAAAAATTTTCACCATCATATTTTGATATTATGGTACACTTGGCAATTCACCTTTCAATGAAGACTTTGCTTGTCAGGCTAGTTCAGTATCAATGGATGTATCCTGTTGAACGATGATAATATTATAAAAAAATTAATTTTTTTACTTAATTTATAATTATAATAAAAAAATAATTACATATTTTTTATTATTTTATATATGCAGATTCTTGTATAAGTTGAAACAATATATGCGAAATAAGACACGTTCAAAAGGATCAATTATGGAAGCATATATCTCCATAAAGTATCTTACATTCTGTTCGATGTACCTTAATGATATGGAAACATGATTCAATCATGAAGAGCGTAATGCAGATAGAAAGTGGGCCGATATTAAATCTATATTATCTATTTTCAAGGTTAATGTTCGTCCTATTAGTGAAAGAAAGTACAAACATATGGATATAAAAAAATGTGAGTTGGCACATTTCTATGTACCAAATAATTATGAAAAAATCTATCATTTTATAGAGTAAGTATCTTTACATAATCAATATTATATACTTTTCATGAGGTAAAATAAATAATAAGCATGTATTATTGTAGAGAGCATAGAGATGTATTATTGCAATAAAATAATAGAGATATCGAGGAACGACATTGAAGGAAGTTCGTAGCTTGGTTCAGATAATGTGTAAGCACAATGACTATTTTGTTCAACCTTTTATTTACATATAATGTATATAGAGTTTGATTTATTTTAACTTATGTGTATGTTGTTATAGATGATGTTAATGTATCATAATAAAGAAGATGATGCAACCGAGAAATTATATGATTTGGCATGCTATCTCGATCCTAGGATTTTGTGTTATAGCTCATGTATTGTTGGTGGTATGAGATTTCATATAAGGAAGCTTGATATGCAGCGTCGGACTCAAAATAGTGAAATTTTGACATTGAGAATCGATGGAGATAATGAGATTGAATATTACGATATCCTTTCCGACATTATATAGTTAAGATATGGATCAAAATGATTTGTTTACATGTTTAAATTCCAATGGTGGGATATCAGCAATTATAGGATGGGTATTCATAAAAATGCATACTTTATAAGCATCAACTTTGCGAGAACATGGTACCAATCAGATCTTTTTATACTCGCTAGTTAGGCAAAGCAGATATTATACCTAAAAAATATGAGATATAAGGATGATGGCATATTGTACAAAGGATTGTACCAAGAGGTGTTTATAACATGGATATTCATTCTGAGATAGAAATAGATAAGGATTTCTTTTAGGAGGAAAAGAATATAACTAACTTGGGACAGTACAGTGCCAACATTGGAAGTACATCTCCTCTGATTAGGGATGATGTGCAATTCGATAATATTGATATTAGTGAATTAAATCTGAACATGTTGGAGAATTATGATGACAATGATGACAATTTTATAAATGATGATGAGGAAGATTATACCTTGGTGGATTATTGTTGGTGCAGAATTTGGTTGACATCGGATCAAGCTGGAGTCGAGGAAGATGAGGTTGCTGTCGATGACCTGCAAAATAAAGTTCTGTCTAAAGTTGGTGGTGGTGACTCCAGTAGGACCCTCCGATGGTCAAGTTAGCTCTTTTGACCAATAAAAATGGAGTGCTCAGAGAAGAGTTCGGCAGAGTTTTGGGAAGAAAAAGAAAGCTTAGAGAAAATATATCTGGAGGATCTCTTTTTATAGATGGAGCTTGTTGTAACTATCCTGATAAGTGACCATCGTAACCATTCTGATAAATATCCATCGTAATCATCCTAATAAATGTCGATCGTGATTGTCTTGATAAATGTCAATCATGATTGTCTTGATAAATGACAATCATAATTATCATGATAATTATAACCATTCAGTAGTGGGATCGCTTATAGGAATCCATCTGAAGGAACAGTCTGTAAGGAGTTCGGCTTCTGTAGAAGCTTGATTGGAGGAGGAGTCCGGAAGGAGTTCGACTTCCATAAGAGCCCGATTGGAGGAGTCTGGAAGGAGTTCGGCTCTCATAGGACCCCGACTGCTGGAAGAGTCCGAAAGAAGTTTGGCTCCCATAGAAGTCCGACTGAAGGAGGAGTCCGAAAGGAGTTCGGCTCTCGTAGGAGCCTGACTACTGGAGGAGTCCAAAAGAAGTTTGGCTCTCATAGAAACTCGACTGCTGGAGGAGTCCGGAAGGAGCCTCCTTCAGAAGGAGTTTGGCTCTTATAGAAGCTCGACTGCTGGAGAAGTTCGGAAGAAGTTCGGCTTCCATAAAAGCCTGACTGCTGGAGGAGTTTGGAAGGAGTGCGGCTCCCCGTAGGAGCCCGATTGCTGAAGGAGTCCGAAAGAAGTTCGACTTCTGTAGAAATCTGACTACTGGAGGAGTTCGGAAGGGGTTTGAAAGGTCGGCCACTGTGGAAGTTCAGCAGGGGCTTGGGGCTCGGTCGTTGTGGAGTTCGATTGGGTTCAGGAGTCCAGCTAGAGGAGTTCGGCCACTGGACGAGTTCGGCCGCTGGAGGAGATCGGATGGGGTTCGACCGCTGGGGTGAGTATTTTCGATCGAAGCTTTTCCGTGATTATCAGCTGCATTAGGCTAAGCACCACTTCGGCGGGAGCGGGATTTGTCCTCAAGAATAGTCCCCCCACTTTCGAGTTCGAAGTTCGAAGGGAGTACCAAAAAAGTGACTGTCGAAGTTTTTTTTCGGGCTCTACACTCTTTGAGGTTGAAGCGCGGGGGAGATCTTGTTTTCGACCGAGGTTGAAGGAAATCTTATCTCATGTTGACGCTGAAGTTGAGGCTCGGACGCAATAGGGCCGTTGTTGGGGTCTCTCCTCTCACTTCGTCTAAAATGAACGAGGTCTTCGACTTTGTTCACATTAGGACGGGGTTCTCCTTCTGTTCCTAATGGGCTGTGGGGGCACATAAGGGCCGTTGTCAGGGCTTCTTTCCCTATCTCATCTTAAGTGAACGTCTTCGACTTTGCTCACGTTAGGACGAGGTTCTCCTCCTGTTCCTAATGGGCTGTGGGGTACATAAGGACCGTTGTCAGGGCCTCTCCCCCCATCTCATCGTAAGTGAACGAGATCTTCGACTTTGCTCGCGTTAGGACGAGGTTCTCCTCCTATTCCTAACGGACTGTGAAGGCACATAAGGGCCATTGTCAGGACCTCTCCCTCCATCTCGTCTTAAGTGAACGAGGTCTTCAACTTGCTCGCATTAGGATAAGGTTCTCTACCTATTCCTAATGGGCTGTAGGGGCATATAAGGGCCATTGTCAGCACTTCTCCCCCCATCTTGTCTAAAGTTAATGAGGTCTTCGACTTTGCTCGCATTAGGAAAAGGTTCTCCTCCTATTTCTAATGGGCTGTGGGGGCACATAAAGGTCGTTGTCAGGGCTTCTCCTCCCATCTCGTCTTAAGTGAACATCTTCGACTTTGCTCGCATTAGGACAAGGTTCTCCCTCCTATTCCTAACGGACTGTGGGGGCACATAAGGGTCATTATCAGGACTTCTCCCCCCATCTCGTCTAAAGTGAACAAGATCTTCGATTTTGCTCGTGTTAGGATGAGATTCTCCTCATATTCCTAATGGACTGTGGGAGCACACAAGGGCCGTTGTCAAGGCTTCTCCCTCCATCTCGTCTAAAGTGAATGTCTTCGACTTTGCTCGCATTAGGACGAGGTTCTCCTCCTATTCCTAATGGGTTATGGGGGCACATAAGGGCCATTGTCAGAGCTTCTCCTCCCATCTCATCTAAAGTAAATGAGGTCTTCGACTTTGCTCACGTTAGGATGAGATTCTCCTCCTATTCCTAACGAGCTGTGGGGGTACATAAGGGCCGTTATCAAGACTTCTTTCCCTATCTCGTCTTAAGTGAATGTCTTCGACTTTGCTCGCATTAGGATGACGTTCTCCTACTGTTCCTAATGGATTATGGAGGCATATAAGGGCCATTATCAGGGCCTCTCCCCCCATCTCGTCTAAAATAAATGAGGTCTTCGATTTTGCTCATGTTAGGACAAGGTTCTCCTCCTATTCCTAACATGGCAACTTTCGGTTGTATCTTTTCTGTCATCACATAGTTCTTGTACAAAGAAGTAATAATACTGAAATGAAGTTTTATTGAAGAAAGATTACTGGTAGTACATTCTCAGATTTTTTGAGTTTCAAGGTCGTGGAAGCGTTATTCCCCTGAGCTTCTTCAGGCGATAAGTATCGGACCGGACGACCTCCTCTATTTCATATGGGCCTTCCCCATTTGGGATAAGCTTCTCCTAGATCTGAGGCTGAGAGATGGTGACTCGTCGAAGTACTAGGCCCCTCAGAGATAGCATCGATGATGCCTGGAGATGGTCGATCTCTTTATTGTTCCTTTCTCATTTGTGGGTCTAGCTGTGGTAGCATCTTTGGCTTGCTTCAGGCCAACGTCTGTGGAGCATTGAGGGAAGAGTATTTATGAAAACTTCTAGGGAGAACTTCTTCACTCCCTTCCATTGGGGCTTCTTTGATAAAGAGCTCATGGAGGAGTTTGACCTCGCTTGGGCTCGGAGGGAGTTCGGAAGCACGGCAGAGCTTCACTCGGCTTTCCTTCCTCGGTGGGCTCGCTCGGCTCGCTGATTCGCTGCTTACCAAAGGCTTCATCGTCCTTGGTCTTGAAGGCCTCTTCAGCTCAGGCATAACCTTCAGCCTAAGCTAGCAGATCGGCAAAGTCCCTGGGTACTTCTTCTTCAAGGAGAATAGCAAATCATTCTTCTGAAGGCCGCTCTTGAGTGCGGCCATTGGATTGATTGGTTTAGGTTCCGAACCTCCAATGTAGCAGCATTAAATCGGGTGACATAAGCCCGGATGAATTTTCTCTCCTTCTACTTCATGTTCATCAGAAAATCCAAACCTCGGCACGAACGTCGACTGCTGATGAAGTGAGCTGCGAACTGATAGCTCATTTGATCAAAGAAAAAGATGGGACCCGGCTTAAGTACCGAGTACCAATTCCTGAAGGCTTCCTTGAGGGTGGATGGAAAAATTTGGTACAAAATAGCATCTGACATTTCATGGAGCAACATCATTATTTGGAAGGCCTCCAGGTGATCAATCGGATCAGAGGTTCCATCGTAACTCTCAAATTGCAGAAGCTTGAAGTTCGGCGAAATTGGTTCCTACATGATCCTCTGAGAAAAAGGAGGATCAGTGCGAATATCATTACCGTGTGAGGAAAAAGTATGATGGAGTTCTTCGATTCATCGGCTCATTTCTAGGAGCCTTTGATCCAGAAGATCTTCACATTCGTTGATCTTCAGGGTTTTTTGATGGAACGGGTGCGAAGCTTCCCCTTGGGTCGAGTCGTGGTCCGAGCATGGGTCTTCCATTCTCTGCTTTCCCTTTTTAGAGACCAAAGATCGGGTAGCTGAGGTCAGCCATTCCCAGACCATAGGGCTTCTTAGAAGCTTGCTTCGATCGAACTAATACCAAGGCCTGTCGATGTATGGCCTACATCGCCTGTGCGAGACCACGAATCTGCTGGACCAATAGATTCAACTGCTCCATATCCACCATGGTTGAAGGTGGAGCTCGAGTAATTGGAGTTGGAATGGATGTATCTAGATGGGATCTGACTGTAAAGATCGTTGATCGTCGGGTCGAAGCTTTCTTGGAAGGCATTTTTTTTGGAAAGAACTATAGAGAGAAAGAAGAGAGATCGCTGCTGAGCACTTCTTTAAGATCAAGAGAACCTCAGAAATAGAGGACCCTTCCTCTAGTGCCAATTATGTTACTGCAGAATTTGGTTGACGTCGGATCGAGCTGGAGTCAAGGAAGATGAGGTCACTGCCGGTGACCTACAAAATAAAGTTTCATCTGGAGTTGGCGGTGGTGACTCCGGTAGGACCTTCTGACGGTCAAGTTAGCTCTTCTAGCCAATAGAAATGGAGTGCTTAAAGAGGAGTTCGGCAGAGTTTCGGAAAGAAAAAGAAAGTTTAGAGAAAACGTATCTAGAGGGTTCCTTTTTATAGATGGAGCTTGTTGTAACTATCCTGATAAATGACCATCGTAACCATTCTGATAAATGCCCATCGTAATCGTCTTGATAAATGCCCATCATAATCATCCTGATAAATGCCAATCACGATCGTCTTGATAAATGATAATCATAATTATCGTGATAATTGTAACCATTCAGTAGTGGAATCGCCTGTAGGAATCCGTCTGAAGGAACAGTCTGTAAGGAGTTTGGCTTTCATAGAAGTCCGACTAGAGGAGAAGTCTGGAAGGAGTTCGACTCTCATAGGAGCCCGACTGCTGGCAGAGTTCGAAAGAAGTTCGGCTCCCATAGAAGCCCGACTGGAGGAGGAGTCTGGAAGAAGTTTGGCTCCTATAGAAGCTCGACTGCTGGAGGAGTTCGGCTCCTACAGTAGTCCGACTATTGGAGGAGTCCGAAAGGGATTTGAAAGGTTGGCCGCTATGGATGTTTGGCTGGGGCTCGATCATTGTGGAGTTCAATTGGGTTCGGAGTCCAGTTGGAGGAGTTCGGCCACTAGACGAGTTCGATCGCTAGAAGAGATCGGATGGGGTTCGGCCGCTGGGGTGAAAACTTTCGATCGAAGCTCTTTCATGATTATCAGATGCATTAAGCTAAGCACCACTTCGACGGGAATGGGATTTATCCCCAATAATTATGATGATGAAGATGTCGATAATCCTCCTGATGAAGAAACAGACATTGATTGATAATATGTAATTTTTTAAGAAACTCATATCTTTTAAATTTCATATATCATTTGGTATTGATGTAATTTTTATCAATATTATATTATCTCTACTATATTGTTTGATATAAACATGGCACTAGGAGGACGACCCCGGAGGCTTACACAAGGAGATGCTGGTGCATCAGCTTCTTAGCAGCGGTCTCCTAATGACTAGGTGGTCACATTAGCCAGTCCAGATTAATTTTATGTATTATAATTTTTTATATTTAATTTATTTTAATTTTTTATTATTTATAAATAACTAATTTTAAGCTATGCCATTAGAAGGACGATCTAATGGAGGGGACCGACGTAGAGATGTCAGTACCTCTTCATCTCAATAACACATTACTGGTGAGGCAGGCACATCATCTCCTACCATATATTATTTTTATATAATATATTTTTTGTATTATATTTATTTTAAATTTTTATCATTTATAAATAATTGATTTTAAGTTTTATATTTTGCTGTAGCTACCAATACTATTATTAGGTAGACACGTGGAGCCGCCAGAAATGAGAAGCTGGAGAAATGAAGGAGGGCACATCCCGGGGAGAGGATGAGGATTGTCATCCCACCGGGATATGTCATACCAGTAGAGTGCCACATCAGAAATCCGTACGTGTGAAAGATAGGCATTGTTATCCGTTCGTACGCTCCCCTGATGCTGACTGATTGGCATAAAGTTATGAGACCACAGCAATAGGTCCTCCTCAACCATTTACAGGTAACTAAATATAATTTTTAATAATTATTTAATTTTTATTTTTTTGATAAATCTCATATATTGTACATTATTTTTGCAGCATGATTTTGATATTCAGAAGATTGATACTCCGCATGTGCGGGAGGCTATCCTTCGATATATGGGGTGATTGCTTAGAGGATTCAAATATGAGCTCCATACCCATTAGAAGGAGGTCTTCCAGGCATGTGGGACGGCGGCGGCACATGAGACACTGCACAGAAGTGTATCATGCCCCGATTGGAATCTCCTCTGCACCATGTATGAGGATCCTGCATATCGGATATAACTATTATGTATAATAAAAATATTGATTATTGAATTGATATGGTATTATAATACGTTCACTAATATCTTCATTGCATTTGTTTATTAGGCCTACTATGACAAGACCTCATAGAGCAAGTCGGGGCTCACGGTGATGCATTACGGTGGATCAAAGTCATTTGCACAGTATCAATATGAGCTGGTAAATACTCATATATATATCTTTAATGATTTGTTAGAATATGTCTGTGTCAGTATATTTACATTCATAAATTTTAGAGAAATATCGAGATAGGATAGCTACTCAAGTGGATTGACGTCTACCAAAGGATCCATCATCGGACAATGGGCAAGTGACTTTTCGGGACTAGGAAGAGACATGTGAGTATAATTAATTAAGTTCTATTTTAATTTTATTATAATTTAGATTTTTTATTATATTTATTTTTTCTTTAATTAGGACTACATGATGGAGATACAATCCCAGCCCCTAGCTGAGGGATCTATTCCACCCACAGATGATGATATCTATGATGAGGTGCTCGGTAGGAGACCTAGCTATGTTACGGGATTGGGATATGGAGTTGTGGCTCTTAGCTCCTTTCGAGCAGCACATGTTTCTTATGATGCTCGTCTACATGAGATGGAGAGAAGACATACTGAGATCGAGAGGAGACATCAGGAGGAGATAGTAGATCTACGGTGGGCCAATGTCGAGCTTTCGTTCTAGCTTTAGGTATTTGGGACGAAGCTTGATGAGTTATGTCACCGTATGCCTCTTCCATCGACTTTCGATGTTCCTGCTGATGCTTATGATTAGGACTCTATTGATGATGATGATGCCACCTCCCCCATTGATATTATTTTATATTATTTTTAATTAATATATTTTTAGTATTTATATTAGATAATTAGTTTGTTAACTTAATTTTTTAATTTAATGCAAGTCTATGATATGTCACCATCGATATGGAGTTTTATTTTATTTTGATATATTTTTTTAAAGAACATGTAGTATGTACGATATTTTGTATATGTACATGATTTTTTTATATGGATGTTTTAAAGTAAATGAATTTGATTTTGGCATGTATTTATTTGTTATGTGGATGTTATATGTTATGTTATTTATTATATGAATGTTATATGGATTTCTATAGGTTTTAAAAAATTAGCATAAATAAAATTATCTAATTTTTTTTATAAAAATAATTAGTGACGCAAAGAAAACGTAGGTAAAGAGTTATAGTGATGATCGATAAATCTAAATAACTATCGCTAAATAGTATGCCAGCATGCCACTTTTAGCCATATTTTATAGTTACCAACATAAATTAACATTGCAAAATATTTATCGATGCAAATAAATGTAGCCAAATCTAATGTAACAGTCGTCAAAAAGCATGCCAGCATGCCACCTTTGGCCACACTTAATAATTACCGAAGTAACTTTACATCGTAAATTATTTATTGACATAAAATAAGCGTAGGTAAATTATTTTTTTATCGATGGTAATATTTCATCACTAATAGTTTATCGATGTCTATATTGTATTGCAAAAACTATTATTTTTGATGTTTATTTAGCATAGGTAAATATTTATTTGCCGACATAAATTTCTATCAGTAAAAATATTTTTGCTGATGTTTATTTTGCATAGATAAAAATCAATATTATCGATGATTATTTTACATCGATAAATACCTATTTTTCGATGCCTTTTTAGTATAGCTAAAACTAATCTCCGATGTTTATTGTAACGTCAGTAAAACTTATTTTTTCTGACGAAGTTTTTGAAAACATAGGTAAATGAAATCAACGATGGCACTTTTGTCGACGTATTTTTTGGCATATTTTACATCGGTAGATGTAATTAGTGATGTTTTTTTAGGATTTAGTTATGCTTTTTTTTACATAACTAATTATCCTTTTTCTTGTAGTGAGTTCTAAGGTGGAGGTGGCATGTAGCTTTCTACAAGCTTGAGGTTCAGGTATGAAGATCTTGAAGAGCTTGATTGGTGCTTCGAAGATCTGAAAATATAAGATGGAGCAAAGAACCAGAGTCAGAAGAAGTATCAACTAAGAAAAGGGCCTATCACACAGGTGGAGCTATCTCGAATATAGATCGAGCTGGCACGAATTGAGATCAAGCCAGCTCGGACCGAGATCGAGCTAGTCCTCTTAGGCAGACAAAAAATAGTATTGAAAAATCTATGACATGAGTTATAGTCAAGCTGGCTCGGGCCTCCGTCGAGCCGGCTCAAACACGGTGGACAGATCAACATGGGATTTTTTATTTGGTCTTTGATTAGATTTGATCTAAGAGATCTTAAGGTCTAATTTGAGAGGTCTTAGGGAGGCTAATTCATGTATGGATCAGATTTAGATGTAAGGGATGAGAGCATGTAAAATCATGGGTGTACATTGGTTTAGGTGAGTGCTTTCATATATTAGATTAGCTTCGGAGAGTTTTTGAGCTAGGATTTGTTAAGATTCATATGAAAATCCTAGGGTATATAAACTCAGGTATTGTAACTTTTACAATAAGATTGAATCAATATAGAGCTTTTTTTCCTAACTCTCTTCTTTTTTCTCTTGGATTTCAATGCCAAAGCAAGGGTTGCCGCCCCCTTCGCTTGTTCTTCTTGATGTTTGTTGGTTTAACATCCAAGTCTATGTAAGAGATCGATCCTCGATTATGGTTTCGAGCAATCATGGGAGATAACAATTGGTATCAGAGTTGCTAATTATTCCAATAGTTTGATATCAAAGCTTGGTTGAGCGTGGAGGAGGAAAAAGATCAAATTTTAGCTGAGGATCAATAGCGAGGTTCAAATGTAAAGGCTTTCTTGAGATTTTATGAGGAAGAAAGGGATCTAGAGGCCGTTGTCCATCCTTCCTAATCAAGATAATTTTTAGATTGATCATGAAAGGCAGCAAGTTGAAGATGGGATTTGAAAAGTTTGGCAGAAAAAAAAGTTTCACGATGTGGAAGGTTATGATAAAGGATCTACTGATTCAGAGGGGACTAGATTCGATCTTGAAAGATAGGTTGGAGAAGATGATAGACAAGATATGGATATTCTTAGGAAAAAGAGCATGTACCATGATTAGGGCTTGATTGGCAGATGAGGTTTTGTATGGAGTATTGAAGGAGAGAATACCTAAGGGCTTATAGTTGAAGTTACATTAGTTTTACAGGAAAAAAAATATGTGCAATAAGTTGATGTTGAAGAAGCAACTGCACAGCCTTCAGATGCAGAAGGGTGAAGAAGTTGCATGGCATATTTAGCAGTTCAACCAGATGAGCATGGACTTGCTCAACATAGGAATGAATCTTGAAGAAGAGGATGAGAGTTTATTGTTGGTGTGTTCGCTACCTAGGAGCTTCAATCCATTGACAATTATGCTACTGTATGATAAGGAGACACTCGTATACGAGGAGATTATATCATTGCTCAGGTCCAACGAGCAACGAGAGCAGATGACGAAGAGGAAGGTCTTCCAAGAGGATCTTGTTAGGATAGATCCATCAATTATGAAACACGGATCATCTATAGAAGATATGGCACCACTTGTTGCTATGAAAAGATAGAAGAAAATAAACAAACACAACCATATACGTGATTCGATCCAAGTGCCTATATCCATGGAACATGCAATGCTTTACTATTGAGAAAGAATAATAGAGGAGATACAATCTCAACTCACCAATCCTCTCTCTCAATCTAGAAGCACTCACCCATACAATGCACTCAAAGTAATCCCAAAAAGATCTCCCTCACAGATCTATCGATCTAGGGTCCTCGACATCCCTGGACATGTTGGAAATTATATTCCAAAGCTAATCGTCAGCCTGTTGATGATTGAGATATTATAATTAATTTATTAATTAATAAAAAATATTTTAACATCTTTTTTCATCATAAATTTACATCTTCTAATGAGCTCTATTGTTGTGATGAAGTCCTTAGGACTATTTAGTTTCGATAAAGAGAGGATTTATCGATTAGTCCTTAAATTTGTTCACGATCAAATGACAGCGTCTATCGAGCATAGATCGTTATATGTCATATAGGTTGCTTGTCCTCTTAACTAAGGAGTGTGAAGATACTGGTATGGCATACAGGTGAGATGTATGGGTACATCATCATTAAACGTGACCAACTTCAGAGCATTCTACTGTCGAGAATGTCTGTGATGGGATATAGGTATAAGTATCTCTTAGACTTGAGATCACTTCAGTGACTTGTAAGCAACTCACTGTGCTTTGGTATCGGACTAACTAAATTTTTAATTCAGCAATGAAAGGCTTTTGGGCATAGTCAATTACTTGCGAAGTCAGAGTGTGATCAAGATGGAATTGACTACTCCAAGAGTTGGAGAAGAATGCATCACTGTATTTCAATATAGCAAAATCTTGGTCAGGATAATCCATCAGATGGATTTGATATTTTGAAATACAATGTGGACAATCTGATCAGAGTTGATAGTTAAACTCTGAGGTATTCTACGAGCATTATGGTCAAGGGGATGAATGGAAACTATATTTGTATGGGTTCTAAGGATGGTATTCTACACCTTTCGACCTATCCGATCGAAGGATATCATTGCTAGATGGTCACTTCGATTGATATAAAAATTTATTTCTATGCTACCAACTTAGATTTGAATCTATGAGATCACACACGTTAGAGTTCATATTTTGATCGGATGGTTGATCAGCGATTTAGAATCACTTTAGGGTTAAACAATCAATACGATTGGTGTTTAACCTAGTGCAAGTGTTGCAGGAGGATCGATCAGTAATTTGATTGCTAATTGACTTAATTTGATTAAGCTAGAAGATTGAGATTAAGTTTAATTAAATATAATTTAATTAGATTTGATTTGGGCTTGATTGGATCAAGTTCAATTGGCATATTGGATAAGTCAAGTGCAAGGAAGAACTAGTCCTAGTCTAACTAGGACTCGAGTCAAACCAATTTTTTAATTTAATTAGAAAATTAAATATAATTTAATCTAATTTAATTAAGTCTTTAAATAGGTTAGGATCTTATTTAATTGGGTTGGTTTACTCTTATTTTTATTTGATTAAAAGATCCTGTTTGACCAAGTCAAAACATGAGTCCTAGTGTGAGTAGGACTTCCTATTCCTTGGGCCACCTAATCCTCATGCCCCATCCTTTTCTCTTTATATTTTTACGTGAATAATCTTCATGCTCAAGGTTTCTCATGCCTCCCTTCTCTCTTCCTTTTTCTCATATGGAAGTTTGTTGGAAGACCAAGTCAAAAAAGGAATTAGTTTTGCTTAAGGATTCTATGAGATACAATCATTGTCAACCAAAACTCTTTCCATAAGTGTGCAGACCAATCCTTCCTTATTTTCTTTGATTTTCATGGTAAAAGAGAATATTTTTTTTTTGTGCCTCCTTGCTGGTCCACGGCAAGAAAAAAAGATGGGGGCGCCCAAGAGTTGGGTGCCCCAACAACTTCCCTTATTTGGTCCTTCCTAGTCTGGGTTTTTGATCTAACTTGGACTCTACATATCTCTTTATTTAAAAAGAATTTTTAGCTAAAATTTTCATGGATTGTAGATATTTGAGATTCCTCTTTGGTGTAAAAAAATTAGAGAAAAAATCATCTAGGTTGTGGAGATATTAAAAACACAAATCAGGATGTCTAGAAAAGAACAAAGAAGAAGAAGAGGGTCTTATTCTAGGGTTTTTGTTGTAGATCTCTTTCTCTCTTTTTGTAAGCTTTTGAGAGGTGTCTCAGTATTACAAATCTTTCTCTTTTCTTTTAATATTTTAGAGTATCTAAATTTTGAAGAAAAAAGCATCGAATCAACCTTCGAAGAGAGATCAGCATAGTACTAGCATACTGTGCTAATTTTCTACATCGGGATCTCTAATCATGTTCGTGGGCTCATGTGGATGACTCCTAAAGGCCAGACATGTGTATGGCTCATGACTTCATCCTCAAACCTAGATCAGTAAGTTAGAATATCTAACTTGCTCAGGTAATGATCTGATCTATTAACTTCATACCTGCATTTGATGTAGTATAGATCTAGGTTGATTTGATCAACCTTTTCTTTCTTGTATAATTTTAATTTCTAATTTAATATCATACCTTGATTATGTAATAGATCTAAAATTTAGATATTTATATATTTATTTAAATAAATATTTAATTTATTTAAGTTTTTCGTTCTATGATCTTGAAAAAGTTTCAAGATATATCCGCAAAACTCTAGATCTGGTTCCTTCAATTGGTATCAGAGCCTAGATTCTTGTTACATGATTTTTATGTATGTTTAGATTATTTTTTAGATTAGATCTAATTTATAATTTAATTATTAAATTTAAAATTAAAAAAAATAGATCTCATGAACTACCATAAGGTTGTCCTGCTGTAAGATTTACCCCTTACAGTGAAAAGGTTATCCTAGTTCATGATGTTCTGACTCTAATCATAAATTTATTAGATTTAATCTAATCTTATTTATAATTTAATAAATTTAAAATAGTTTTAAATCTAAAAATAAAATATTTTAGATTGCATGGACTACCATAAGGTTGTCCTGCTGTAAGATTTACCCCTTACAGTGAATAGATTGTCCTAGTAGGTGCTGATCTAAAATATTGATCATAAAAATTTTAGATTAAATCTAAGAAATTTTATGATCTGATTAAAAATATTTTAATCTGATTTCAATCATCATAAATATGTTAGATTTGATCTAGAGATATTTATGATTGATTATTATTGAAACTATTTCAATTATATGAACCTATTTAGATTAGATCTAAAGTAGTTTTATGTTTATTTTACTTGCATATTGATTATAAATCAAACATGCAACTTGATTGATAGAATCATATTATAAAAATATTTTATAAATATAAAAATTATTTTTGAAAAGCCGAACCCCAACTCTAAGCCCAAAACTTAATTGAGAATTAAGAAGTTGATTGATTAGGATCTAGGATTGTGAATTGAAGATCCTAAGGCGCAAATTATAACACATTAGGTTAAATGGGTTGGTGGGGATTAGGTCCATTAATTGGGTGAGACCTAGGGTTAGATTAAAGAATGGACTTAATTAGAGAATTGACTAAATCTAATTAATTATTATCTTAGATTAGATCAAGGATTCTTTAGATCAATTACAATAGTTGTAGTTGATCAAGTCTATATCTTTAACAAGACCCAAGATGGACTTGATTCTTAACTATGCGGTCTACCATGAACTGTTAGGTTGATCTAATTAAAACTAATTAAATCGGTTGATGTCTAAGGTAAACCAGACCAATAGTTTTTAATTGGCAGTCTGCTTACCTGACTATTTCTGATGGTGTCTAAGACAAGCTTTGACAGACCCTCCCACCAATCGAGCTTGCCTGGCCTTTTGGTGAGATTATGTTTTGATTGAATTACTTGACTATTCGAGCTGACCCATGTTAGCTAGATAAATCAGTATGACTAATTTAGGTGCTCCTAGACCAGCCTATTAGTGGTCTCCTTTAAGCTAACTTGGTGAAGCCAGTGGGATGATCATGATAAGCTGGTTAATCTGACCTACTCACTTCTATAAATAAATCTTCTAAAATTATTAGGTTCCTAAGATGAAATAGATATATGATAACTGGATTATAGCCTCCTATTAAAACGGATGATAATAGATCCATTAGTTGGATAATCATTGGAGGTCCAAAGGTCTGGTGCTTATCGATTGATGAAATTATCATTCATTATATGATCTCTTTGATACATCTTTCTAAATGGTGGTCAGATGGGCCAACCAAAGTTGGGCCTGATCATTCATTGGTTAGATGGGCTAAGTATGGTCATGTTAATGGTTGGACCTAACTGGACCCTTTTCTGAGAAGGCCAAAGCCAATTGATCAGGGACTGGGGTAAAATTTAATTACTAAAAATTATTTTAAAAAATAATTAGTTATGAACCTATCCTTAGATGTACATAGGTTGGCCAATCAATGTTGGACTCATGTGCAGTCTATGTGGATTTTAGTACCCACTAAGAAATTAGAGTAATTCCTCGAATTGGAGGTAGAGGCTACCAATTTGAATAAATAGTGAAAAAAATCTTTTGATTAAAGTCCAAATCTTTAGGTTTAATAAATCAATTACTAATTAGGTTTTGATTTTTCTTTGTACAGACATGGCCACTTTCCTATCGCTCTGATCATTATTGAACAATAATAAGTTGGTGGGATCCAACTTCGGTAGCTGGTACCAAAAGTTGAAGATTATCCTAGAGCATGAACGAATCCTATATGTGCTGACGGATTCTACACCTGAGGAGCCAGCTGCCAATACACGTGGAACAGTCAAAAATACTTATCAAAAGTAGCTTAGTGACTGAACCATGGTGCGCTGCATTATGCTGACTGCAATAAGCGATGAGTTCAGTCTTAGATTTGAGACAGCTCAGCCAAATGAAATGCTCCAAGTATTGGAGGATTTTTTTGGCACACTCGATGACGTTGAGAGGCATAAGACTAGTTGCATCATCTTCAACGCCAGAATGTGGGATGGAGCCTCTATCACTAATCATGTACTATATATGATTGAGCTAATAGAGCGCTTGAGCAAACTCAGCTTTTTCTTACATGAACAACTTGGAAAATATGCAATACTGAACTCGCTGTCAAAGTTTTATCTCCCATTCCTTACTCATTACAGAATGACAAAGCCTAAAGTAAACTACCATGGCTTACCAGGGTTACTTCAGAACTTTAAGAAGGATCACCAGCTCCATAAAGAGTTGGTGAACTTAGTAGGAGCTTCGTCTTTTGGTTCTCGACCCTTTAGGAAAGGAAAGAAGAACAAAAAGAAGAAAATAAGAAAGGTAAAGTTTAGGTTGGGACATCAATGCAGGGCCAAATCAAAAAAATCAAGCCCGATAACAGTCAAGCTGATACTACTACAAAAAAGGACTACAGCAGCGGTTCATAACCACTATCGTAGCCCAAAAAACTGCTGCCACAGGCTATGGGAATGATGTCCGACCACCTCTAGGCTCGTAACCGCTGCCATATCTCCTCTTATATCCGATCTCTGATAGCATCATCCATCAAACGTCAGTCTCTGAGCTCTATGAAAATAATGTCCAACTGCCTCACAAGCACTTCAAAAAAGAAATGCATCTCCCACACGGTCTCTCCTACCGGCCTTTCCTCCGCATTGTAATAGACCATCACCTGATGCTGGCAGTTCCACACGTGTGCCATACGTGTGGGATCATAAAATATCTGATTGGATGATGCACCTGCAATGCAAATATGTTATGCAAATATATAAGTATACAAATACTAAATAAAAAATAAATTTATGCTAATATAATAAAAACGTACACTCAGATGCCTGCATAGTAGCATGTGCCTCAGATATGGACGATGGTAGAGACTTAGCTGCCAGTGGAGTAGATGCCATCGGTGGAGTAGATGTCGATGGTGGAGGTTCCTGAGCAGTCGATGCTAAGATAGATGGAGTATGCTCTGACTGCTCCTCAGATGCTGAACTACACATAATCCGCCGAGGGGTAGGGGTGAAAGCTAGATGGTATTTCGGTGCCATCATGACTTATAATGTTAATGAACATTAATCAATATAGCATGTTGAACAATAATATTATTATAGCATCAATAAATAGTCTCTAATATATACACTAATCAATTGATAGGTCTATCGTTATGCAATGCAATAAACAAAAGCAACATGATATAAACATTCAGAAAATGTTATACAATAAATTCTACAATATGAATTACATTCATAAATAATTAAGGATGAGCAACAGTCATAGATCTTATCTCTTGCGTGAACCTTGGTGTTAATCCAGAAACTTGAAAGAAAAATAAAGTAGATGATGGTGGCACTTTAAAGCTTAAAGTTGGAACCTTAGAGAGACATATCAAATTCTATTCGCTTGGAAGCGAGCCGGCTCTATGCCTGAGACAATCGGCTCTATGCCTGAGACATTCGGCTAGGGTCCTTCCCTAGCCAGCTCGATCATGGCCCGAGCTGACTCGGCTACGTATCCGAGCTAGCTCGACTGTGTGCCATCCTCTCGATCACTCCCTCTCTCGATCTCTCTCGTTAGCGACGGTGGTGAGGCCAAACCCCTCCCTCCCAGCTTTTCCATCACTTGATCTTCCTCTCTCCCTCTCTTGATCTCCCTCATCGGCGAGGCCGTACCCCATCCCTCCCTCTCTCACTCTCTCAATCTCCCTCACCGACAAGGCCGGACCCCATCCCTCCCAGCGATGCTGGTGAGGTCGGACCCCCTCCCTTCCTCTCTCGCTCTCTCAATCTTCCACTCTTCCTCTCTCGATCTCCCTCGCTGGCGAGGCCAGACCCCCCTCCCTTTCAATGATGGGAGCAAGGCCGGATCCCTCCCTTCCTCTCTCAAGTACAAACCCGTTAGATATTCGGATTTGGATCCGATATTAGTAATTAAAATTAGGTCTGGATCTGAATATTTAGATTCTAATCTGCACCCAATCCATTGACAGATCTAGTCCACAGACGCCGACATGGCACAATCCAAGGCTACCACCACGGTACGGTCCAAAAACTATAACATGTAGATAATTATAATATTTATAATAAATATTTATAATATTTATTATAAATATTCTATAAATTATTATAAATATATATAATTAATAAATAATACTATAAAATTTAAAAAAAAATTATACCTGCGGCTGTAGAGAGCGGATCGTATCAAAAGCTTCGAGGATCGTCGACGACGATGCTAGAGGAGGACGATGGCACTAGAGGTAACCTACGAAATAAAAGTAAGATAGTGAGATAGAGAAGAGAGAAAAAGAGGAAAGAGAGAGAGCAGGGGCGGTCGGGGATGGGGGTCAAGGGAGGGGGCATAGTGACGAGGAGGTCGAAGGAGTTTGCACTTGACGGAGAAGGGTCAGAATGGTGGTGGTGGTGGTGGAGGGTGGGATTTTATAGGGGTTGAAAGAGTAATGGAGGGGGGCTCACTGGATGGAAGGTTTGGTTTTGCACCAGGGTCGGAGGAGGATAGTGTGGGGGAGGGGTTTCATGGGGGATCGGTGGAGGGTCGAGGGTGGATGGGGGTTAGTCGGAGAGGGAGTTTCATAGGAGGCCGAGGAAGGGTCGGATGGAGGTTCGATGGAGGGAGGGTTTGTTGGGGGTCGAGGGGAGGGTCGGATGAGGAGTGGGGGGGTGGGGTTTTGTGGGGGGTCGAGTGAGGGTGCAGGGGGTTTCGTCGAAGGGGAGGTTTCATGGGGGGCCGAGGGAGGGTTAGATGGGGGTTCACGCAAGGGGGTTTCACTGGGGCCAAGGGAGGGTCAAATGGAGTGGTGGGGGCTGGCAGGTGGCGGGGAGGGGTAGTCAGGGATGGGGGGGTCAGAGGGGGAGGGGGAAGGAAGGGGGAAGGAGCCTCACCGACGACGAAGAGGAGAGGAAGAGAGAAAGAGATTGAGCGCATATGGAAGAAAAAAAAAATTTAAAAATTTTTAACCTAACCTACAGCAGTGGTTATCGAACCACTGCCATAGATTTATGATAGTGGTTATCCAAAACCACTGACATAGATCTATGGCAGTGATTCTGTAACCACTGTCGTAGATCTATAGTAGTGATTTTTGATAACCACTGTCATAGATTGAAAATAATTTTTTTCTTATTTTTCTCTAAATATTATATAATTTTAAAATTTAATATCTATCTTCACCATTAATTATCTAAATAATTATTATTAGAGTGTCATCACAAAAGATTGCCTCGATCCGATGGCCCTAGCTTCATCGATCAGAAAAATTTGATTTTGATGATTACGAACAACGATGCGATGATCTGATAGATGAAGACCTTCAATAATTTTGAAAATCTACAACGATGATCTCGATGATATTTGTAGCATACTATCAAAGTTTTATTTCAATCGAATATTGTTATCATGGTCAATTTAGTATGGAATGATTTCGATCGTTAAATTAGAAACAAGTGATCAAAGGGTTAAACGGCATTCGATTATGAGATAATTTTTTAGTTAAATGATCTTTGTTATAATTTTAAATATTTTATATGACGATGATAGTAAAATTCAAATCATTTTCGTATAAACTATTCATATTAAGCAGATATTGCAAAAGCATGAGCATAACAATTAGTGAAGTTTTAGAATGGTTATCATGAGACGTATAATTTTAGATCATTCTTCATCTTACAAGTTGAATTTTATAATTACCACCATAAAAAATAATTAAAATAGTAGGCAAGATCATTTATAAAAAAAATTATCTCATAATCGGACATCGTTTGGTCCTTTGATTACTCGTTTATCATTTAATGGTTGAAACTAACCTATACTAAATTGACTAAGATAACGATATCCAATTGGAGTGAAACTTTGATAGTATGCTACAAATATCACCGAGATCATCATTGCAAATTTTTGGATCCATCAAAGGTCTCCATCTATCAGATCATCGCATCATCGTTCATGATCGTCGAAATTAAATTTTTCTGATCGACGAAGTTAGGGCCATCGGATCGAGGTGACCTTTTTTACGATGATACTTTAATGATAATTATTTAGATAATAAATGATAAAGATGAACATTAAATTTTAAAATTATATAATATTTTAAAAAAATATGATAATGGTTATAATTAATCACTGTCATAAATCAGATTATAGCAGCAGTTTCTACTAAACACTGCTATAGGTCCGATTTATGACAGCGGTTATAATGAACTGCTGCTATAGGTCCGACCTACGACAGTGATTTTCTGTAATCGCTGCTATATGTCGGACCTATGGCAGTAATTATAAAAATTACTGCCATAGGTCCAACCTATAGCAGTGGTTAGCAAAAATCGCTGTCATAGGAGCTGTGGCAGCGATTTTGAAAATCGCTATCATAGTATGCACTACTATAGGCCATTTTTGTAGTAATGTGAATGCTTCTTTTGCAAGAAGCGAGGGCACTAAAAAAGAAACTATCCTCAGTATATTACCTTCCTAGATCCGAATAGGCAGAGAAAGAAGCAAGCTATTGCTGGGCAAGATATTTATATGATAACTCCTTACAATTCTTTTATTTATGATATTACTGACTAGATATTGGATATTGGTAGTCCTTACCATATTTATAATTCATTGCAGGTGTTGTAGGTTAGTAGAAGATTCGAGCAAGATGAGAGATTCCTAAATGTTGGAGATGGAAGACCAGTTCTAGTTTAGGTTTAGAAATTTTGAAACTTATATTTGAATCTCATACCGTTGTTCTTAATGATTGTCATTTTTATCCTAGTTTCTTTTTAAATATCATTTCTATAGGCCTTTTGACTATGAACAATTATGAAATTTCAATAAAGAAACAAGTTTATAATGTCATTGTGAATGGTGTTACTGCTTTTTATGGATAATTGAATAATGGTGTATATATATTATCACAACCTATTAATGTAATCTATTCTACTAGCAAGCATCCTAGATTAGATAGTGTATCAGATATCTACTTATGGTACTGTAGGCTAGATTATATAAACAAGAATAGGATAAATAGGTTGACTCAAGAGAGAATCCTTGAAGTCTATGATTGTTAATCACTTTCAATCTGTGAGTCCTGTCTTCTTGATAAAATGACAAAATCACCTTTTACTAAAAAAGATGAGAGAGCCAATGAGCTCTTAGGTTTAGTACATACTGATGTATGTGGATCAATGAGCATAAGTACCAGAGATGGATATGTCTACTTCATCACTTTCACAGATGATCTATCCAGATATGGATATGTCTATCTGATAAAATATAAGTCAGATTCTTTTAAAATGTTTAAACAATTCTGAAGTGAAGTAGAAAAATAAATTGAGAAGAGTATTAAAACTCTTTGATCTGACCAAGGAGGAAAATATCTTTCTGATGAGTTTCTCGCATATCTAGGAAAGAATGGAATTCTCTTTCAATGGACTCTTTCTGAAATACCACAGCAAAATAGTATGTCTGAAAGGAAGAATCGGACTCTGTTAGACGTGGTCCAATCCATGATGGAATTTGTCAGCTTGTCGATATCTTTCTGAGGATATGCACTTGATTCGGCTTGTTATCTATTAAATAGGATCCCAAGTAAGTCTTTAGTTAAAATCTCATATGAGATATGGATAGGACGTAAGCTAGCACTTTCACACCTTAGAGTTTGGGGGTGCCCAGCTTATGTCAAATGGTTAATTACAGATAAACTTGAACCTAGGTCTAATAAGTGTACATTCATATGGTACCCAAAAGAGACCAAAAGATACTATTTCTATCATGCTGATGAACAAAAGGTGTTTGTCAACCTTAGGCAACCTTTTTGAAAAAGGAGTTTCTTGGTGAAGAAATTGTTGCCTCTAAGGTTGAACTTGATGAAGTTCAATAGATAGAAAATCTGACATAGAATGTTGAACCTATGTCAGATTTGATCAGATCAAATGCAAAGCTTAGTGAACCCGCACCATTAAAATGATCCGATAGAGTACCGCGCCATCCGGATAGATACTAAAGATTCTTAGTCTAGGATGGTGATCCCATCAAACTCGATGAAAATGATAAGGACCTGATCACTTATATGGATGCGATATAGAGATCCAACTTTGAAAAATGGCTAGAAACCATGAGATCCAAAATAGATTCCATGAAGGTCAATGATGTATGGATATTAATTGACCCACCTGAAGGGGTTAAACCCATTGGGTGTAAATGGGTATTCAAAAAGAAAAGAGGTGCAGATGAAAAGATGGAGATCTATAAAGCCCGTCTGATTATCAAAGGGTATCATCAATGTTATGGTATTGACTATGATGAGATAATTCTCTCCAGTGGCAATGCTCAAATCCATTCGAATAATACTTGCAATAGCTATCCACCTGGACTATAAGATCTGGCAGATGGATGTAAAGATGGCTTTTCTAAATGGAGAGCTAACCAAAGAGGTGTATATGATATAACCTGAGGGGTTTACATCCATAGATGAGTCCAAGGTGTGCAGGCTTCAGAGGTTCATTTATGGATTAAAGCAAATATCTCAAAGTTGGAACATGCATTTTGATAAAGTGATCAAAATATATGGCTTCATTAAGAATGGAGAAGAACCCTGCATTTATAAATGAACAAATAGTCCAGCAGTGGTATTTCTTATTTTATATGTGGATGATATTCTCTTAATCGAAAGTGGCATCCCCGTACTATAAGGAATAAAAGTCTGATTGTCATCACAATTCTCCATGAAGGACTTAGGTGAAGCATCCTATCCTAGGAATGAAGATCTATAGGGATAGATCTAAAAGAATGCTTGGTATATCCCAGCCTACGTACATAGAAACTATACTGAAGAGGTTCGGCATGGAGAATTTCAAAAGGGGCTATCTTTCGATAGGTCAAAAATTTTTTCTCTCTAAAAAGGATTGTCCGACAACTCCTAAAGAGAGAGAAAGTGTATGAGTAGAATTTCATATGCTTCGGTAGTGGGGTCTATTATGTATGCAATGATATGTACGAGACCAGATGTGGCATACTCACTAGGAGTAGTGAGTAGATACCAGTCTGATCATAGAGAAAATCATTGAAAGATGGTTAAAATCATCCTTAAGTATTTGAGAAATACTAAGAATCAATGGTTGGTTTATGGTGAGTAAGATCTGAAGCTTGTGGGATTTACAAACTCTAGCTTTCAATCTGACCATGATGATAGTAAAAATGTGTCGGGGTATATCTTTACTCTAAATGGTGAAGCCATCTACTAAAAAAGTTTCAAGCAGCATGCAGTGGCTGACTCTATTTGCGAAGCAGAGTACATGGCAGCATCAGATGCAGTAAAAAAAATTGTATGGCTAAGGAAGTTCATCACCGAGCTCAGAGTAGCACCCTTTATTGATGGTCTAGTCCTGCTCTAATGTGACAGCACTGATGCCATAGCTTAAGCAAAGGAACCGAAGGCACACCAGCGGACAAAGCACATTCTGTGCCACTTTCATTTGGTCTGTAAAATCGGAGATCATGATGATGTCGACCTTCAGAAGATCGACGAAAAGGAGAACCTAGCCGACCCCTTCACTAAAACCCTGGCAATCAAGGAGTTTGACAACCATAAGTCGAAGATAGGTATTAGATACTATACCGAGTGGCTTTAAAATAAATAAAAGTTATTGAAAATTATGTTCTAAAATCAATCGTCAGCCTGTTAATGGTTGAGATATTATAATTAATTTATTAATTAATAAAAAATATTTTAGCATCTTTTTTTATCATAAATTTATATTTTTTAATGAACTCCATTATTATGATGAAGTTCTTAGGACTATTTAATTTTGATAAAGAGAGAATTTATCGATTAGTCCTTAAATTTATTCACGATCAAATGATATGCTATTAATTAGAACGACAACGTCTATCAAGCATAGATCACTATATACCATATAGGTCGGTTGTCCTCTTAACCAAGGAGTGTGGAGATACTGGTATAGCATATATGTGAGATATATGGGTACATCATCATTGAACGTGATCAACTTCAGAGCATTCTATTATTGAAAATATCTCTGATGGGATATAGGTATAAGTATCCCTTAGACCTGAGATCAACTCAGTGACTTACAAGCAACTCACTGTACTTTGGTACCGAACTAACTAAATTTCTAATTTAGTAATGGAAGGCTTCTGGGCACAGTCAAGTACTTGCAAAGTTGGAGTGTGATTAAGATGAAATTGACCACTCCAAAAGTTGGAGAAGAATGTATCACTGTATTTCAATATAGCAAAATCTTGGCCAGGATAATCCATCAAATGGATTTGATATTTTGAAATACAATGTGGACAACCTAATTAGAGTTGATAGTTGAACTCTAAGATATCCTACGAGCATTATGGTCAAGGAGATGAATTATATGGAAACTATTTTCATATGGGTTCTAAGGATAGTGTTCTACACCTTTCGACCTATCCAACTATTGGGTATCATTGCTAGATGGTCATTTTGATTAGTACAAAAATTTATTCCTATGCTACCGACTTAGGTTTGGACCTATGGGGTCACACATATTAGAGTTCACATTTCGATCAGATGGTTGATCAGCGATTTAGAATCATTTTGGGGCTAAACGATCAGTACAATTGGTGTTTAACCTAGTGCAAGTGTTGCAAGAGGATCAATTAGCAATTTGATTACTAATTAGCTTAATTTGATTAAATTAGAAGGCTGAAATTAAGTTTAATTAAATATAATTTAATTAGATTTAGTTTGGGCTTGATTGAATCGAGTTCAATTGGCTTATTGGATAAGTTAAGTGCAAGAAAGAACTTGTCCTAGTCTAACTAGGACTCAGATCAACCAATTTTCTAATTTGATTAAAAAAATTAAATTAAAATTTAATTTAATTTAATTTAATTTAATTAAGTTTTTAAATAGGTTAGGTTCTTATTTAATTGGGTTGGTTTACTCTTATTTTTATTTAGTTAAAAGATCTTGTTTGACCAAGTCAAAATAGGAGTCCTAATGTGACTAGGACTCCCTATTCCTTGCACCACCTAATCCTCACGCCCCACCCTTTTTTTTATATATTTTTATGTGAATAATCTCCATGCCCAAGGTTTCTCATGCCTTCCTTCTCTCTTTCTTTTTCTCATATGGAAGTTTGTTGGAAGACCAAGTCAAAAAAAGAATTAGTTTTGCTTAAGGATTCTATGAGATAGAATCCTTGTCAACCAAAACTCTTCCCATAAGTGTGCCAACCCATTCTTCCTTATTTTTTTTTATTTTCATGGTAAAAGAGAATATTTTTTTGTGCGCCCCCCTTGCTGGTCTATGACAAGAAAAAAAGATGGGGCGCCCAAGAGTTGGGTGCCCTAATAACTTTTCTTATTTGGTCCTTCCTAGTCTAGGTTTTTGACCTAACTTGAACTCTACATATCTCTTTATTTAAGAGAATTTTTGGCTAAAATTTTTGTGAATTGTAGATATTTAAGAGGCCTCTTTGGTGTAGAAAAATCAAAAAAAAATTCATCTAGTTCATAGAGATATTAAAAATATAAATCAGGATGTCTAGAAATGAATAAAGAAGAAGAAGAGTGTCTTATTCTAGGATTTTTGTTCCAGATCTCTTCCTCCCTTTTTGTGAGCTTTTGAGAGGTGTTACAGCATCACAAATCTTTCTCTTTTCTTTTGATATTTTGGACTGTCCAAGTTTCAAAGAAGAAAGCATCGGATTAACCATTGAAGAGATATCAGTATAGTGTTAGCATACTGTACTGATTTCCTGCATCAGGATCTCTAATCGTGTTCGTGGGCTCATGTGGACAACTCCTAAAGGCCAGATCTGTATGCAGCTCGTGACTTCATTCTCAAGCCCGGATCAGTAAGTTAGAACATCTAACTTGCTCAGGTAATAGATCTGATCTACTAATTTCATACCTGCATTTGATGTAGTATAGATCTAGGTTCATTTGATCAACCTTTTCTTTCTTATTTGATTTTAATTTTTGATTTAATATAATATCTTGATCATGTAATAGATCTGAGATCTAGATATTTATATATTTATTTAAATAAATATTTAATTTATTTAAGTCTTTCGCTGCATGATCTTGAAAAAATTTCAAGATCTATCCATGAAATCCTAGATCTGGTTCCTTTAACTCTGTGATCTTCTCAGCCTCTACATCAAGCCCCAACCTCTGTCCTTAGACAACCCCATCATTTTAGGATACTCTCGACTTTCATAATGCTCTTGGCACGTCCTGAGACCCCTGGCTCTCTCTGAGACCTGCTCCTGATCTCTCTGAGAAGCTCCTGACACTTTCTACTCAGATATCCTCCTCGACTGCTGCACCACCGAGCCTCTCTCAACTCCCATGCCTCCAAGAAGGTACTATTGCAGCACTCCAATGCTTCCTGCCTTATCTCTGCACCACTTAAGAGATTTTCCTCGAGACTCTCTAACTTCCTGGATCGTCAGGTCTTCTTATAAGCTCTAATCATTCCAATAGCCATCCGATCAACTCTCGCATGCTCTCCTAGCCGCTGGATAGCACAACAATTCCATAGATCCCATGAAAAAGCTTCAACACGCATGCCCGTGCGTGCTTGCCTGCATTGGGTGCATCCCTGTTGTTCGCCTCCATCGAGCCGGCTCAATCCACAATCGGACTGGCTCAACTACATCGGCCTGAGCACTACTTTCTACCTTTCTGAGAGAGCTGGATCGAATCTACCTCGAGACGACTCGATCTCATCCCAAGCCGGCTCAACTACGTATTCAAACCAGTCCGACTATATATTGGTTAATCTTTCTCATGACTCCTGAATCTCATTCTTAACTTATCGTGGATCGAATCTCGAGGCACCAGATCTCAATAGGTCTTACGATTTCAGAGAGGCCCAGAAAAGGAAAGAAGAAGGGTAAGCAAAGGAGCAACAAGAAGTCTAGGAGATGCTTCAAGTATGGTGAAGCATAGCACTTTAAGCAGGAGTATCCACTTTGAAAGAAGTGCAAGAAAGGAGAAAAGTCAGATTTCATTAGTATAGTCACTGATGGATAAGAGTCAGATGGGCTCTTGTTGGTTTCAGAGGAGCCCATAGGGTGCGGTATATCCGAGATGGCTTCAAAGGAGTCTGCAAAGTATGGAGGGTTCAAAGGGATAGCGATAGTATTCGAGGTGCAATGGTAGGCCCCATAGTATAGCGTTGGATGGTTGGCCTAGGATAACTCGATTATAGAATTGACTTTTGCAACATCAAGAGGACTTCAGTTTTAGATGGAGCATCAGACAGAGGTGGCTTCATAGGCTGAGGAAGATGTGGCACGAGTTCAGGATAGAGGGATGAAGAGGGAGGAGCGATATCCTAGCATCAATATTAGAGATGCATAGTTTCAAGTGGAGTGGTATATGCAGGTGGACATGTATGGTTTTGAAGAGACTATGTTAGATGGAATAGCGAGTGTCGGCACAGGAATGCTATGGATTCTTCAAGAAAGTCCAAGATAAGTGATGCAGCTGTCAAGCAAAAAGGTATCTACAACTCCAAAGGTGGTGCCAAAAAGCAAGCTAAGATCTTCAACAAAGAAGGCAGTCATCCCAAAAGCCTCAAAAGGAACTCAGCAACTGAAGAAGGATAACGGTGGCAAGGTCTGCACAAGGAGCTATCAAGGGATGCATCAATAATGGGATCATATAAGAGAACATTGCCAAATGTGCCAAGGCTTGGACGTATCAAGATGGAGATTGTAGGATTTGGTATGGTACTCTCAAACCTTAGAAGGCCATAGGAATAGTCAAGGTGTTGACTCCAGAAGACTAGGATAGGTGTGGTCCTAGGGCTAGGATAGAAGTAATTCTAGGATAGAGGCGGCATATAGCTCTCCATGGGCTTGAGATTCAGATGTGAGGATATTGAGGAACTTGGTTGATACTTCAGAGATCTGAGAATACAAGATAGAGTAAAGAACCAGATCCAAGAAAAGTATCAGCCAAAAAAAGGGATTGGCACATAGGTAAAGCTAGCTCGAATATAGGTCGAGCTGGCTCGAATTCAGAATGGGTCAACTCGAATCGAGATCGAGTCGATCCTCTCAAGTAGATAAAAAATAGTATTTAGAAATATGTGGCATGAGATGTAGTTGAGCTGGCTCAAGCCTCCATTAAGCCAGCTCAGACATGGTGGATAGATCAACACAGGATTTTCTATTTGATCTTGGATTGGATTTGATCCAAGAGATCTTAAGGCCTGATTTGAGAGGTCTCAAAGGAAGCTAATTCATGTATGAGTCGAGTTTAGATTCAAGGGATAAGAGCATGTAAAATCATGAGTATACATAGGTTTGGATGAGTGCTTTTATGTATTGGGTTAGCCTAAGAGAGTTTTTAAGCTGGAGTTTATTAGGATTCATATAGAAACTCTAGGATATATAAATTCAGATATTATAACTTTTATCATAAGGAATCAATACAGAGCTTTTCTTTCTAACTCTCTTCTTTCTTCTCTTGGGTTCCAATCCAAACCTAGGGTTGCCGCCCTCTTTCCTTGTTCTTCTTTATGCTTGCTAGTTTAACATCCAGATCTACGTAAGAGATCGGTCCTTGATTGTGATTCTGAGCAACCATCGGGGATAGCAATTAATATCAGAGCTGCCGATTATTCTAATAGTTTGGTATCAGAGCCCGATTGAGCATGGAGGAAGAAGATCATGTTTCAACAAAGGATCGGCGGTGAGGTTTAGATCTAAAGGTTTTCTCTAGATTTTGTAAGGAAGGAAGAGATCTAGAGGCTACTGTCCATCCTCTCTAGTCAAGATAATTTTCAGATCTATCTATTTATTTTTTTTATTTGTATGGATCATGGAAGGCAGCGGGTTGAAGGTGGAATTTGAGAAGTTTGATGAAAAAGATAGTTTCACGATATGGAAGGTTATGATGGAAAATTTGCTAGTTCAGATGGGGCAGAATTTGGTCTTGAAGGATAGGCTCGAGGAGATGATAGATAAGGTGTGAGTGTCCTTGGAAAAAAAGGCATGTGCCATGATTAAGGTTTATCTGGCAAATGAGCTTTTGTATGGCATGTTGGAGGAGAGAATATCCAAGGGCTTATAGTCAAGATTACATTAGCTGTATATGGAGAAAAATATATACAACAAGTTGATACTGAAGAAGCAACTGTATGCCTGTTGGTTTATGTAGACCGTGCGAACCACATGAAAAATAGCATGCCAATCTATAGCTCCCTCGTGGACCGCAGGCCTTGCCTGCCACTGGGCCCACATGCACCTACACGGCTTGCACCCATGAGGCCCATGCGTGCATCTGGGCTGGGGCACCTGCGCGTGCTTGCGCACCTGGGCTGGGCCATCGCGCAGCTGGTCTAGCATGCCGCATGCTGCCAGGCTAGGTTAGCACCGCCGTCGGCCTGTGGGCTATGCCACTCGCTCCAACATTCCCTACACGTATCTCCTATATCTAGACTCCGATTGGACTATTCTTGATCTTGTTGGATTTCATTCATCATCCTGAATCTTGTTCTGAATTTATTGTGGATCAAATCTCGAAATATTTTTCTCAACATTGATATCTCATATATAAGAAGAGTATTACCAAAGCAACTATGAAGAAGTAATGAAGTGATGCCGAAAAATCATACATTATGAGAATGCCAAATTAACCATGCCATAATACCCATCATTGCTTTAGACCTATTCTCTACTTAAGCATTTATGAACAAATCAAGAAATGCTAGCAAAGAAGCAGGTGGAGAATTAAGCTTAGAAGTCATGGCCAAGTATGTCTAGCATGGCTCAGCAAATGGATAAGTAACAATATCATGCTCCAAATCTTCCACGGTATTGGCACCAAGATCACAAAAAGTTGAAGAATCAGGTAAGATGCCTCTTCGATTTAAAGAATTTTTACAAAGCAGACAATTCCACATAAGCTTCCATAAGAAATATTTGACCCGTAAAGGAATCAAAAGATTCCAAATCCAATTAGATTGTGGTGAATGAAACTCCTGATCAGAGACGGAAGAACTGATATAATACTAGATGCAAAAACATTTACAGCATTAGCATCAAACTAGCAGAGTTTATCCGACCACGGATGTAATGGGATAGGAATCTTCATAATAGCAAGAATTAAATCAGCATTAAAGCATGAGTTAATAACTTGCAAATTCTATTGCCTATTTGAAGTATTAAAGTCTGCAACAGTAAAAGAAACCAAGTTGATATTTGAATTAATAAAGATAGGCAATCTAGATAGTAGCACATTAGAAATCCAAGGATCGGAGTAGACATTAATGAAAGTACTAGTACCAATCATCCAAATAAGAAAATTCTGCAACTAAGAACCATTTTTACAGATTTTGTTTTAGATAATTGAGCATTTTTAGGGTTTGCAATATCCGGTCTAAGTGCCTTTGAAATTATATTTAGCTTGAACTAACCGAGCTCAAAGTCAAGTGGGGCTAAGGATAAGATTTATAGCTATTTTATCCATTAAAACTAATTGTCTATTTCTCTATAGCCCAAGACCATCATGATTTTTTGGCTTGCAGATTTTGATCCACACAGACACGTGAAGACTCCATTGGCTTGAAAGATGATCCCATAAGAAAGCACGGAACTCTTTTCCCGTAACATTAAGAACTGAAATGGGTAGATGGACTGAATGCATGGTATAAAGAGGAAGAGAACAAAGAACTGATCGCAGAAGGGTTGCTCTACTAGTAAATGAAAGAGCCTTCCACTTTCACCCATTAATTTTATTGTCTAGCTAAGCTATAAGATAATTAAATTCATTAGCAACTAAAAAAGTGGCAGATACAGGTATGCCCAAATAATTTCAAACCCCTTTTTTAATTGGCATTTAAAAGATATGCAAAATCTGCTCCTTAACAGCTAAAGATGATAAAAGACTTAACATAGTTGATAGCTTGCCCAGAGATATCACAATAAGTTTCTAGAACAGACTTCAACATTAAACCATCACGTGTGGTAGCTCGGGTAGTTAAAAGGTAGTTATCAGCAGATAAAATATGAGAGTTTACAGGGCCCTATGGTCTTGGTTTATAAGCTCGAAGAAGTTTCGACTGAATGGTACGCGAAGATAAGTAGTAAGCATTTTAGAGTATAGAATAAATAAATAATGAGATAAAGGGCATCCTTGACGCAACCCACAAGAGATCGAGAACCATTCTAAGGGAGATCCATTTATAAGCAAAGCAAATTGAGGATGTGAAACTCAAGTAAGAATCCATGCTATGACCTTATCGAAATTAAAAGCTTGAAGGAGATGAATTAGATAACTCTATTGAAATCAGTCAAAAACTTTCTCCATGTCAATCTTAAGGAGCATGAGGCTACAAGATGAAGGAGCTTTTAAAAGAGAGTGCATTAACTCTTGAGCTAATTAACAATGTATTATCCATAATGTTCCTCCCAAGGGCAAAGGCAGCTTGAGGGGCAGCCACTAGATTAAGCATAACCTTCACTACTATAGAATCGGGCTATGGCAGCGGTTTGTAACCGCTGCCGTAGCCCAAAAAATTACTGCTATAGGCTATGGTAGCAGTTAGCTAACCGCTGTCACTGTAGCCGTCGCCGTAGGTCTATGGCAGTGGTTGTTACAACGATTATTAAAACCACTGCTATATAGACCCTATTGCAGTGATTTTTAAACCCCTGCCATAGGCTTGTCTATGGCAGCGGTTATAAAACCACTATTATAGACAGTCTATGACAGCGGTTATGGAATCACTGCCATAGCCTTGTCTATGGAAGCGATTACGTAATCACTGTCATAGGTCTAATACAGCGGTTGACACATTGCCTACGACAATGGTTGGCACGTCTACGGCAGCGGTTGTAAAACCACTACCGTAGCTTCTGAATAATTAAAAAATATAAAATTTTTAATTTTTTATATATTTTATCTGACAAATGTAGAGGTATATAACACAAAAAAAATATTATAAACATAAAAATATTTCTAAAATACAAAAATTTTATTATCGAATAAAATTTATTATAATATTTTTTAAAAAATACATCAAAAGTTTCCTAAATCTACATTGACGTCGTTCCCGGAAGATGGAGCACGAGCTGGAGGCGGAGCTGGAGCCAGAACAGAAGCTGGAGCTGAAATGCGCGCCAACATATCCTCAAAGTCCGTGAAGACACCTCCAAAACGTGTGCTGAGCGTCGACACCATGTCTCTCACGATGCTCTCCAAATAAGATGCATGCTCCTCAGTTCGATCTGCCTGCATCGTAGCATGATTTGCCCATGCCAACGCAGCCTCAAGCTCCTTCCGACTGACGACATCGAAAGCCTATGAAGAAACGCTCGCCTCAAACCAATAGCTGATCGACATATGTCCGGACCTGTATCAGATCCTCCCAGAGTGCTCAGGCCCTAAGATCTAAGATAAATGGTCATGGGGGCTAGAGATATCCGGGCCCTCACTCGCGAGCGCATCTAACTGATCTTGTAATTGTAAGTGCAAATAAAATTTTATAACAGATGCTATAATACTAATCATATGTACTAATATATTTAATACTTACAAAAATTCTTCCAATCGCAGTGTTCATTGGCCTGCCCTTCTTGTCCGTATGGCTGGATCGGAAGATCTCGCTATGGCTGGGTATCACTCCATCTGTCATCAGCTATAACAATGAATCAGTTTATCAAAAATATGAAAAAAAATTAATTTAATTTATCTACTAAAATTTAGAATTCATTATCTCTTTATGCATACGACTGGCCATAGACTCATGGCCGAGAGTGTGCGTATACTCCTGAGCTATCCAGTTCTCCCGATTTTGACGAAAGATAGCCTAACAAGTATTCAAATAAATAATAAATATTTTAAAAATATTTAAATATAACTTTAAATATATTAAAAAATTTAAAAATTAGTAATTTTATCTCGAACTCCTGGCTCCTCCAATGTATAACCATCCTCTCCCACTGACTCAAAAGATAGTCATATATCCATGGAACAAGCTCCTCTAGAGTGTCTCGTCGATACCCAAGCCATCCTCTATGGAGCTTGACCTTATAGCCCCGGTATAACTCTCCGATTTTCTTCAGTTGGGCATCTTGAGTCCTCTCGTGATCAAAAAAGTCGTACCTCCTCTACACAAAGTTATCAAAAATCAGTTATAAAATTATTCTAATCAAACACAGTGTAAACATGTAAAATGCATAAATATAATTAAGATGCACTTATCTATATCTCCTCCCACATCCGATCCCTGATAGTATCATCCATCAATCGCCAGTCTTTGGGCTCTACGAAAATAATGTCTGATCCTCTCACAAGCACTCTAAAAAAGAAATACATTTTCCGTGCGGTCTTCCCTACTGGCCTCCCTTCTGCATCATACTGTACCATCATCTGATGCTAACGATTCCACACATGCGCCATATATGTGGGACCACAAAATGTCCTACTGGATGATGCACCTGCAATGAAAGTACATTATGCAAATATATAAGTATATAAATACTATATAAAAAATAAATAAATAATATAATAAAAATGTACACTCAGATGTCGGTGGAATAGAATGTGTCGGAGATGTGGATGACGGTGGAGGCTCAGATGTCGGTGAAGTAGATGTAGCCGGTAGAGTAGATGTTGACGGTGGAGATTTCTGAGCAGCCGATGCGGAGATTGATGGAGTATACTCCGACTACTCCTTAGATGCTGAACTCTGTGTAATCCATCGAGAGACTAGGATGAAAGCTAGATGGCATTTTGGTGCCATCGCAACTTGCAACGTTAATAAACATTAACCAATATAACATATTGAACAATAATCAAAGATATTGCCTAGGTACCATCCCTAATTACATATAAATATACGGATACCAAAGATTATGTACACTAATTAATTGACGGATCTATCACTATGCAATGCAATAAACAAAAGCAACAAGACAGGGGTTCTCTTAGTGACTGAGGGTTCTCTTAACAGTCGACATGGCTCACGGTATGGCCTACCGGTACGATATGACCCAAGGCATGAACTACTGACATGACATGGCATGACATAGCCTACCGACACGGCACGATCCAAGGCATGGCACGGCACGGCATGGCCTACCGATATGGCACGGCACGACCTACCGATACAATATGGTAAGGTTACATTTTCATTCAATATTAGGTTAAATTTAAACTTTAAGACCAAGGAATAGACTTTTAAAAGCATTTAGGTTACTCTTATGAAATATTTATATGTATTGAATCTAGCTTTTGTTTTACTGATTATTAATAAATCAGTTAAGGGTTGATGTTCAATTTGGATGATTTTGACTCGTGTTTAGATTTTATGTTTCATTTGAGTCTTGGTTGATTTTTCTGATCCATCTGCCAAGTTGCACATTTTAATCTTTAGCATATATGATAACATTCTATGTATGATATTTATGGTATCTACCGACACGGCATGGCCCAAGGCACGGTCTATCGATACGGCATGGTACGGTATGGCCTACCGATACGGCACGACACAGTACGGCATGGCCCACCAATATGGTACGGCATAGCCTATCGACATGGCACGATTCAAGGCATGGCACAGCACGGCCCATGCATGGCATGGCATGGCCTACCGGTATGGTTGCATTTGTATAATTACATATAATTATACAGATGTCGAAGATTATGTACACTAATCAATTGACGGATCTATCGTTATGCAATGCAATAAACAAAAGCAACAAGATATACACATTCAGCAAATGTTATCCAATAAATTCTACAATGAACCCCCTCCCTTTCAGTGATGCCGGCGAGGCCGGACCCCCTCCCTTCCTTCCCCTCTCTCTCTCGATCTCCCTCGTCGACGATGGCGGCGAGGTCGGACCTCCTCCCTCCCTCTCTTCCTCTCCCTTTCTTAGTTTCGGATCTCAAAATTGGATTCGAATATTCGAGATCCATTAGGATCCAGGTTTGGTACTTCAAGTATGGATCCATCGGATATTCGAATTTAGATCCGGTACCAGTAATTAAAATTGGATCTAGATCTGAATATCCAGATTTTGATCCAAACCCAACCCATTGACAAGTCTAGTCCAGTGATTAATAAATGATACTATAAAATTAAAATAAAAAATATACCTACGACTATAGAAAGGGGGTCACAGCAAAAGCTCCAAGGGTCACCGACGATGGTGCTAGAGGTAACTTGCAAAACAAGAGCAAGATAGTGAGACAGAGAGAGAAGAAAGAGAAAGAGAAAGAGGAAAGAGAGAGGAAGAGGGGCCCGGAGGGCACCATGATGAGAAGGCCAAGGGATGGGGAGGGCAGGGCGGTGGCGATTGGGGATGGGCAGGGCAGGCGACGGCGGCCAGAGATGGGGAGGGTGGGTACGGGCGATCGAGGATGGGGAGGGTGGGGGTGGCGGCCGTGGTCGAGGATGGGAGGGCGGGCGACGACGGCCGGGAGGGGAGGGTAGGGCGGTGGTCGGGGAGGGCAAGGGATGGGCCGATCGGGGATGGGGAGGGCGGGGGATGGGCGACCGAGGTGGGGGGGTGGGGACAGGCGATCGAGGAGGTGGAGGGCGGGCGATCGGGCAGCGGTCGAGATCGAAGGGTGGGGGGTGGCAGCCAGGGAGGGAAGGGTGGCAGTCGAGCGACGTCGGGGTGGGAAGTGGCGGGCGACAGACGACCATGGGAGGGGCGAGCAGAGGTGGCCAGGGATGGGAGGTGGGGGGGCAGCGGCCGCAGTTGGGGATGGAGAGGGCGGGGGGCGACGACAGCCAGGGATGGGAAGGTGGGGGGCCAAGCGGCCGCAATTGGCGATGGAGAGGGCGGGGGGCGACGACAGCCAGGGATGGGGAGGGCAAGGGGTGGGAGGTTGGGCGGCGGCAGGGTATGGGAAGGGCAAGGGGCGGCGGCTGAGGATGCGGGGGGTGGGTGGTGGCAGGATGCGTGGAGTCTCATCGACAATGGAGAGGAGGGAAGAGAGAGAGAGAGAGTGCGCAAGGGAGAGAAGCAAAATTGAGAATTTTTAATCTAACCTATGGCAGCGATTTTCGATCCACTGACATAGATCTATGACAGCGGTTACTGAAAACTGCTGCAATAGATCTACGGCAGCGATTTCATAATTGCTGCCATAGATTTATAGCAGTGGTTTTCAGTAACCACTATCGTAGGTTGAAAATAATTTTTTTTTTATTTTTTCTTTAAATATTATATAATTTTAAAATTTAATGTCCATCTTCATCGTTCATTATTTAAATGATTATCATTAGAGTATCGTCACAAAAAATCACTTCGATCTGATGGCCCTAGCTTCATTGATCAGAAAAATTTGATTTCGATGATCACAAATGATGATGTAATGACTAATAGATGGAGACCTCCAATCGATCCAAAAATTTGCAATGATGATCTCGATAAATTTATAGTATACTATCAAAGTTTTACTTTAATTGGATATCGTTATCATGTCAATTTAGTATGGAATGATTTTGGCCATTAAATTAGAAACAAGCGATCAAAAGGCTAAACGGCATCCGATTATGAGATAATTTTTTAGTTAAATGATCTTTGTTATAATTTTAATTATTTTATATGATGATGATAGTAAAATTTAAATCATTTTCATATGAACTATTTATGTTAAGCAGATATTGCAAAAGTAGGAGCACATGCATGTAACAACCAATAGAGTTCAAGAATAGTTATCAGATGATGTATAGTTTTATATCGTTCTTAGTCTCACAAGTTGAATTTTATAATCACCACCATAAAAAAATGATTAAAGTAGTAGTCAAGATCATTTATAAAAAAAATTATCTTATAATTGGATACCGTTTGGTCCTTTGATCACTCATTTATCATTTAACAGTCAAAATTTATCTATATTAAATTGACCAAAATAATAGTATTCGATTGAAGTAAAATTTTGATAGTACACTACAAACATAACTGAGATCATCGTTGCAGATTTTTGGACATATCGAAAGTCTCCATCTATTAGATCATCGCATCGTTATTCATGATCATCGAAATCAAATTTTTCTGATCGATGAAGCTAGGACCATCAGATCGAGGTGATCTTTTGCGATTATACTCTAATGATAATTATTTAGATAATAAATGATAAAGATGGACATTAAATTTTAAAATTATATAATATTAAAAAAAAATAAAAAATATATATATTACAGTGGTTATAAATAACCGCTACCACAGATCAACATATAGTAGTGGTTATAGCAGTGATTACAAGAAATTATTGTTATAGGTCCAATCCATGACAGTGGTTGTCCTAACCACTGCTATAGATCGGACTTATAACAGCGGTTACAAAGAACCGCTGCCATAGATCGGACCTATGGCAGCGGTTAAAAAGAACCGCTGTCATAGTCACCGCTACCATAGGTTAGACTATGACAGCGGTTAAAATGAACCGTTGCCATAGGTCAGACTATGGTAGCGGTTTCTTATAACCGCTGCTATAAGTCGGTCCTATAGCAGTGGTTCTTTGTAACCACTATCGTAAACTCTATTGCAGTCATTTCGAAAATTGCTACAATAGTATGCGCTGTCGTAGACTCTTTTTGTAGTAGTGCTTGGATATTCAGTTCACCAAAATTTTAGCAGCAATTTTATAGATGTATTGATAAGAGTTATGGGCCTAAAATGATGACCCAAGGATAAGCTAGAGTCTTTAAGGACAAGATCTATATATGCTTATTTCCAAGAAGTTGACATGGTAGCAATTTTAAATAAAAATTGAATGGTCACAATGATATCCTATTAGATTAGATCACAAAATGCTTGAAAGAAGAAGATTTGAAAACCATCAAGACCCGACGATTTATATAGATGAAAGAAAAATATAGCTGTCTCAATTTCAGCTTGAGTAATATCAATAATTAATTTAGCATTGCTGTCCATTGATAATGTATGAGACAATTGAGGAATGGAAGTGTTATGAAGCAGCCATTAAATATTCCATCTAGCTTTAAAATGTTGTACAAGAAGATCTTGAATATCTTGTTCAGTATCAACAATATTCCCAGCATTAGTTTTCAGCTGATAAATCCAATTATGCTGATGCCTTAATAAGGTGGATCTATGAAAAACCAAGGGTTAGCATCATCCTCTTTGAGCCATTGAATGCTGCTTCCAAAAGATTTCTTGCATGCACAGATTTTTATGAAAGGCCCTTATGAATGAAAGTAAGGAGAAATGTTGGTCATGAGAAAGGCCTCTTTGTTGAGCTTTAAGCTCTTAAAGAGAAAGAATATGAGAGTTTAGAAAATAAGTAGTTCAAAACAAATTACCAACCTTCTTCTTATTCCAATGGCCCACCTTACTCCTCACTCACATTATCAAGGAGCAAAGAGAGCTTGTCAGTAGGGAGGCATTGCATGCTGGTGGACCAAGCAGCACTAACAATTTCTCTTATCCCATCATACATTATCCAAAATCTCTCAAATCTAAAAGAAGAACAATGTCTATGCCATTTAGCAGTGATAGAGAGAACGAGAAGACAGTGATCTAAAGCAAACCTTGTTAGATGGATATTATAAGATTTGAGATAGAGGTCAAACTAATTTTTAGAGGCAAAAATCTGATCAATTCTTTCCCACACTCTAGCCAATCCCATCCTATTGTTGCACCAAGTATATTTAGGACCATCAAAGCCAAGATCAATCAAACCTGTATTCCGAATGAAGGACTTGGACTCTTTAATATCTCCATCAACTTTAAAAGGTTCACCTTACCTTTAATCTTCTACCGATAGGATGACATTAAAATCTCCAATTAAAAATAGAGGAAGCTAAATTTGCAGGACTTTAGAAACAAGATCTCAAACAATACATCTTTGAATTCTATAAGTGCTAGCATAAACAATAGTAATAAGTCAAGATGGACCTTAATCAAGAGTAATAAGATCAAAACAAACTTGATGATCAACATGAAGAAAGGTTATTTGACCTAAGGTTTTTTTGCCAAGCAACTATAATTCCACTAGAAGCCTAATAGATGGCACTATATAATCATCCCAAGAGGGACCTAAGATGCACTGAAAATGAGATAAGGAATGTATAGAAAGTTTAGCCTCAACAAAACCACATAATTAGGATCATGTTGTCTAACTAATAACTTGACAAACTTAGCAAAAGGGGGCTTTGCAGCACCCCTACAATTACAAAATAAACAGTTCATGTGTGAGAGGCAGATAGAAGTGAAGTCTCCACATCTTTCAGCTTCCTATAGGATTTATTTGAACTCTCTTGTGAGGTAGAAATATTAACTGAAATATGGATAGAGGTCATGTTTGAAATAGAAGACTCAACCATATCTAGAGGAGTAGCCAATTATTGATGAAGAGTATGCAAATGCATTTGATGAGAAGAAGATGATGTTCCTTACTCTTTCTGGAATGAAGCAGTTGGTAAGGAAACAACTACCCCTTTATTTTGAGAAGAGAGATGATGAACCTAGTATAGTTAGAGAAAAACTTGTAGAACTTTTTGAGACTACCCTCTAGACTTTCTTTTTAGAATTAGAATCCTGCGGTTTAGTAACAAGAAGAGAGGAGTCAACTTACTATTATAATAAAGTAGAATTAGAGTCTTCAAGGATAACTGCTTTATGTTATGGAGACTCCGAACTAGGAGATTTGACTGAGGCACGATTGAGGGTAGGAGAATGCTTGCATTTCTCTTTCTATGAAGCCCCTAATGAAGAAATTTTTCCACCACGCATGCCAAATCATGATAAAAAATTTGTAGCAAAAAGGATCCGATCCAATACATGCGTGTATGAGATCACATCTCATACATCCAGATCAGGATCATGATTTTAATATTTAAAATTAAAAAAAAATAGAAAAAAATTATGAAGATCACATTTTCACCATTGCATGGGTAGATATCCACCACGAATCTGATGATCTTCGAGATTCCTTGATCAGCCACATACGTATCTGGCCTCTATGGGTATCCACTCGAGATCAGTCTAGGATACTCCTCTTGATTTCTCCTTTTGATTTGGATCCTTCATCTCCATGACGGGTCTGCATGCACTTTGATCAACAATCTATGGATCAACTCTTGATCCAGGATCTTCTGGATCAACTCTTATCCTTGATCTTTCTTCCTTCCTTCCCTTGGCATAGATCTAAAACATCAAACTCTTTTGATGCATAGAAGAAATATGATGCAATACAATGCCCAACTCCTTGGGTATCTTGATCTCCAAAGATCCCTATGTGCAACGTCCAATAACTTGGATGTGAGAGAGAAAGAGGGAAGATAGATGAGGGCGTGAGATATGGGGAGCGTGAGAGAGTGAATATGGATCACAAAAGGGGGCGCACAAAAAGGTTGGTATGAAACAATTTTCATCCATCTATTTGAGATCTTATCTCTTAGGGTTTAAATAGAAGAAAAGGAGACCTAGGGCTTTAAGGCTTTAACCAGTCAAAACCTTAAAGCAGAAGGACTCTACTTCTTAAATTGATGCCCTTCTCTCTATTAGATTTCTCACGCACATTTTAGATGGGGCCGTCCCTCTTAGGTTTCATGTAAATGCTAAGAGTCCTTTCCATCCAAAATCCTAGACATGTCAGTGCTTATCCAGAAGTGGGCGTGCACCTCTGGATCTTATCCAAAAGTGAGCGCATGCCTCCTCTCTCTATTCTCATGGTAATTGAGATGAGGCGCATCCCCTTTCTCCAATAGTCCATGCCTAAGAAAGGTAGGATGAGGCGCCAACTCTTACTCCTCATTCTTATCCAATAGTATGCATTGATTTGGTCAAAATCACTATCAATAGAAAGTCCAAACCCAAAAAGGAGTTGGATTTAATCATGTGCTAGCATGATTTCCTAAACCCAATAGAATTCCACCAAATCCAAACCCAATTGGCACTTCAGAAGCCCAATTGATCAATCCTAAATCAAATCCCTTATTTATATAACCCTACAAGTTTAATTCGTCTGGTAGTGAGATATATTATGATCTCCATCATCAATATCATTAAAATATCTTTCAATGAATTAGAATAATTCTAATTCAATCAATTGAGAATTATTGATTATCTAAATAATTCTTATTGGTCTTCTTATTCATCAATGACATTTAATAGTATGTAGTGGTAATCTAGCAAAACTGAATAATGAACCTCTAAGTAAAGTTATCGTATGATTCGATTCTTCTATCATGAGTCCTCATAAGACAGGTTATGGATAACTCGTCAAACCTCATCACTTATCATATATAATACTTAATCGACTCAAGTTCATATATGAAACCTTATGGAAACTCTTTTTCATTATTCACACTACCGGACCGTAGATTTATGAACTCAGTCTCATGAATAACATAAGAGTACTTTTCTATCAAGATCAATAGATCCTATCTAGGTACACATCCTATTTCTATAACAAACTTATTATAGCCAACATACACCATAAAGTTTCAAATTATTAAGTAACTAAGTGATTGTGCAGTTAAACTATATTAGTTTCATTGTAAATAGCAGAGGCACCACAGGTCTAAGGACTACTCACACCATTGCAACATTGATTATGTCACCAATGAGTGGATAGATATCTATGTAACTACTCATGTTGGTCATTCGGTATTATTGTTCTCTAATAATCACATGCACTCTCATTTTGGTGTTCCCATACTATGACTTGAAACTTATTTATTCAAAGAAAAGCGATCTATGCACCAATCTAACCGGATCAATCATTGTCCTCGTGATAATCGATCGATCGGAAGCATTTAGAAATTAATCATCAATCACACGTCTCAAATTATCAATTTTTGAGAATATATGTTATCATTTTATTAATTTCTTAAATGATTCATAGATACATGACAACATAAATAAATAATTAACTCTAATTTTATTTATTTGATTATAAAATTATTCCTCTAAAAAAATTACATATATCAACCAACTTGACTTTTAGGACATATGTAATTTAGTTGAGACATCCATCAACTTGTAGAGTTGATTGTCTTGCTGATCAACCACTACAAGGAAGCCAAATCTAGAACTAGAAGTAGCAATAGATGAGTGGTGAATAGAAGTTAGGGAGGAAGGAGGGGACTTCTTTTTGGCAGCCCATTTAGGGTGGGTCCACTGATCATTATGAGGATTCCAAGATGGGGGAGAAGAAGATCTACGTTTTTCAGAAGGTTGAGATGCAGCAGTGGGAATAGGAATTTTAGTATCTCTAATCCAAGAGCCCCATAAAGGTTTAAATCCAGATGAATCTTCGGTGGTAGAACAACCACATATGTCCATGATTAGACCTATCCTCCCACCACAATAACAGTTATCAAGAAGATTCTCATATATAAACTTTTGCCAGATAAGGATGTCATTAATTGTTATTTTTGTACCACGATAAACTGGTTTAGAAAGATCAATTTGCACACTCACTCACACAAACCTCATACGAGTACTGCTCTCAATCCAATCATCTATGAAAAGAGGTTCACAGAGGCTTACCAACCACTGAGACTATCTTTAGATCATACCTCTAATGGGAGGTCAAGAAGGCAAAGCTAAATGGAAGCATACCTTGGTTAGTCACAGCCTGGTTGGAATAACGATCTCCAAACTTTCATAGCCAGAAGTTGGCCAAGCAAGGACCAAGCTCCTTTGGCAAAAATTCTATCATGGATCACAGCTACTAGAAGGGAGAAAAGCAAAAATCCTTCCAACAATGGCATAACATGCAATTCCTCTTCAAATTCTAGTGAATCCTCATCTCTTTTTGGATGAACTCAAGTGGAAATCCTTTACCAAAAGATTTTCTGATGATTGCCGATTTCCATCGAGATGAAGTGCGCTAAAGCTTATTAGCAAAAAATGAAATAACATGAAAGAATCTAGCCTCCAATAGCTCAATACCTTCCTTTGAAGCCCTTGAAGACTCCCATTTGAATCCCCGAATGCCCTAAACAATCTGAGACCAGGTCGGGCATTGGTAGATGATCTCGGACCATGACACTCCGTAGATTGCCTAAGAGGGGAAGGAAAAGTTCCACCTAACGACCAATTAGTAGCTTTTGCACCTGCTAACTAGCCTTGACGATCCAAAGCAGAACGAGGAGAAGAGGGTTGAGAACCTCTATACTTATGATTTACTGCTAATGGAGAAGCTTCTGACAATCTCCCTTCGAACTAGCCTGATCAAGCTCCATCCAAACCTCCCCGACGAGCTTTGACCTTCCCGATACGTGAAACAAAAAACCCCAACCTACTTTCCTTTTCCTGTCGCCAGAGCCACAGTAACCGCCTTCCTTTCTTTCCATTTCCGGGCACCTCTGCTACCATCCTAGTTCTCGGCTTACATCACCCTCCCAGGCTGCCCAAGAACTCAAGGGTAACCAAACTTTCTAGCTCGCCAATAATTCAGATGCAGCTCTGACACATAATAATTATGGTTTACTTGAATATCTCATCTTAAGAAGTTAAATTCCCCAGAGGAGAAGTTAAATTCCGCGGAGGAGAAGAAATATAGGAAAAAAAATTATTGGAGATAAATCCTGCTCCTACCGAAGTCCGATTCGATGCTCAGCCTAATGTAACCAATAGCTGCAGAAGAGCTTCGGCAGACGGGCTTCAGCCGAACTCACAGCGGCCGAGCTTCTTCCAGCAGGCCGAACTGGTCAGCTCCCGAACTTCTTCCGGACTCCCAGCGTCGAGACCGAACTTTCTGGGCGGCCGAGCTCCTTCGGACTCCCCACGGCCGAACTCCTTCGGACCGACTCCAAACGGCCGAGCTTCAATGAAGTCCTCTCAGCGGCCGAACTCCTCAGCGGACGGGCTTTAGGCGGCCGAACTCCTTCGGACTCCCCACGGCTGAACCCCTTCGAACTCCTTCGGACCGACTCCAAGCGGCCGAGCTTCAATGAAGTCCTCTCAGCGGCCGAACTCCTCAGCGGACGGGCTTTAGCGGAATCCCCAAGCGGTCGTCACTCAGGAGCCCGAACTCCTCAGCAGTCGTCACTCGGCCGAACTCCTCAGCGGTCGCCCTCATCGAACTTCGGCCGACCGAGCTCCTACCGAACTCTCTAAGTGTCCAAGCCTCAGCCGAAGTCCAACAGCCGGCCGAACCCCAAACGGCCGAGCTTCGGATTCTCAGCAGCCGAACTCTTCAGCGGACGAGCCTTAGCTGCATACCTCCAGCCAGACGCCTATGGGAGCCGAACTCCCTCCTATCTTCCTCTTCAGGAGCCCGAACTCCTCCGAAATGGGCACACGACGAAGGCCTTCAACCCTTCATTCGGCAAGCTCTGCAGCCATCACCATCAGTCAGTCCGCCGCAGGCGATAGCGACCCACTGTCAGGCGGCGATGGCTGTCACCCTCAATCCGCCGCACACGGCACCATCCCATGAGAGACTGACTCCGCCGAACCTCGAGCGGCCCGCCAGCACGCGGCTGCAGTTGTCACCATCAAGCTCCACTATATAAAGGACCCTCCCGACACGCTAAGGCTAAGCTCTCTGAACTCTCGACTCTCTAAGCTCTCCTCCTCATCTCTAAGCTCCGGAACTCATTCCGAGCACTCCATTCCTGTTGGCTGAAAACTAACTTGACCGTCGGAGGGTCCTGCCGGAGCCACCCCCCACCGGTTCCGGACGGAACTTCGTTTTGCAGGTCCCCGACGGCGACCTCAGCGGCCTCGACTCCGGCGACCTCCGACGAAGACGGATTTCTGCACCAACAGATTGGCGCTGGAAGAAGGGACCTGAACCTTCGAGGTTCCCTTATTCTTAAAGGAGTGCTCGGCGACTCTTCTCTTCCCTCTCCGAAGATCTTCCTTTTCTCTCTCCGAAGAAGAAATGCCTCCCAGGAGAGCTTCGAGACGGCGCTCGGCGGCCTCCGCGGTCCGAACCCATCCAGATCCGCCTGTCCCTGCTTCGGCCCCGGCAGCTCAAGTTCTACCTGCACCTACGGTGGAGGTGGAGCAGCTCGACCTGCTTGTCCGACAGGTCCGTGGCCTCACGGAGCATGGCATGGCAGGCTATACAGCAGCCTCCGGTAACGACCGCCACCAGGAAACCCACCATTGGAACGTCGAAAATCGGCCCCAAGGAAGAGTACCAGGGCCAGCGTACCGGTCGCCCCGGAGAAGGGGAAGCAGAGGGCCGAGGATCCGTGTTCGGATCTTTGTTCTCTTCTGGGGGAGACCTTCCCCATTCGTAGTTGGAAGCACCCCAAGGTCTGCAGCCAAGACGATGTCCTCGATTGCAGACTACGGGAGATGGACCGACGTATTGAAGAGCTCGGCCGCGTCACCTCGGCTCATCATGCCGACGTCCGTGCCGAACCTCCCTTCTCTCCCCAAATTATGCAAGAACCTGTTCCACCGACCTTCGAGCTCCCTCAACTGGAAAGCTACGATGGAACTTCTGATCCGGTTGATCACCTGGAGGCCTTCCGTGCCATGATGCTGCTTCACGGCGCTTCAGATGCCATGCTGTGCCGAGCCTTCCCATCTACCTTAAAGGGAGCAGCGAGGAACTGGTACTCGGCGTTGAAGCCAAACACGATCTTCTCTTTCGACCAGATGAGCAGTCGGTTCGCGGCCCACTTCATCAGCAGCCGACGACCGAGCCGAGGTTCAGATTCCCTGATGAGCGTCAAGCAGAAGCAAGGGGAATCCATCCGGACTTACGTCACTCGGTTTAACGCCGCGGCATTAGAAGTCCGGGACTTGGACCAGTCTGTCGCGATGGCCGCACTCAAGGGCGGCCTTCAGAAAAATAACTTGCTGTTCTCTCTAGAAAAAAAGTATCCCAGGGACTTCGCCGATCTGCTGGCTCGAGCCGAGAGATATGCCCGTGCGGAAGAAGCCTTCAAATTGAAAGATGAGGAGCTCGTCAGAAAGGAGCGGTTGGCGGACGAGGAAGAGCCGAGCGAAGTTCGGCTGCGCTCACAGACCCTCTACGAAAGCAGGCGGGCCCGAACTCCTCGAACTCGCCCTGATAAAGGGGCGCGAGGAAGTCCTCCTCCCGGAAGGTTCCGCCACTATGCCCCCCTCAACGCTCCTCGAACCCAGATTCTCACCGAAGTAAAAAATCAAACTGCCAAGATCGGAAGGGTTACGGTCTCCCCCAAACAAGCGCGATCGAAATAAGTACTGCCTCTACCATCGCGACCACGGCCATGACATGGAGGGATGCATCCAGCTCCAAGATGAAATTGAGGAGCTCGTCAGAAAGGGGCGGCTAGGCAAATTCCTCCGGTACCGGCCTTAAGGAAGAGCATTCGGGCATGCCAATCGCCCTTAGGAGAGAAACGAAGAGCAGAAGTTCTCCCGCCGAAGCGGAATGAAGTTCGGCTCGAAGAAAGCCGAGCTCCTCCCAAAGCTCATCATCTGAATAAAGTTCGACGGAAGCAAGACGGAACTCCCATGGAGGCTCGAAATGAAGTTCGGCTCGAGTGAGGCCGAACTTCCGTTCGAAGCTCAACATCCAAATTAAGTTCGACGCAAGCAAGGACGGAACGAAGTCCTCCGCGGAATGAAGTTCGGCACAAGCGAGGGCGGGGCGAAGTTCTCCCGCAGAATGAAGTTCGAAGGAAGGCCGAACTCCTCAGCTCATCGAAATAAAGCTCGGCGGAAGCAAGGCCGAAATCTCCCTTTTGAGCTCATCAATAAAACTCGGCGCAAGTGAAGCCGAACTCCACCTTAAAGCCCACCATCACAGTGAAGTTCGGCGCCAGCGGTGGCGGAACGAAGTTCTCCCGTGCATGAAGTTTGGCGTAAAAGAGGCCGAACTCCGCAGTAGATCACCAAAGTAAAGTTCGGCCGCGCTCGGGACCGCCCCAGGGCGATCGAGGCCGAACTCTCCGTCAAGTACGTCGCTACAACGAATTCATGGGAGGTGCAATAAAGTTCGGACAAGCAAAGCCGACCCCTCTCTGCGAGCAGGGAGTCTGGACAAAGAAGCATGAAGTTCTCCCATGGAAAGAAAAGTTTCGCGGGAAAGCGGAATGAAGCTCCACGCAAGCGAAGCCCGAACTTCTCGAGCTCACCGCAAAGGAAGCCCCGACAGAAGGGCGCGAAGGAAATCCTCCTCCCGAAGGATTCCGCAGCTACGACCCGCTCCTCTAACTCGGATTCTCGGCGAAGTTAAGAGCCATCCACCAAGACCTGAAGGACTACAGCCTCCCCAAACGTACGCGATCGAAGCAAGTAAAGCCCCTACCATCGCGACCACGGCTACGACACTAAGGAATACGTTCAGTTCAACTCCAAGACGAGATTGAAGAGCTCGTCAAAAAGGGATGACAGTCTGAAGCAGGAGAAGATCGGCTAAAGGCGCTGCCGTAACTGGAAAAGACAAGAAGGTCGGCCGCCTTGCGGCATCGTCAACGCCACCCCGGGGAGGAGCCAGGAGCTAGCTTCATCGGTGATTCATCATCCCCCAGCGACAAAGTCAAGAGTCAAGAGAAGCATGTTCCAAATTAGGGAGGCCAAATTAAGGAGGCCAGCATGTAATAGAGGAGGCCGTCTGGATGGGACTCGCTGCCCGAGGAAACTCGAGGAACAACACCCCGACGACCCTCAAACGAAAATATGCTGCGAGTGGCTTCCCCTCGGTAAAATTCTCCCCTCTCAATAATATTATTTCTGGATGCGAAAACTATGCGATGACAGGGAAGAAGCAGTTAGCCGCATTAGGAGAACCTCGTCCTAACGCGAGCAACAACCTCGGCTAGAGATAAGATCTCTCCCGAGCGACCGAGACAACCTCGGCTAGAGATAAGATCTCTCCCGAGCGAAGGCCTCGTTCCCGAAGGACGAGATGGGGGGAGAGGCTCTGACAGCGGCCCTTATGTGCCCCCGCAGCCCGTTAGGAACAAGAGGAGAACCTCGTCCTAACGCGAGCACCAACCTCGGCTAGAGATAAGATCTCTCCCGAGCGACCGTAGACAACCTCGGCTAGAGATAAGATCTCTCCCGAGCGATCCGCGAATAGCCTCGGTTAGGAACAGGAGGAGAACCTCGTCCTAACGCGAGCACCAACCTCGGCTAGAGATAAGATCTCTCCCGAGCGACCGTAGACAACCTCGGCTAGAGATAAGATCTCTCCCGAGCGACCGAGTCAACCTCGACTAGAGATAAGATCTCTCCCGAGCGACCGCGAACAGCCTCGGTTAGGAACAGGAGGAGAACCTCGTCCTAACGCGAGCACCAACCTCGGCTAGAGATAAGATCTCTCCCGAGCAACCATAGACAACCTCGGCTAGAGATAAAGATCTCTCCCAGCGACCGAGTCAACCTCGGCTAGAGATAAGATCTCTCCCGAGCGACCGAGAACTAGCCTCGGTTAGGAACAGGAGGAGAACCTCGTCCTAACGCGAGCACCAACCTCGGCTAGAGATAAGATCTCTCCCGAGCGACCGTAGACAACCTCGGCTAGAGATAAGATCTCTCCCGAGCAACCGAGTCAACCTCGGCTAGAGATAAGATCTCTCCCGAGCGACCGCGAACAGCCTCGGTTAGGAACAGGAGGAGAACCTCGTCCTAACGCGAGCACCAACCTCGGCTAGAGATAAGATCTCTCCCGAGCGACCGTAGACAACCTTGGCTAGAGATAAGAATCTCTCCGAGCGACCGAGTCAACCTCGGCTAGAGATAAGATCTCTCCCGAGCGACCGCGAATAACCTCGGTTAGGAACAGGAGGAGAACCTCGTCCTAACACGAGCACCAACCTCGGCTAGAGATAAGATCTCTCCCGAGCAACCGCGAACAGCCTCGGTTAGGAACAGGAGGAGAACCTCGTCCTAATGCGAGCAACAACCTCGGCTAGAGATAAGATCTCTCCCGAGCGACCGAGCCGACCTCGGTTAGGAACAGGAGGAGAACCTCATCCTAACGCGAGCAACAACCTCGGCTAGAGATAAGATCTCCCCGAGCAGTTCGGCCAGAGATAAAATCTATCCCGAAAAGCAACCTCGGCCAGAGATAAGATCTCTCTCGAGCACCTCGGCCAGAGATAAGATCTCTCCCGAGTGAAGGCCTCGTTCACGAAAGACGAGATGGGGGGAGAGGCTCGGACGATGGCCTGCATGTGCCCCCACAGCCCATTGGGAATAGGAGGAGAACCTCGTCCTAACGCGAGCAAGGTCGAAGGCCTCGTTCACCTAAAACGAGATGGGGGAGAGGCGAGGACGTCTGTCCCCATGTGTCCCCACAGCCCATTAGGAACAGAAGGGGAACCCCGTCCTGACGTGAGCAAGATCCGAGACCGAGCTTTAAAGTCTACGATAAGTTTCACTGCAGGAGATGAAATCGCCCCCAAGCGACCACGACAACCTCGGCCGCGGAATAGGAGGTCCCCCCCAGTCAACTTCAGCTGATGGAGACAATGTCACCCCCGAGGAGCTCAACTCCGATCTCGACTGCAGGGGGCGAGATTTACTTCGGCTTCAACATCAGCTTCATCGACTTTAGCTGGGAACGAGTTCCATTCCAACTCCAAACATCAATTGGAGAGGAGGCCTCCCCCAAGCCTCAGCTTCAACTTCAGCGTCAACCTTGGCTGGAGAAGAGACCTCCCCCGAGTTTCAGCCGCGACAAACGCGGGGCCTGGAAGAAGACTTCGGCAGTCGCCCATTTTGGTACTCCCTTCCTTCGAATTTCGAACTCGGGAGTGGGGGGCTACTGTTGGGGATAAATCCCGCTCCTGCCGAAGCCCGACCCGACGCTCAGCCTAATGTAACCAGTAGCCGCGGAAGAGCTTCGGCAGACGAGCTTCAGCCGAACTCCCAGCGGCCGAGCTTCTTCCAGCAGGCCGAATTGGTCAGCTCCCGAGCTTCTTCCGGACTCCCATCGTCGAGACCGAACTTCCTGGGCGGCCGAACTCCTTCGGACTCCCCATGGTCGAACTCCTTCGGACCGACTCCAAGCGGCCGAGCTTCAATGAAGTCCTCTCAGCGGCCGAACTCCTCAGTGGACGGGCTTTAGGCGACCGAACTCCTTCGAACTCCCCACGGCCGAACTCCTTCGGACCGACTCCAAGCGGCCGAGCTTCAATGAAGTCCTCTCAGCGGCCGAACTCCTCAGCGGACGGGCTTTAGCGGAATCCCCAAGCGGTCATCACTCAGGAGCCCGAACTCCTCAGCAGTCGTCACTCGACCGAACTCCTCAGCGGTCGCCCTCATCGAACTTTGACCGACCGAGCTCCTACCGAACTCTCTAGTGTCCAAGCCTCAGCCGAAGTCCAACAGCCGGCCGAACCCCCAAACGGCCGAGCTTCGGATTCTCAGCAGTCAAACTCTTCAGCGGACGAGCCTTAGCTGCATACCTCCAGCCAGACGCCTATGGGAGCCAAACTCCCTCCTATCTTCCTCTTCAGGAGCCCGAACTCCTCCGAAATGGGCACACGACGAAAGCCTTCAACCCTTCATTCGGCAAGCTCTGCAACCATCACTATCAGTCGGTCCACCGCAGGTGATAGCGATCCACTGTCAGACGGCGATGGCTGTCACCCTCAATCCGCCGCACACGGCACCATCCCGTGAGACTGACTCTGCCGAACCTCGAGCGGCCCGCAAGCACGCGGCTGCAGTTGTCACCATCAAGCTCCACTATATAAAGGACCCTCCCGACACGCTAAGGCTAAGCTCTCTGAACTCTCGACTTTCTAGGCTCTCCTCCTCATCTCTAAGCTCCGGAACTCATTCCGAGCACTCCATTCCTGTTGGTTGGAAACTAACTTGACCGTCGGAGGATCCTGCCGGAGCCACCCCCACCGATTCCAGACAGGACTTCATTTTGCAGGTCCCCGACGGCGACCTCAGCGGCCTCGACTCCGGCGACCTCCGGCGAAGACGAATTTCTGCACCAACAGAAATAAAAGGAGAAAAATTCTAAGAGCCAAGTGTCAATGCATTAAGCTTTTTCCTCCAGCAATTAATGCTTGTTGGGCTCAATCTAACTCAAAGATATGTCAGATATCAGATTTCAAAACTCTTTAGGATTCATCAAGCCAGTTACCGGCTGGAGCCCTTGCTCATGTATAAACATAGATCCTTAGAACCATGATATCAGCTGCTCACTTATAAAACTGGAAAACTTTTCAAACTAAGAAAAAGGTGCAATTTTAGCTTGAGCTACACTGTCAAAAATATATTACATCTAAGCAGCACAAAAGCCAACACTTCTGGGTGATATGGAATGGATATCTTCCATGACACCCACCAAGTAACCTTCTTGAATATTAATTTCTACTCAATTATAACTTTGGCAGATATGTCCTTTATTTCACTAAGCAACAGTGAGCTTCAAACTAATAAAGGTCCTGTATTAAGGCCTGAATCCATTCTAGCCAACACCATGGTAAAATGCCTATGATGAATCTTCCAGGGCTGCGCATCAGATATATACAAGGGTGTAGGAAACTTGATGGAGAATCTGACAGCTCCTGAAGTGCAGACACCATAATATGTGAACTTGCGCATTCTAAATTGCATACAGCTTCTTATATTCACTGTTCAATATCTCCGAGTCTGATGCCACTGACAGAGACCGTGACCGTGACCTACTCCCAGAGGCCATCCTTATGTTCCTCAAGGTTTTTTCTTCGAATTGGTGAACAATAATGAAGTAGCACATGAACCCCAGGGTGGTCAGCATGATAGAGGCCCCGATTGCCAGGGTAGACCACGCAAGCCACCAATCGTGACCCACCACAACATATGTCAGTGAGATGAAGGAAGCTGATATAAAGAGACATGCTAGCCACATAAGCTTGTTCATCACAAACACCATCATCTTCTTGGCCTTCTGCTCGACAACTATTAATGAAGTCTGAACAACAACCACCGCAAGAGAGATGAAGAGAGCCAATGAGTCGAAGACTAAAAAGATGATGAATGCTGCTTTCTTTGCCACGTAAGCTTGTCCAAGGCTGTATCCTGTTGTAGGAGTGTCAACAAACTGGCCAGGCACAGTGAAAATGGCTGCAAAGGCCACAGTGGCAATAAGCACCGCAACCAGTGTGTTGGAATTGATGGCATTGTTGAGACCTCCCATATGCAGCTTCTGAAGTCTCCTCTTGATCTTCTGAACCCTCATTTCAGTCTGACGGGTTTGTCGGAGTTGGGATTGAACACCATGTTTTATGTCACTGACAGTTTGCTTTAGTTGCTTTGCAGGGTTCGCTGGATTTGCTTGTTCCTTTGCAACCACAGCACCAAACTCTCTTAGAATTGTAGCAATCTGTTCATGACCGCATTTTTCTGCAATGCCAAGAGCGGTCTCGCCAGCTCTATTGATTGCATTGACATCAATCCCCTCGACTGATAGTAAGGCCTGCACTATCTGCAATGATGAGGAGATTGTATTAAATATCGGCAAGAGATGGGAGAAATATGAAGCAAAGCTTAGGAACAATCAATTAACACAGCTAAGTCCTAGACAAGAATAGTTACAGATGAAACTGAACCATAAAACTAATATGTCATTGCTTCTTAATATGATCCATAGAATTTAGAAGAAAAAGATCCATAATAATAAGAATAATTAGTCATCTATCATCTGTTCCCGATCAACTTTGTAAATTCTTCATTGACTGTCTTGCTTCTTTCTAGGAATTTACACTTCATTGGCGACAGCAGAAGCAGAATTACCATGGAGTAAATGCCACAGTAAATAATAGTTATGGAGTTTGAGATTGAAAACCCTCCTCATTTTGGAGATAACCTTCCTGATCAGTCCAGAGTGAAAAGGTTGCCATGTGAACAAGCAAGTGGAAGACCCAAGACCAGCCTCAAATAGACCAGAAACCACCAAACCACAAACAATATCTTATTCTATATAGCTTTAGGATTACTTATTTTTCTGTGAACTTGGTAAGCCTCACAGGTTACACATTTCTGGAAACACCACGATCATGGTTTGGTGGTATCTGGTCTATTTGAAAGGTTCCTTTGGACTTAGAAGAGCAGAGAGACAAATAAGAAAAGAATACTTCCATATAGGACTGAAATGAATGAGACAAAATGAAGCAAGCCTATAGTAGCTCACTTGCTGATAAGACTCAGGCTTGGCAAGATACAACTAAATTTTACACCTCTACTTTCATCCAGAAACTTAACGACTTGTTCACGTAATCAACAATGAGTCTCTAAAACAACCAAAATTAAACTTAACACTTAGCACATAAATTGTAGTAAGTTTGCATGAAACTCTTCCAGTCACAAACCACTTAGCTGAATGGTTCACAACATCAGCAGAGAGAATAACTCAGAAAAGTCATTAATCTTTTAGTACTAAAAAAATACCTTGCAACTATGTGAACACATGCAAGAAACCATCTTGTTCATATTTCAGGAAATTGCATTAAAGGAACATATACATATTACCGTTGGTGAATGACAATAATGCATTTCAATCATAAAAGATGTAAAACAAGAGGACTCAGGTTTAGTTTAACAAAGTGAAGCACTGGAAAGTAAACAAGAGATATATTGCCGAAAGACCTAGTACATCACTAAGCAAAAATAGGTGTGAGATAAATCAATGTGGCAACATTGTCACTTACCCCAAGATTGCCCTTCCTAGTTGCAATATGCAATGGTCTGTTCCCCTTGTTATCCTCCAAATGAATTATTGAAGTATCAGGCTTCAGCAGTTCTTGTAATATTTCAACATTTTGCCCTTTCACAGCCATGTGAAATGCTGTCTGCCCCTTCTTATCTGTCCTCAAACCAACACTGGGATCCTTATTTAAAAGGGATTTTACCACTTCTACATGGCCCATTCTTGCTGCTGAATGCAGAACACTTTTTCCATTATTTCGTGCAATCTTGGTGAGGTTAGCATCTGTTTCTAGCAGAAGATTGACAACATCAACATGGCCTTGAGTGGCAGCAGTGTCCAAGGCTGTAGAATTCATTAAATTTGTAGTCATAGCCAGTGCGGGAAAAGACCGCAACAACTCTTTCAAAATTTCTGCAGAATTCAAGGAAACAAAAAGAGAATCAATTTTACAAAATTCGGCAAGAGCACAACCAACATAATACAGTACAGATTCATAAACAATCATAACGTCGGCCAGCCCTCAACACTAAAAATGAACATTTAAAAATTTTGGAAGTATGAATCAATATATTCTTTTCCAAAAAAGTCAGATGGAACCATGGAAAGAAAACTTCCAGAGCTTTAGACACTGTGTATGTTTATTGAGAAGTGAAAAACTATTAAGTGTCAAAGCCCTCTCTACCCGAGCCGGGAAAAGGTATGTGGCGTGGCCTCCATGAAGGCGGGGATGTGGAAATCTATTAAGTGACCAATTATTTTAAATTACAGTCACATACTTCAAGTAATGTGTGGAATACAACAAGAAATAGATCCAGTTATAGGTCTCAGAAAAGAGATCTGTTTGTAAGCTCACTTGTGTTCGGCCCTGAATTCAGCTCAAGCTCGGCTTGCTCGTTCAGCAAGCAAGCAAGTTCAAGCTAAATTTTCAAGATTGCTTATTAAAAGAGCCAAGATTTACCTGGGCTCAGCTCTCATATTCAGCTCCTGAGCCAGCTCAAAAGTAACAAATATATATATATATATATATATATATATATATATATATATATATATATATATATATATATATATATATATATATATATATATATTACAATATCTATTATATTTTAAGATATTAATATATTATATTTGTTCATCTAATAAATGATAAATAACTAATTGTTGGATTCTAATCCAATGGCTAAGTAACTAAATTGTTTATTCACTTGTTGAGTTAAAATCCAACAATTAGGATATATGATGGGTGATAAGAGAAGCCCAAAAACCCTCCCTCTACCACAAAGGTGCCACCCTCTTGCCCTTTTTTAGTTATCATGGGTCACCATGCAACCTACTCTTTGGCTCTCGTTGCTACCAGCCTACAACCACCTCTCCTCCATGTCCCCACAGCAGCCACTACCGCCACTAGCCACCCACCAAACACCAGCCTTGCTAGCGACAAGCTTGATTCCCTTCCTGATTGACCAGCAACAGAACCCAGAGATCTATGAGGGGCTGCCTCCAACCCCCTTGCAGCCAGCTCCTTCGCCTTTTCCCCCTCCCTTGGTGGCTACTAAAAACCCCCTCCCCTTCCCAGCCCCACCACACCTATCATCCCTTCCCTCCATCTCCACTCGTTCCAGCTCTAGCCACCAATGGTGGAGTCTCTACTCACCAACCCCCTATCCATGATGACAACTTCCCCATTCTGATGTTGGCTATGATGACATGACCCCATGGACCTAACCCCGGTCAAGTGTTCAACAATTTCTTGAACATCCTATGCCATCCAATACTTCCTTCGCAACTTCTGAAACCCATAGGAGGACAACAACAGCAGTGATAATGATATTGAGTTCACTGAGTCAATGAAGCTGGACAGACGGCCGTGGTGAAGGTGAAGTGATTTAATTCTATTTGCAAACAAAAAGCTAAGCTTGAGCTGACCCAATTATGTATATGAGCCAAGCTCAAGCTGGGTTTTCTCAGCCTGGCTCGAGCTCGAGTCAGGCTAAGAAAACCCAGCTCAAGCTCGGCTCATATACATAATTGGGCCAGCTCAAGCGGGTTCAGCTAGCTCGACTTTGCTAGCCAAGTTGCTTTTGGTAGCCAGTGATAGGAATAATAGAACAAATATTTTTGTATTTCTTTAGTACAGAGCCTACAGAACAAGAGGAGGAGCACGTTATGCTTGTTATTTCAGCAAGCTTATTACCTAAAGTTGTTGTTCTCTTTCTATGAGCATATTCAATCTACATCTTCAAATAGTCATCAGGTTGCCGGGATATTTCAACAACCAATCCTTCTAAACATAGATGTTCCTGATATCACAATTTTAGAGGTTCAGCCAATTTTTTGCTTTCAAATTAGAGCTGTTTTCAGATGTCCCATTGCTTCTGTTGAGATGCAACAGTGGTTAACAACAATGACCAAGGTAGCTTCCCTTGGAGCTATTTGATCTTGCTCCAAATATTGCCTTGCCACCACTTTTACAAAATTACGGCATGCTTCATGGTTGTTTTTGCCCCGTCCACGTGCTGATGCCGTTTTGATAGGGGAAATTGCCTTGGTGCCCCCTACTCATCCTCAAGCAGCACATCAGTTCATCCTGTAGACTGCCCACCTCTTGTTCATGCATTCCTTCCTATTTTGTGCCAATACCTTTTTATATGTTCTCCTTTTTCACAAGCGAATCTTTAATGTCTCTCTCTCTTTGCACATTATATCCCGACAAGGCAATGCATTTAAATAACGCTCTCTCTACACATTTCAGTCAAAACTAACAAGAAAACAGGTGTTACCATGGAAAAAGCTTACTGGTTAACTCAGTTAGGATTCTTAATCAAATTTACATATATAGTACTGTAAAATATCATGTCCATATATTCATGAAAGGATCTATAGAAACTGACCTAGCAGATAGCACACAAAATTTTATAAGCAGCAAAGTCATTGCTTGATGTCCAGGTACCAATAACTATAATATCAAATCATGTACAGTAATCTGTAGATTGATTGATCAAACATAAAAGTCCAGGCCACCTTAACCAATATCATTCTTTTCTTCAAAGAAAAAAACAAGGGAGTCAGTGAATTCGATCGTTTTAAAGTTGTAGCACTAATAACAATGCAAAACTCTATATTTTATAGTATTGGCCATAATTTGTCATTTAATTTGACATTACGTATTAAAATAAATACAGAAAAGGAGCAAATGTAGTTCATCTGTGAGATCAATAGCTTACTGAGATGGCCCTGCTTAGTAGCTATATGAAATGCATCAAAGCTGTTATTGGCCTTTGTACTAGCTGACTGAGAGTCTGAAACCTTCAATATCTCATGAACAACCTCAACATGCCCCTTCTCTGCAGCAACATACAACGCCGTCTCTCCATCCTGGTTCTGCTTAGAAATCAAATCTTTTAATTGGCTCTCGTTGCAATCAGAAATTATCCTCTGAACATGCACCACATTGCCAGCTCTAGAAGCTAGATGCAACGGTGTATCCCCTCGCTTCCCAGGGCTATCGCGGTACCTCCTCTCCTTGAAGCTCTGCTGTTTATCCATGGACCCCAACCGGAAACTCTTTTGTTTCTCCATAGACCCCATCCGAAAGCTCTTTTGTTTCTCTATAGTCCCTAGACGAAAACTCTGCAATTTCTCCAACGCCCCAAGGCGCAAGCTTTGCTGCTTCTCCATCTCCACAATTCAAGAGATCTTGGATGGTAACTTTCTAATCCATAACTTTACTCATGTCAAGCATCTCAGCCCAGAAACTGTAGCCAGAAAAAAACAAAAAAGAAAATCTCAATTTCAACATTGAAACATGCTTTCCTCTAAAGCTAATCACTGATTGGGCAGATTCAGAGTTCCTGCATCCCATATACTTGTGAAGGATGGGAATGAGAAACAGCTGCCTGGGACTAAAAAATAGACATTTATATATAAAGAAGAACAAGAAAAAGAAATTGATGTGAACCCTTGAAATCCTTAAGTCATCTCCCTGTTACCCTAATTTGGAGCTAAGAATCAGCAATTTAGCCAGCAATATAACCCAGAAACTCCTCCCAATAATTCTTTCCCCACTTTCCTACAGTCCCAAATCCATTGAAAAGAGCTTCTTTCTTCCTTCTTTGAAAGCAACACTTAACTCACAATTTCCACAAATCCAAACACAGGAAGGAACCAAGAAAGACGAGATTTTGAAGAAAAGCCCCAGAAGCAAAAGCCCTCTTCCTCTCATCCACAAAATTTCCCCATAAACACCATGGAGACAAAAACCAAAAATCCAAAACGTCCGCCAACCTAATCAAAGTTCTTGAGATAAAAGAAATACCTTTATGCTCTCTGTCTGAAATCTGGAAATCCAACCCACCCCGCGCTCAAAATACCACTTTCTTCTGATCTCCACCACGCAACCAGAGCCCTCTTCCTCTCCGAACCCAAAAAATATCCTTCAGAGCCAAGGGAGATAAGTCTCCCACTCCTAAAGGGGAATCCCAGGACTTTTTTTTTAAAAAAAAAAACTTCTGTTTTCACATGTGCAGTCTAGAGGTCCCTTAGCTCTAAATACAGTTAAAAAAAGCAGTTAATAAATAAATAAATAAATAAAAAGACAGACCTCCACCAAATAAATAAATAAATAAAACGATCCCTTTCACCCAACTATTTCCTCTTTTGCGTCTCTCCTGCTCTCTGCCTCCTGCTTCGTGCCTTTATGCGAGTGGTTTGCGCTTTTGTCATGTAGGATGAGTACAATACAAGGCGGCTCTTGCTTTCCCTATCATCAAAGCGTGGTGGTAAATGGTAATGGTTTTTTTTTTTTGGGGGGGGGGAGCCCTAGAAAACAGTGGACAAAGATTCCAGGGGAGGAAGGTGGCGTCCACTAGCTGGGAAGTGGGGTAGCTGTCCCAATTGCGAGGCGTGACACCTAGTGCTAGGCAAGCTATCGTAAGGGACTTTTATGGTCTCGTTTGACTCCATGGGTGGCGCATTTTGACTCACGTGAGGGCTGACGAGTGGGAAGTTCGGTCGATGTAGGTTCTTGCTTTGGGGAATGGGGTTGTATCTTTCGGCCGAAGAAACGATTCACCTTCCTTCGCGCGGATCGCCCATTGGATCCCATGATTGTTGCTTCGAGATTTGTGAAGCCTGATGAATCGAATGTTTGTGGTGCTTCGAGATCTGTGCGAAACACGATCTTATGGGTGTTGCCGCAAGCAAATATCAACCGTTCTTTCTCAAAAGATACAATCCGAACCTTTTGTACCTTGCTTTTATAATTTCAAATATTTTTTACATAAAAATTATTATTATTATTATTATTATTATTATTATTATTATTTTATGCAAACAATAGATGCTTAAAATTCTTCTAGTAATTTTTTTCAAAGTAAAAATTAAAGCTTACATAAAGACCAAATATAATGTGTATATGCAACAATCAAAATAAATATTTATAAGGCATTGTGCTTAAGTATACATGTAGCTAGAAACAAAATAATTGAGAAATTTTTAAATATATATAAAATTATTTTAAAAAAATTATTTTTATAAAATTAATAATTAGATGATTTTTTTGTAAAAATTTTAATTTTGTATGGCAATAAATTTAGGGCCACCACATATCTATTTTGATATTCCATGTTTCTTTCGGCGATAAGGCCATTTCAAAAAAGATTCTAAAAAGATAAGTGATCATAGTAATAAATTTACCGCCACCACATATTTCTTTTAATATTTCATATTTTTTTTCGACGACAACCTATCTTAAAAAGAGGTTAGCAAGAGATAAGCATGTTCGGGGATGATGATTGACAATAGCTGCAGAGGCGTGGTAGGAGGAGATTTTTCAAATTTAGCTTGTAGCTGATTCTTCCATGACCTACAACACTATTCCAGAAGAATTCACATTATACAATTTTACTGCTCACTATAATTAATATAATGGAAATATATAGATTAGTCTGATCTGAAGAGTTAATTTTTTATGATCAGTTTATATATAGAGAGGCTCTAGATCCATTAGATCATATAGATGATGATATGTGCAGTCGGTATCAAAAATATCAAAGCAACACAAATGAATCCTATCAAAGTACTTGTCTGAGTTGTATACAAAACAAATCTTGCTAATATATAAAAGAAAAAAAGAAATTATACAAAAGACATAGAATTATAAAAATAATAATTCCATTGAAAATATATGGTAATCATTATACAACTTAATTCAAATGTGATGTAGATGCATTTTTGCTTTCTTCTAGAAGGCTATTTTTCATATCATTGACCCCGAATGGATAAGTGGTCCCCCAAAAGACTAAAGTTTTTAAGATCCATCAACAAGCCTCCATAATTGATAATTCTGGTACATGGGAATATCATGCAGATGCTTTATTCACTTGTTCTTTCTCACAAAAACAGTTCACACACTGTGTGGATCGAGCAAATCAAGTGAAAAAAATTAGTTTATGCTGGTTGAGCAATAATATAGGAACCTAGCATTGGGAAAGAACCTCTTGCATTAAGATCCTTTACATTTCCTCCATTATTTATTTTGTTTAAATTTTAAGTCGGCCTATGCATCAAGTATGTATGTATGTATGTCCCCCTGTCTAGGTTATGTGGCCTCGTATTCATTAACATGTCTTCCTCCTATAGAATCCATGGGATCATATAATCATATAAAGCTAAAGTTAGGTAGGTAGTCATGCACATAGGCATTTTTTAAATCTAACCGCATGTGGGCTTCATATAAATTTTTAATTTGGAATAATTAATCAATCTCTAAATGCCTTGCTCCAATATAGTCTTATATCTTCGTTGTTAGCATAGAGACACATGGAAAAGGACAGTTAATTAGTGCAGCTTACTTATCCACGGCCTACCATGGAAGACTTTGCATTGGACAAATGGCAAGATGCCTATGCTTGCAGCACGCGTCCAAGCTTTTGCTTGCAAGACTTTGTAGCTGTCCCATCAGTAATGGCTATATTTCTAGTAATTGTAACACAATTAGGCAAAAGGCGACCTAGAATAGTGGAAAAGATAGCATATCTCAATGTGCTTGCATTAGTAGGTTGTCCAAAATAGCTGTCTAAATTCCTATCAGATAGCCTGAAATCAAATTGGAGAAATCTTTCCATACCCCTAGCATCCACCAACCTGGTTTTCTTATGAACTGCTAGAGACAAAATTGATGATAAAGCCCTCTATGACCGAACTGCGCCATGTATTAATTGCATGCAAAAACCTGATTTAGTGCTCATTCAGGTACTCAAAGGATATCGGAGCAGCATACATCAACTTAAAATGTGTTGTGGTATGTTCAGCAATTTGCCTTACTTTGGCTTCTATCTTATACAAGCTTCAGTATTAGGGCATGTAGCAGTATGATTTAAACTAATGATCATTACTTACCAAGGCATAAAAATAAAAATAGGTTATTATCTCTTTTGATATCTTACCCCAACTTAGTATTAGCAAGGCTCCACAAATGTGTTGGTCTTCTGCGCAGGTTATAGCTACTCTAAAGTTAAATAAAGATATCTTTGATCTTACTTGAAGAGAATAAAAGAGGAAAAAAAAAAAAAAACTTTCAAAAAAATTCAGAGCACATTTATCAAATTATCTTTATTACACAAAATTGTTTGTTGACATGAGGAGATCGGAGCCCTTAAGACAACTACGATGTCGTCGTTATCCAGTCTTGCACGGATTCATATGGGGCTAAAAATTTGGCCAACTCCCACAAGAATCATATTGATTCCTATTGCACGTAGGACAATTAATAGAAATGAGGACAAAAGTAGTGTCGTGCAAAGCATCTGTTAAACTATCTTATGCGGTAGAAAACGATAACCAAGTTCTTTTTTTCTTTTTTTACCATCACTACCCTAGATTTTAGAGAATGCATTATTACACAGGTACTCATCATCAATGCTTAAAGCCAAGCAGGTGGTGACACTGTTTAAATTATTAATCTAGTCCAGTACAAAACATTGGATGGCTTGGAGGCAAGAGGGTAGAGAAGCAATATCTTTGAAGAACGTAATAATGATCTTTAGTTGGCCTTTTCCATGTTCATCTGATGAAAAACTTTCTTGTAAATATAAATCGGTGAATCAACATATCAGTTCTACAAATCACATGCTAGAATTTCTCTTCTTCTTCTTCTTTGCTGAAAGAAAAGGAATACCGTTTTTATTTTCCTTTTTTTAAAGAGGAGTCTGACCACGTTGGGAACTCGCAATCACGTCAAAGAAGTCATCTTTAATCACTCCAGCCTTCCAAGCACATCTCAGCTCGTTGACATCACCCTCCACATGGCGTCTTGGAAGGCGAGCAAGAATTCCCTGGGAACGTTTCCAAAAGTCTTGCAAGCGACCGCAAGGTGACAAGTTGGATAGTTCTAGCTCTCCCTGGGCTTCGTTCCAACCAAAAGACTTTTCCCTTTTTCCTAGTAGAATTGGAGGAGAAAGTCCGTCTCTTAGTTGTTCTATTTTTCTCTTTCTTTTATCTTGAGACATTTGCGTCCGTTAAATTCCATTGCTCTGTCAGGAATTGCAAGGCTTTGCAGTCCACGGGAAAATGTTGACCCTCGGAAGTCCATTTCGGAAACCGCGATACGTTGGCTCAGCCTTCATGGGCACTGCAAAATATTGCAGACGTCACTTGGACTGTGGATTACGCAAAATATATATATATATATATATATATATATATATATATTAAGAGGATTACGATAAATATTTGATTTATCTACCCTAACACATATATGAAATTGCGTACAGACCTTTCTCACCATATTATTATATACAGATAAACATATTCATGCATGTACGCATGTATGTATATGTGCATATATATATATATATATATATATATATATATATGTATGTATGTATGTATGTATGCATATGTGTAAATTTATATATGTATCTCACTATATTAAACACAGACAAGCAAATTTATGCATGTATGTATATATATGCGTGTGTGCATGTGTATAAATACATAAATTCATGATTAATTGTTACGTCTCTTAAATAGATAAAATCAACATTGGTTGAAAATAGGTTCAACAAGTAATTACGGAAAATCGATGTGCCACCTTTAATCTTGCAAATCAAACCTACAAAACTATTGGAAATAAGCTTAGCTGACTATCAAACATAAAGCCATAACAATATTAGAGGCTTAGGCCAAAATATGCATAATTTGAAAAGGATTAGGGCTATATCGGCCGTGGATATAACATCCACGGGAAAGCATATCCAACCAAAAGTCAATTGTCTTCTAAAAGAAGGTTAATACCCATCTTATAAGCTCAGCCCAACTCAACTAAATCAGAACATCCACAAGATTAAAAAATAATAATAATAGTTTTTTAATCCCCTTTTTTTTCTATTTTAACCCACAAAAATTAGAAAGTTAACCAATTTATTTTGAAAATAAAATAGATATTTAAGAAAAATTATAGAAAGACATTTTCGACATAGCCTAGATTAAATTGTTCTATCATATAGAGGAGAGTAGTTTATTTTAAGATAAATGTACTGGAAATAGGTTAATCAATTAAAGAAATTGCGGAACTTGAAAGAGCATAAGTGCATTTTTACCTCAAAAGAAAAAATAACAGTTATGGGAATGTTTTGGTCATGTATGGCATTATGGATGACCATCAACGTCATCAATAGGAAAATAGATGGAAGAAATATCTTTGCTATAAAACATATATTTTTTTGAAGGACTACTTTGAGATTTTTTAGAGGTAAAGAGATCATGATACAAAATGAGCAAGCTTGAGGGAGTCTAAATATACTTTTCCCATCTATTTATTTCATTTTGGCTTATCTTATAATGAAACGCAGCATTATAGTTCCATTTCAGTAGCCCAACTATACAATGATGTTATAAGCCTTGCCTAGTTTTTGGCATCAAAAGAATAATTATAAAACACTTATTATAAATATTATGTCCTTATCAAGATTATTTTTCACGTGCACAATCCTCTGCCATGTGCCGGACACACCACAGCATGCAGGATATCATAGAGAGGAAGAGGACTCGGAGTCTTCTTCTCCTCCAATTTCGATGGGATTGGAGGGTGGATGGGAGTCCGAGAAAGTATTGGAGAGCTCTTCTAATAAGAAAATCTTTTTCCTCTCTAGTTTTGGTACTTGGATTGTGAAAATTTGCTGTAAATAATCGAGATTAATCCTTCCATGGGTTGCTACCAAGAAAAAGATCGCCAAAAACTTCTTGAAATGCCAGAGCAAGGTGAGCTCATCTCTCTCTCTCTCTCTCTCTCTTTTTCTTTTATGCATCACTGGCGTCCAATTAAAGCCGGCAGCAGTTGATTTTAATCAAAAAATAGAGAAAACGAAGTCTTCTCTTTTTTTCTCATGCACCATCGATAACAGCCACTGTTGGGCCTGTCATCGGGGCCACAGTCTCGCCACCATCGGGGGCCGTCATAGGTGGCCAGCCTAGTCGGCTGTGGCCACGGGCAGAGGAGCGGAAGATAGGAGATTGAATCCCCTATTAGAGAAACAAGAGAAGGGAAGAGAGAGAGAGGTCTCTCTCTCTCCTCTTGATTTTAATTAATTAATTAATTAGTTAATTATTTAAATTATGAGAAATAAAAAAAGAAGAGAGAAAAAGGTTATTTCTCTCTCTTCTAATTATTTAATTAAATTAATCATTTAATTCTTAATTTTTTTATAGATGGATTATTAAAAAAAGAGAAAAAGAAAAAAAAAGAAAAGAAAAGAAAGTTTTTCTCTTTTCCCTCTCTTCTTGCTCTGAGAGTGAATCTTATTTTTTCTCTCTAGAAGCCTGACTTTTTCTCTTTAGAATTTTCTCTTTCTTCATGAATTTTCTCTCTCTAAAAATCTTAGGGATCGAGTATGGATTCTGATGAACCTTGATAGAGAATTTAGGATTTTAAATTGATCTAATTAATTTATTTTAAAAAATTAAATTAAATTTATAGAAGAACAGACTATTGGACAGTAGGACATCAAGTAGAGTTTTGACATCCAGATCATAGTCTTATGAGTTCTGTTTATCATAATTTGAGGTAAGAATTTCTATATATGATCATCATTTATATATGCTACTTTACCAATTAGTTTTGTATTATTGATTTTATATGATTGAATTTATATTGATGGATTATTATGTTGAGATACTATTATAGCTGATATAATTTTTCAGCATGGGTATGTTATGTATTTACGATATATGTATGTATCAATGATTAATGGTATGAGCATATGGATATGATATATTTATTTTGAATATTATATAAATTGAAATTGATAAGATGAAATCAATATATAATAATAGGATGAAAAAAAATATGGTTTGGACTAGCCTCATTATATGGATAGTCGATCAGAAGCTTATACCTGGGACAACCCCCATGGGCTTATGCGTCAGATTATGGATGAGACCTTGATTAAGATAGCCTGTCAGGAGCTTATGTCTGGGACAGCTCCCATGGACTTATGCATGAGATTATGGATAAGATCATGAATTGAGATTGAGGCATAATCTTGATTAGTCCAAAACCAAAATGAAAAGATTAAGAAACATGAAAATATGATAAGAGAAAGATACGACAAGTTATGGTTTAGATATTGAATGAAAAGATTTCACATGATATATCTGATGCATATTTATTTGATTTATTATATATATATTTGATATGAAAATTCATGCTTTACTATAATTTTGAATTAAATTAATATTATTGGTGTAAATATACAGTGATTCTTACTGGGCTGTAAAGGTCATAACCCCTCTTTCTTCTCTTTTAGAGTTACAGAATACATAGATTTGGCGATGGTTGGAATCATAATAGAAATGATCGATTAGATAAAGTACCATTAGTGATAGATGGATAATCGAGTTTTATAAATTATGCAAGGATGAAATTTATTTATATAGAATTATTTATTATGAATTAAGATTGATAGTGCTCATGAAATGTTGGGATTATAAGTAATTATATAAGCATTGCATATTCACTAGGGCATTGGTCTAGAATTTATGCGGCCATCACGTGCCCGACCAGGATGTTGCATTCGAGACGTGATAGAATAGTATCAGAGCATAGATTTTAGGTTATTAGGGACTATGACATAAGTAATAACAGAGCTTAGATTTTAGGTTATATGGACTGTGACATAAGTGACTAGAACATGACAGTTTGATGATATAAATGGAATCAAAACTTAGATTATGATCAACTTGGGATGGTGACTTAAGTCATATTTGAGCATAGTGTTATGATTATTAAGGATGCAATATGATGGATACGTGATCACTAAGGACATGATGAAAGTTGCAAAATAATTCAAAATTTGGATTTCGAATCAATACGTATTATAATGAAATTTATGCATAAGTGGCATATTATGTCTATAACAAAATTAATGAGTCACATCTTGGATTTCAATAAGTAGGTGTTTAACCTAAGTATAAGACATTTTGACCATGGAATAAAGTATGATATATTGATATACTATATGGAGTATATTTGATCAATTATTATTTAGATGATTTAGAATTTTAAACTTGATATGATTGAAGATCATGATGGTTTTTCTAATTCTTGATGTTAATTATTTGATCATTATAATTTTAAAAATTATTTAGGATATGGCCTACAGGAAGATTTTATTGTATGAGTTAGATGAAAAATATATTTTTATTGGTATATTAGATTTTATTATGAGAGCAAAATATAAATAATGTTGAAACTTAGGTTATGATCATGTAGGATTGTGATCTAAGTGATGCTTAAACTTAAGGTTATGATCACTAGGAACATTATACAAGTCACAGTAAAAATTTAAAGTTCAAATTTTATATCACTAGATGTTATGATGAGACTTATACATATGTGGCATATATGATGTATGTAATAGAATTGATGAATTACCTTAGATTTTAATAAGTTGGATAGAAATGTCGACTCGATAATATAATTTACGATATTTATATATTGTAATGCATTGATATACTTATTTAATTATTATTAGATGATTTTAAAATTTTAAATTTGATGTAGGTGCAAACCATAATAGCCTCCCCTAGTTTTGTTGTCGATCATTTGATTGCAAATATTGAGTTTAGTAACAAATTATTTTGAATGTAAAATAATCTTTAAGAATTATACGAATTGGTAGATTATGTACTATATTAACAATGGACTACATTGATTAGTTTAGTTTTTATTAAGATGACTTTGATAATTTAAAATTATCATCTTTGGATCAGCTTAATTGATTTTTCTTATATTGTGGAGATTATTGGATATATTAGATTTTAAATCAAGTTTAGATTTCTGAGCAGATCGAAAATATCATGCTATTATTATTAAATTAAGTTGAGAAACTTTTGAAAGACTTATATAAGTCTTAACAATATGTAAGAGATAATATTTTATCGATCAATTTATTTATACTAAGAGTTGTGATAAAAAAAGTTCAATATATAATAATTAGATTGATTCTACTCATATTGGGACATTGATTTAGGATCTTTTAATTTGCTAGAGATTTGAATTATTATTTTTTTTTTACAAAGAAAGGTTGATTTGAAATTATCCTCTTGATTATCAAGTGAAATATAGATATATTGGATTCTAGTTGAGTAGTGGAACATATATGTTGGGGATAAATCCACGTCTACCAAAGTTCGGCTAAGACTCTGACTCTTAATCAGTTTCATCCAGTTGCAGCTATAAAAATCGAACCTCAATCCACAGGAGTATTCGAACCCTGAATCATTCCGAGATGGCCGACCTCCAGCACTGTGGATAGATAATCCGATGACTAAGATCGATTTTGAATTTGATAGGATATTGCGGATTCCTTCTCCAGACAAGCTTGAACAGTCAATACTTCTGCCCTAGAGAATCGGCTAAGTCTTCGGCTCTTGTGCATCCCATCCGACTGATCTCCTTTCGATAGCCTGTGTGGCCCCACTTGGACGAACTTCCTTGGATCCCCTTTTTTTTGATAGAATCTCAGCTAAACTCCTCCAGCAGCTGAACTTCTTCCGAACTGTTCCTAGACGAACTTCAACGCTTTATCGTTATTCATCAGTAAGCGATCCTAAAAGTGATCGAACCTCAAATGAACAGCAGAAACCAGTATTTCAATCACGCTTGCCTATTACGGCCATCAGTCAGTACTCAACCCAGGCAGACCCCTCACGATCAGACTTCTTTCAGTCGAACGTCTTCGGACTTCTTCACAGGTCGAACCCCTGCTAGACTTCTCTTCTGGCCAAATTTCTTCCAACCGTCTAAAAGGACCACGGCATACATCTTCAACATAGCAAATAAAAGCCAGCACATGATCAATCCTGAGAGCCTCCGAACTTCTTCAGAATAACAATGCCCAAGAGCCCTTCGTCGTCTGTAACTATCTCATCCAAACTCCAGCTGTTGGATCTCCAACAAACCAGCACGTCATGACAACGGACATCACTCTCCGTAACAAATCTCATGTGGCCCCGAATGCCCCACTATCAAGTAGTTGCGGCTGTCACTATCAGTTTATTATAGACTTCGAACTATAAAAGTGACCCTCCAGATACATTTTTTCTAAGCTCTCTTCTTCTTCTCGATATTCTGCAACTTTCTATACTAAGTACTCTATTTTTGTTGATCGAAAGAACTGACTTGATTGTCGCAGGGTCTTGCCGGAGCCACCCAACCCAAGCTTTGGACAAGATTTATCTTGCAGATCACCGATGGCGACCTCGTCTTCTCCGACTCCAATGCTCCTCCAATGATGATCAGATTTTGCACCAACAGGATTGGCGCTAGAGAAAGAGCACCCTCTATTTCTGAGGTTCCCTTGTTCTTAAAGAAGTACTCAGTAAAAAACTCTCTTCTTCTCCTCCAGAGTCCTTTCTGAAAAAGATGCCTCCCAGAAAAGCTTCTATCCGACGATCAATAGTCTCTATGGCCAGATCCCATCTAGATCTGCCCATCCTTATTTCATCCCCGATAACTTAAGCTCCATCTGCAGCAATGGTGGATGTGAAGCAGTTTAACCTGCTAGTCCAGCAAGTTCATGATTTCACGGAAGCAGTGCAAGCCATGCAGCAGCAGTAGTAGCCTCCGACGTCAATTCGATCGGAGCAGACTTCTCCGGAGCCCCATGATTCGATCTGAGGATGGTCGACTTGGGCTGACTGGCCGGTGACCTCTGAAAAGGGAAAGCAGAGGGCTGAGAGCCCCTGCTCTAATCATGACTCTATCTCTGGGGGAACTTTGCACCCGTTCAGCCAAAAGATCTTAGAGATCCATGATCGAGAGGATCTCTTGGATCAAAAACTACAAGAGATGAACCGACGGATCGAAGAACTCTACCATGCACCCTCCTTCCATAGTAATGATATATATACTAATCCTTATTTCTCTCACCACATCATGCAGGAACCGATCTTGCCAAACTTCAAGCTTTCCCAATTCGAGAGCTATGATGGGACCTCAAATTTGGTTGACCATCTGGAGGTCTTCTAGATAATGATGCTGCTCCATGGTGTGTCCGACGCCATCCTGTATCGAGCTTTTTCGTCTACTTTGAAAGGAGCAGTCAGAAATTAATACTCGACCCTCAAGCCAAATACCATCTTCTCTTTTGATCAAATGAGTCATCAGTTTGTGACTCATTTTGTCAGCAGTTGATGTCCCAGGTGAGGCTCAGAATTTCTCATCAACATCAAGTAGCAAGAGGGAGAATCCATCCGAGCTTATGTCAACCATTTCAGTGCTGCTGTGTTGGAGGTCTGAAATCTGGACCAATCTATTACGATGGCCACACTAAAGGATGGCCTTCAGAAGAATAATCTGCTATTTTTTCTAGAGAATAAGTACCCTAGGAATTTTGCCGATATGCTGGCTCGAGCTGAAGGGTATGTCTGGGCAAAAAAGGCCTTCCAGGCCAAGGATAATGAAGCCACCGGATAGCGATGAATGGGCTAGCCGGGCAGGCCCGTTGAGAAAGAAAAGCCAAGTGAAGCTTGATCATGCTTCCAAACTCTCCCTAAGTGCAAGCGAGTTCGAACTCCTCCCTGGACTCGAAAGCAAGGAAGCCCTAATAGAAGGGCTCGATGGGGCTCCCTCCTCCGAAGGTTCCACAACTATGCCCCTCTCAATGCTCCAAAAATTCAAGTACTGATAGAGATTAAGGAGCAGCTGCCAAGGCTAAAAAGGATGTGCTCCCATCCTGGCAGATGCAATCCAAACAAGTTCTATATTTATCATTATGACCACGGTCATGATACTGAAGAATGCATTCAGCTCCAAGATGAGATCGAGGAGCTCATCAGGCGAGGTAGGCTCGGTCGATTTCTACGATATCGATTTGAATGATAGAAAGATCGGCCAAGAGCACTGCCACAATTGGAACCACCAAGGGAGGAGCAGCAGGCAGATCGGCCACCCCTCGACATCATCAACACTATCTCTAGGAGACTTCGATGAGGAAAGGCTAGTGGATTAGCAGAGCCCAGGAAGAGGCAGAGAACTGAGGAGCCCATCGCTTTCACCAACGAAGATGACCAAGGAGTTCGGTTCTCGCATAATGACGCGGTTGTAATCTCTTTAAACATTATTGACTATGATGTATGCCATATTTTGATAGATAATGGAAGCTCTGCTGATATTTTATTTTACAATATTTTCTTAAAAATATCTTTATCTAATAATCACTTAGGACCTATGAACTTTTTATTGGTAGGATTCACTGACGATGCCATGCCAATTGAGGGCATAATAACTCTGACTGTGGCTGTAGGACAATGTCCAAAACTGGCTAAAGTGTAGATCGATTTTCTAGTCATAAAAGTTTCATCTACCTATAATGCTATTTTTGGCTGATCTGATTTGAATGTACTCCGAGCTGTAGTCTCAACTTATTATTTAAAAATGAAGTTTTCGATGAGCTATGAAATTGGAGAGATCAGGAGAGACTAGGCCTTAACAAGGCATTGTTACTCCATCGCCTTACAGAAAAATACCTAATCCGATCTTTGTCTTATTGATGGACTGGATGTCCGCGATGATCTTATAGAGGAGCAGGTGAGCCTATGGAAGGCCTTGTTTCCATCCCGTTGAACGATGAAAATGTGGAGCACACTATGCAGATCGGTTCCAACTTGAGGGATGAGGTTTGAGAGCAACTCATCGTCTTCCTTCGAAAGAACGTAGATATCTTCGCCTGAGTTCCAATGGATATGCCGAAAATCGATGCTGAGATCATGAAACATCGGTTGGCTACTGATCTTAGGTGTCAGTCAAAAAAAGAGAAGATGCACAGCTATGCTCTGGAGAGGCAGAAAGTAATTGCAGAAGAAGTCGATAAGTTCCTCAAGGCTGGAGTCATCCAAAAAGTTAACTATCCGAGCTAGATCTCAAACATGGTGCTCGTCAAAAAGGCAAACAGTAAGTGGAGAATGTGTATAGACTTCAAGAAGCTGAACAAAGTTTGTCCAAAAGATAGCTACCGCCTACCTAATAGGAAACATGCAGGATTTCATGCATAGATTTTAATTTTTTTTTAAATGTAGAGCAGCGGAAGACATAGATTAAACTATTTAATCTACAACATGCATGTAATCAAATTATAAAATCCTACATCAAGGATCTATAATATGTTATGATGCAAATATAAATCTAAAATTAAATTAATCATGAGTGGCATTGATCACATCAATACTTAGATCTAAAATAATTCCAGATCTAATCCTAGATTGCATTTAGATCATCAAGAGATCAGATCTCTTACCTTAGCATGGGTCAAGAACTTCGTAGTTGAATCCATTGTTGTCTTTGGAGCTGCACAAGCGTCTGGCCTCTATAGGTAATCTACACGAACCTACAACACAGATCGAAGGTTCGTCGAATGAAGATCCGCTCGAAATGCTAGCTTCTTATGGATCCCTCCTGATGGTTAATCAAATATATGTTCTTCGGATCTCTTGAACAATCCAAGAGATAAAGAACATGAGGAGGAATGAGGGAGAAATCCATCCCTTGGATCTCCCATAAAATAGAAATAAAAAGATATGAAAAAAAAAACTTAGGAGGAGATAAATCTTCTCCTTCAGGACATTAACAGTTGATGTCCTGAAAATACCTCTATGCTAGGATCAAAGGAGACGTTCTTCTCTGAAATTTTTTCTAATTTTTCAGATATCACACCCTTAGATTTTTTTCATAAAAATCTCATAAATAAAATTAAGAAGAAGGGATCTCAAGGAAACCCTAAGAGAAGACCTTCTTCTCTTCTTCTTCTCGCATCAGGATATGATCAGATCATGTCCAAAAAAGATCACCATGCCCCAACACCTTGGAGCACAGATCCTATGCCCTCTTCCTCTCTCTCTCTCTCTCTCTCTCAGATCTTTATCATATAAAAATCATATAAAATAATGAAGAAAAAGATACTCAAAAGAAAACAAAGAGAAGACAATCTTCTCTTACCTTTATGGCTTCATGACATCAACGATTGATGTCCAGATGAAGACCTTTTCTTTAAGGATCTTGGAGCCACCTTTCCTTAAGCCCTTCCCCTCTCTCTCTCTGATCTTTATCATATAAAAATCACACAAGAAAATAAGGGAAGGTTAGAAAATAAATCTCTAAGAGAAAATAGATTTTTCTCTTACCTTTGTCTTCATTAAGACATGAACTTTTCATGTCATAATAAAAACCATTTCTCCAAGAAAGTAGGCGCCCATAACCCCCAAGCCAAACCTTCTCTTCCTTCTCTATTTTTCCATAGAAAATTAGATATTTTTGATATCACAAATATTTAGAAGGGGGCGGCACACAAGATGTAGTAAGACTAGGTCAAAAGACCTAGTCAAAGAAGGAAACCTTTCCTAGGGACGCCCCCCCTCCTAAAATTTCTGCATGAAGACCAAATCCCATGAACAAAAGAAAGGAAGAAAGGGGCGAATAAGATAGAGGGGCATGGGTAGAGTGGGTGCATAAGGGAGGGAGGAGTTCGGATCAAAGAAGACTTTTCCAAGTAGGAAATAAATCCTAACAACTTCTTGATTTTGACCAAGTCAAAACAAACTCCCGAATAATCTAATATATGGGCATGGAAGGCCTTCTTGGGCATGAAAATATATAGAAAAAATCTAGAATTAAATATTTTGTATGGGCTTTAATAGGCATAAGAGAAAGAGAGAGAGTCACAGTCCAATTAGGACTCCTCTTATTTGACTAGGTCAAAATATGTTTAAATCAAATTTAAATCTCATTTAAATTAGATTAAATATAATATAATTAAGGATGATCCTAGTCCAACCAGAAGTTTAACTAAATTAGATTAAATTAAGATTTGAATCTGATTTAAATCCTAAGTCAATTAGGTGCACCCAAGTTCTAGTCAAAAAAGAATTGTTCTTTCTTGCAATTGGCTTATTCAATAAATCAAATAGACTTAATCTAATTAAGTTCAAACTAATTTTAATTGAATCTAATTCAATTAAACTTGATCTCAGCCTGATTGCTCAATCAAATTGATCCAATTAGCAATCAAATTTCTAATCGATCCTCCTGCAATACTTACATTAAGTCAAACACCAATCGTATTGATGGATTCACCTTAGAACGATTCTCAATCATTGATTAACCATCTGATCAGGTTACAAGCTCTAATTTGTGTGACCCCATAGGTTCGAACCAAAATCGATAGCATAAAAATTAATTTCTATACCAATTGAAGTTACCATCTAGCAATGATTCCCGACGTCCGGATAGATCGAATGTATGCAAAGCAACATTCTTAAAACCCTGAATCATGGTTACTGTATAATTCATCCCTATGACCAATAATGTTCAACACAACTTTGAGTATACTATCAAACACTTATACAAGTCATCTCTATTGTGTCTCAAAATTTTATAAATTTCGTGACATCTCATGAGGATTACCTAGGTCTAAATTTTGCTAAATTGAAACACAGTGAGACATTCTCTTTCTGAAGTTAATTAAGAGTGGTCAATCCCATCTTGACTCACATACTGAGTCTACAAGTACTTGACTGTATCCAAAAATCTTCAGTCATCTATATTAGAAATACAAGCAGTCGAGCACCAAAGTACAGTGAGTTGCTCGCAAGTCACCATGACGATCTAAGATCGGAGGGACACTTATATCCATTAGCCTTAGCTAGCTACTCTTGATAGTAGAGTGCTACATTGATTATGTTTAGTACAGATGTACTCCTACATCTCACCTAGATGCCATATCAGTGTCTCCACACCACTTGATTATGAGGACAACCAATGCATATGGCATACAACGATCTACACTCAATAAGTTATCATCCTTATTAATAACTTATCATTTGATCGTGAATAATTTAAGAATCATCCGATCAATCCTTCTTTATCGATTGATTATGGTTCTAAAAACTTCATCATAATTTAGGAGTTCATTTAAGAAAGATAGAACTTTGATGATGAAATAGCCAAATTACTATTATTATTAGATAATTCATATACTAATTTCAATCATCTACTACTTAGATGATTGACTTTAGGATATATTTTTCAACAACTTTCACTTGGACTAAAGTCAGTCAGAATGATATCAAATATTCTATCTTCCACTTGAGTTCATAGAACTCCTTAGTTTCGAGGTCTTAGTTTCGAGGTCTTAGCAAATGTGTCAATCAAGTTCTTCTTTTACATCGATCTTCTAAAGATTGAGTCACCCAGATCAAATATCTAAGATGAAAATGATGCAGAATATGCTGGTCCTTTGGTTCTTTAGCCTGAGCTATGGATCCAGTGCTATGATAGGACTAGACCATGGATGGAGGGTGCCACTCTCAACATGCTAATGAACCTCAGTAACTACACAGCTTACATGATAGCATCACATACCACGATGTACTCTACATCACTAACTGAATAGGCTAAAGTATCCTACTTGGAACCTTTCCAGCAGATTGCTCCTATAATTGGAATATGAGTCGACATTGTTCTGACTGAAATTAAAACATCCATATATTTTAAATCAGTACTTTCATATTTGAGTCACTAGATCTTAGTATTTTTTAAATACTTAGGGATTATCTATACAATCCTCTAGTGGTTCTTATTTGGATCATAATAGTATCTACTCACTACCTCTAGTAAGTATACCATGTCTAATCTCGGACATGGATAAATAAGATAATAGCTAAATCTTTATTCCTTGCAATGTTGGAATGCTACTCCGGATTAAGAGAATTTCATCCTCAAACATTACATGAAATAATACTATAAAATATTTTGCCCAATAATAAGTGCAGGATTTGTCTTTGTTCATAACTAAGATATACGTTTAGAGCATATGTTCGAACTCTGAGATGATACTCAGATGGACTTTATAGGTCCTTACCTTTCCGTCTGCACTATTCTGATCCTATTAAAAATTCATTCACACCTAATGAGTTTTATTCCTTCAGATGATCAACTAGTGTTCATACACTATTGATTTTCATAGACTTCAATTTGGATCATATGGCTCCAAGCCACTTCTCAGAATCAGGCCACTGTACTATATCCTTATAGATTATCGAATCCTTATTGTTCTCATCGAGCTCAACATGATCGTCATTCTGAACCTAGATACTGAAGTATCTATCCAGTTAATGTGGTACTCTACCAGATCTCCTTAAAGATGATACTTTAATGGGCTCCGGATTTGATCTGTCTAGCTAATGCGGTATTTTTGGATGCCCCCCTCCTAAAATTTCTATATGAAGACCAAATTCCATGAACAAAAGAAAGGAAGAAATGGGCGAATAAGATAGAGGGGCGTGGGTAGAGTGGGTGCACAAGGGAGGGAGGAGTTTGGATCAAAGAAGACTCTTCCAAGTAGGAAATAAATCCTAACAACTTCCTAATTTTGACCAAGTCAAAACAAACTCCCAAATAATTTGATATATGGGCGTGGAAGGCCTTCTTGGGCATGAGAATATATAGAAAAAATCTAGAATTAAATATTTTGCATGGACTTTAATAGGCATAAAAGAAAGAGAGAGAGTCCCAGTCCAACTAGGACTCTCCTTGTTTGACTAGATCAAAATAGGTTTAAGTTAAATTTAAATCTCATTTAAATAATTAAATGTAATCTAATTAAGGATGATCCTAGTCCAACCAGGAGTCTAATTAAATCAGATTAAATCAAGATTTAAATCTGATTTAAATCCTAAGTCAATTAAATATACCCAAGTCCTAGTTAAATAAGAAATTATTCTTTCTTACAATTGGCTTATCCAATAAACTAACTAGACTTAATCTAATTAAGTCCAAACTAATTCTAATTGAATCTAATTCAATTAGACTTGATCTCAGTCCGATTGCTCAATTAAATTGAGACAATTAGCAATCCAATTGCTAATCGATCCTCCTACAATACTTGCATTAAGTCAAACACCAATCGTATTAATGGATTGATCTTAGAACGATTCTCAATTATCAATTAACCATCCGATCAGGTTACAAGCTTTAATATGTATGATCCCATAGGTTTGAATCTAAGCCGGTAGCATAGGAACCAATTTCTGTACCAATCGAAGTTACCATCTAGCAATGGTTCCCAACGTTCGGATAGGTCGAATGTATGCAAAGCAACATTCTTAGAATCCTAGGCCATGGTTACTGTATAATTCATCCCTATGACCAATAATACTCAAGATGGCTTTAAGTATGCTGTCAAACACTCATACAAGTCATCTCTATTGTGTCTCAAAATTTTGCAAATCCCGTAATACCTCACGAGGATTATCCAGGCTTAGATTTTACTAAATTGAAATACAGTGAGATATTCTCTTTCTGAAGTTAATAAGAAGTGATCAATCCCATCTTGACTCACACACTAACTCTATAAGTACTTGACTGTACCCAAAAATCTTCAATCACCTATATTAGAAATACAGACAGTCTAACACCAAAGTATAGTGAGTTGCTCGTAAGTCACCGTGGTGATCTCAGGTTGAAGGGATACTTATATCCATTGGCCTTAGCTAGCTACTCTTGACAGTAGAATGCTACATTGGTCACATTCAATGCAGATGTACTCCTACATCTCATCTGAATGCCATACCAATATCTCCATACCACTTGGTTATGAGGACAACCAACGCATATGGCATACAGTGACCTACACTCGATAAGTTATCATCCTTGTTAATAACTTATCATTTGATCGTGAATAATTTAAGAACCATCCGATAAATCCTCTTTTATCAATTGATTGTGGTTCTAAGGACTTCATCATAATTTAGGAGTTTATTTAAGAAAGATAGAACTTTTACGATGAAACAGTCAAATTATTATTATTATTAGATAATTCATATACTAATTTCAATCATCTACTACTTAGATGATTGGCTTTAGGATATATTTTTCAACACTGCCTAGGATTGACCAATTGCTAGATGCAATCTCGAGCCATAAGCTTCTCACCTTCATGGACATTTTTTTTTGGCTGTAACCAAATTTGGATGGTGCCAGAGGATGAGGAGAAAACTACTTTTGTTACTGACCGTAGTCTTTACTGTTATAGGATTATGCCTTTTGGACTCAAGAATGCAGGACCAACTTACCAGTGCCTGGTCAACAAAATCTTTGGGGAGTAGATTGACCAAAACATGGAGGTGTATGTGGATGACATGCTCGTCAAGAGTTGGGCTTCAATAAATCACATCACCAACCTCGAAGAGACCTTTAGTGCACTTAAGAAGTATAAGATGAAGCTGAATCCGACCAAATGCACCTTCGGTGTAATCTCGAAAAAATTCTTAGGATTCATGGTGTCGAGGCATGGGATTGAAATAAATTCAGAGAAAATTTGGGCTATTCAGGAGATGACCACTCCAAGAATAATCAAAAAAGTTCAGCACTTGACTGAAAAAGTAGCATCCCTAAACCGCTTCATCTCAAGATCGATCGAGCGATGCATGTCCTTCTTTCAAGTTCTCAAACAGCCAAAGAGCTTCTGCTGGACGGTGGAATGCCAACAAGCATTCGAGGAACTTAAAATCTACCTAGACTCACCCCCACTACTAGCAAAGCCTGAGCCTAGAGAAGAATTATTCTTGTACCTAGCAGTCTCCCTAGCAGCCCTCGCAGTGGTCTTAATTAAGGAGGAAGCGAAAGTATAGCAACCGATCTACTACATAAGCCGAGTTCTGAGGGATGAAGAGATTAGGTACTCTAAGTTAGAAAAATTGACTTACTCTCTTCTAATTGCTATCAGAAGACTCTGACCTTACTTTCAGGGGTACATCATAACTGTCCTCATGGATCAACCAATTAAAGCAGTTCTTCATCGAACAGATGTCTCCGAAAGAATCGCAAAATGGACAATCATGCTTATAGAGTTTGACATCAATTACCGACCCCGACCATCGATCAAAGCTCAAATATTAGCAGATTTTATAGTAGAATGCACAATTCTAGATGAAGCCGAGCCTGAACGGTACGAAATCAGCTTTCCATGGTTGAAGCCGAGCCCCCCCCCCCCGAAGAGAATGCTGACCTTTCTGAAGGCTTTTGGGCCCTGTACGTGGATGGTTCATCCAATGCTGCTGGAGCAGATGCGGGATTGGTCTTAGTTAACCCCGAGGGAGTCGAAGCCAAATATGCACTACGCTTCAAATTTTCTGCAACTAATAATGGGGCTGAATATGAAGCTATAATCGCTGGGTTAAGAATAGCAAAAAAGTTAGAGACAAACCGACTCCAAGTTTTTAGTGATTTTCAACTGATGGTCAGATAAGTTAGCGATAACTATGAAGCCCGGAAGGAAAGCATGATGAAGTATCTTGAGAAAGTAAAAAACTTGACTTCGGCATTTAATAGTTTTAGCATCCAACGAATTCTGAGAATAGAAAATACAAGAGCCAATCTTCTCTCTAAGTTGGCCACTTTAGCCCCAGTCAAACTGCCCAAAGAAGTATTTTTTGAAATTCTAAAGTGCCCAAGCTCGAAGGAGTCGCAGTCTGTTCTACAAGTTAAGCACGAGCCGAGTTGGATTGACCCGCTGGTTGCCTACCTCAAGATTGAAATTCTTTTTTATGATCAGAAAGAAATCCGAAAACTTAGAAATCAAGCTTTCTGATATGTTCTATATGAAGGCAAATTGTATAAAAGATCGTATTCTCTATCACTCTTGAGATGTCTTTGATCTTTGGAGACCAACTTCGCATTATAAAAAGTGCATGAGAAAATTTATGAAAGTCATATAGGGGCTAGATCTCGATCACAAAGACTACTTCGACAGAAATACTATTGGCCGATCTTGTACCATGACTCTATAGAGTATGTCAAGAAATGTGACTGCTATTAGAGAAATGCAAACATACAAAGATAGCTGGCCTCCGAGCTTACTCCACTAAGTGCATCCTGACCATTCACGCAGTGGAGAATGGATATACTTGGTCATTTTCTAATGGCATTCGGGCAACATAAGTTCCTCTTGGTTGCAATCGACTATTTCACTAAATGGATCGAGACCGAATCATTGGCAAAAATTACTGAGGTTATGGTACAGGACTTCGTCTGAAAGTTAATCGTCTGTTAGTTTGGTCTATCCTGAACTCTCATAATAGATAACGGATGATAGTTTGTTGGAATGAGGTTTGCTGAGTTCTGCGAAGATCTAAACATCTTCTATCACTTCACGTCAGTGGCCCATCCATAGGCAAATGGTAAAGCAGAGGTGACCAACAGAATTTTACTATAGGGCATCAAAGCAAGGCTTAAAAGAGCGAGGAAGACTTGGGCAGACGAACTCTACCACATCTTCTAGGCATACCGAACTACTCAAAGACTATCGATTGGAAAAATACCATTCGCCCTAACCTTTGAAATGGAGGCAGTCATCCTAATCGAGCTCAAACTTTTGTCAGTATGGATCGTAGCCTTCAATAAGTAGCGTAACTCATAGGACCTCAGAATCAACCTCGATCTACTAGAGAAAAAAAGAGAAGAAGCTCAAGTTTGGATGGCAGCCTGCAGACGAAGAGTAACCAGATACTATAACTCCAGAATAAAAAATAAAGCATTCAAAGTGGGGGACTTGGTGCTCTGACGAGCATCCATTTTGCAGCCTCAAGATCAAGAAAAGCTAGCCCTGAATTGGGAAGATCCATATAAAATAGAGAAGATCATCCCGCTCGGAACTTATCACTTGAGGAAACTCGAAGGAGCGACACTCTCATGGCTTAAAATTCAGAAAACTTAAGAATGTACTACCAGTGACTTTTCTTCAATAAAACTTTTCTATTTAAACATTATCACTTCTTGATGCAAAAATTATGTAATGACTAATAACCCTCTGAAGCAACCTAAAGTGGCCCATTAAAAATAGGAGAAAAACCTCATTCTAACGTGAGCAAGATCGAAGGCCTCGTTGAACTAAGACGAGATGAGGAAAGAGATCCTACCAATAGCCCTAATGTGCCCCTACAGCTCATTAGGAACAGGAGGAGAACCTCGTCCTAACGTGAACAAGGTTGAAGGCCTTATTGAACTAAGATAAGATGAGGAGAGAGACCCTACCAATGGTCCTAATGTGCTCCTATAGCCCGTTAGAAATAGAAGAAGAACCTCATCCTAATGTGAGCAAGGTCAAAGACCTCATTGAACTAAGACGAGATGAGGGAAGAGGTCTTACCAATGGTATTAATGTGCCCTTACAACCCATTAGAAATAGAAGGAGAACCTCGTCCTAACGTGAGCAAAGTCGAAGGCCTCGTTAAATTAAGATGGAATGAGGAGAGAGATCCTATCAATGGCTCTAATGTGTCTCTATAGCCCGTTAGGAACGAAAGGAGAACCTCATTTTTACGTGAGCAAAATCAAAGGCCTCATTAAACTAAGACGAGATGGGGGAGAGGTCCTACCGACGATCCTTAACATGCCCCCATAAGTCATGTTAGTAACAGAAGGAAAGCCTCATCCTAACGTGAGCAAAAGTTGAAACCTCGTTGACCAAAGATAAGAGAAAAAAAGAAGCTCGGTAGAGAATCCCTACACATTTTTTCCACGATAATCTGACTACATTAAATACGAAAGGTGGAATGCTATCTTGGTTTGCAGAAGAGGTCCTAGTTCGGCATCCATAACAAGTATTTCATGAGAAGACAACATAAACAAAAATGAGGTAAAGAAGGTAAGGCCATAAATAAGCCTCGAATTCATACGAAACAAAAATAACGAGAAGTATACTATTTCATTACAAAAATAAGTTCATTACAAGCAAAACATAGGCCGACAAGGTCGATTACACTGAAAGAAAAAAAAAAGAGGAAGAGGTTGAAGCTCTAAGATAGAGCGAACTCCTCAAACTTTGGGCTACCCCGACCATTACCAAGGTCTATTTTAGCCTAAAGATCTCCTCCTCAAGCTCCTTCTTCTTATAGAGACCATCTATGTACATTCTGTTGGTGAGCTGAAACTTACCCTCAAGCTTTCATTGCTGTCTTCTCAAAACTTCAGACTCGGTCTCTGCCTCCTCGATAAGCTGATGTTCACAAGTAAGCTGAAGCTTCAGCCATTAAACCTCAGTCTTCTTTGCCTCAACCACCTCTGAAAGCTCACCGATGGTCCTCTTCAAGGAGGTGATCTCCTCCGACTCATCACTCGCACTAGCTTTCCAACTACTATGCAATCACTTCTGAAGATAAGCTGCTTCATCTCTGGCAGCCTTGAGCTCATCTTCAAGCCTGGACATCTTTCCCATCTAGGTCACTTGGTAGCTATTATGCCAGCCCTCAATATCCTATAGCTTCTTCTGAAGCTGGAAGAACCTTTTTGACCAATCCCAGTCATACCGAATCTTATCGGTGGACCACGGCGAGCTCCCTTCTAGGAGATAGATTTTTTTCTTGGCCTTCTTCAGATTGGCTTCGAGAAAGCTGATCTTCGCCATCAGTACCCAGGATTTATCGCTGGCGTTTTTCTTGAGTTCGGCGATCTCCTTCTCAAAGCTACCCTTTTAGATATTGAATCTTGCCGCATCCTTCATGTGCAAGTCACAAAGGCAAGTGATCTCTTTGGTCGCCTCAGAAGCATTCTTTCGAGAGGACCGAAGGTTGGCCTCAACCTTCTTCAACCTTTTTCTTAAAAGATGAACTTCCTTCTTTAAACCTCTTTTCAAAAGCTTGAACGAAACTTCTTAAGGCAAGGGGTCGGCGTCAAGCAAAGAATGGGGGTCGTGGCCCTGTTTATCAAAGGCATTCTGAATCACGTGCAACGCAGGATGTAAAGAAAAAGAGAGATTTGCTTTCATTACTTCAAATATTTTTAGTATATCAAAAAAAAAGAAAAAAGTACATAGATGTCAAATGTTTAGACCTCGAGTGGCTCGCCCATTGGAGAGGTTAGGACATTCTCGACCGCTTCCGGTTCACGGGCAGGCTCAGATGCTACACCTGTGGATTCTAGAATTACTAGGATAGCTTCGACGGCATGGGCGGCAAGGGCAACCTCGGCATCGGTGCGTGAAGGGCTAGCTCTATTCTCGGGCTCTTCTAGGAGGAGGTCCAGATCGATGTCGGGGAAGTTCTCGACGACCTACCCCAAGCAGACCTAAAACCCTTCCAAGAAGGCTTCCTGGGCGAAGGCTATTTTGATATCCTTCATATCCTTGGAGGACTTGAAGTCTTGCACGACCCTCTCCATGGTGGCGGTAACCTCCTCCTGTGCCTTCCTTTTCTCCTCCTTCTCCAGAGCTAGCTCAGCCCTCAGCCTTGCCATCTCGCCATGCTACTCTCTCAACTCTTTCTGAAGGCATTCTACTTCAGACGAATGAGTCTCCGAGGCGACCTTTAGAACGTCGGCCTCGGCCCGAGCCTTCTCAACTTCTGCACGGGCTTCCTCCAGGGCTCTGAAAGCTTCGACCCAATTTTGGTTTGTCATCTCGGAGTGGAAGAAAAGATAGTGTCCCAACTACAAAATAAAAAGCGAGTCAGAATCCTAAAAGATCCCAACTTTAAAGCCTGAAGAGTATGAAGCAAGAATCAAAAGAAGCCACTTGCCTCTAGAAAGGCGGCAAAGGACTCATCAAACCTCTCGGCATCGTCCTTCTGGTGCATCCTTTTTATGATGTGGGGAAGGATGCTTCCCTCCATCAGTGACTAGATGACCTCTCAATCATCTAGAAAATCCTATTCTTGGCTAAGATCCTCTCTTTCGGAGTTCTTGACCTTCCGTCCGACCTTCTTGCCAATGGCCCTCTTCTTCTTCCTCTCCATAACTCCCTCTTGCCAAACAGGAGCAGGAGGGATGGCTTCATCAGATAGAGCCGAGCTCAATGCGATAACAATGGGCTCAAGGGTCGGCATGGACCGAATTGGCATGACCTGGCTTGACTCTCCAGTTCGAGCCTTCTTCTATGATTCGTTGAAAGAACCATCCTTCCTTTTAAGGGTCGGGATTTCCTTCATCAAACGGTTCCATTCCTCTAGTCATTTCTGCAAAGATAAAGTTAGAAGATCAGAAGAATGAATACCATCCAACTGGCTGAATATGAAGAACTATCTGTTGGGTTAAGAGGATTGAGACTGAAATTGAACAAGGTCTGCTCATCTAGAAGTCTAGGGATTGGTGGAGCGTCGAAGGACTTCAACTTATCGAATAAATTCTGATCCTCGCTTTCTAGCCCGGGAGCTCGATGGATCGATTCTCTTACCTCGATCCATGGAGGAAGCCCTAGCCCTAGGGAGGGATGGAAAATGAAGAAGAATTTTTTCTTCCAACCATGAATGCAAGAAGGAGCACCTTTGAGCAGTCCCTTCTTACCGAACTATGGAGACACATACCACTAATTCTTGGTGGTGAGATGATGTTTAAAGGTAAAGAAATTATGAAATAAGAAAATGATAGGTCGGACGCCCACCATGGTGCATAGAGAAAGAAATCCTATGATGAATCTAAAGAAGTTCGGTGCCATAGCAACAAGAAAAATATTGAGAAACCTAAATAGGTTAGCTACGAAAGAAGATAAGGATAACCTAAGTTTGGCCCGAAAGGTTTCAACATACGGACAGATTCGGTCGAGAGAAGGTGAGCAAGCTCGATCGTTGAGCCCAGGGAGTTCAAACTCGTACTCAGAAGGAATTCCAAACGAAATCCTAGCTAAGAAAAGATCGTTGGGCCAAAGTCTACAAGAGATGGTTGCAAGCACAAAAGGATGGGCCGATCCCAAGGGTTCGACCTCCTTAGGAGGTGGGTTTACCAAGGTTAGAGAGGCTGGGCCCTCAGAATAAGTCGACCAGGATCCCTCGCTAGGCATTTGGATCGAGGTAAAATCTAGAAATTGCCCCAAAAATTAGAAAAAATAAGATGTTTAAACTTTGACAAAAATAGAAAGAGCGAGAAAGCAAAGAGTGCAGAGATAATCCAAAAAAGTGTCAGAGAGCTTACCTAAATCGGCTGGAAAGAACAAGAAAATGATGAATGAAGAAAAAATCGAAGGAAGGTGCATCGAAAACCAAGGAAAATAGAGGAAGAAGCCTGAACCCTTGCTCGAAATGGAGAGGGGAACTAGAGGAAGGAGATGATGATTTTAGAAGAAATAAGGACTCGGAGGAGGAAAGCAGGTTTAAGTAGCCCCTGGAGTTACAAGATAGTTATGTTTGCATATTTTCTCCAGCCGATCTCTAGTCGATGCGTGTCCCACTCATCATGGCAAAAAGCTTCAAACGCACAGATCTTTAATAGCACTATACTTCAAGCAGACTTCTGACGAAAAATTCAAAAAATATCTTTTTAGATCATCATGCATTTACGAAGCTTCGATGCCAGTTTGGTAAAAGCCAAAATTTTCCATCCAACCTAGATGCGGGAAACCCAACAGGGTTGAAAAATCCATCGAACTTCGACAGTCTCCGTTTTACTCCCATTCTTCGAACTTTGAACTTGAAAATAAATGAACTAGTGTTGGAGATAAATCCATGCCTGCCGAAGTCTGGCTAAGACTCCAACTCTTAATTAGTTCCATCCAGTTGCAGCTATAAAAATCAAATCTCAATCCACAGGAGTATTCGAATCCTGAATCATTCTGAGATAATCGACCTCCAACATTATGGACAGATAATTCGATTGGCTAGGAGACCGATTTCAAATTCGACAGGTCATTGTGGATTTCTTCTCCAGACGAGCTTGAACAGTCAATACTTCTGCCCCAGAGAACCAGCCAAGTCTTCAACTTCTGTGCATCCCGTCTGGCTGATCTTCTTTCGATAGTCTGTGTGGCCCCACTTGGACGAACTTTCTTGGATCCTCCTTTTTTTTGGCAGAATCTCGGCCAAACTTCTTCAGTAGCTGAGCTTCTTTCGAACTATCCCCAGACGAACTTCAGCGCTTTATCATTATTCATCAGTGAGTGACCCTGGAAGTAACCGAACCTCAAATGAACAGCAGAGACCACTATTTCAATTATGCTTGCCTATTACGGTCATCAGTCAGTACTCAGCCCAGGTAGAGCCCTCACAGTTGGACTCCTTTTAATCGAACGTCTTCCAAGATTCTTCGTCGATCGAACCCCTGTCGGACTTCTCTTCTAATCGAATTTCTTTCAGTCATCTAAAAGGACCATGGCGTACACCTTCAACATAGCAAATAAAAGTCAGTACACGGTCAATCCTGAGAGCCTTTGAACTCCTTCAAAATAATAATGCCCAAGAGCTCTTCGTCGCCTGCAACTACCTCATCCGAACTTCAGCTGCTGGATCTCCAACATACCAGCATATCACGATAATGGATACCACTCTCCATAACAAATCCCACATAGTCCTGAACGCCCACTACCAAGCAATTATGGCTGTCACTATTAGTTTGTTACAGGCTCCGGACTATAAAAGAAATCCTCTATATACATTTTTGCCAAGCTATGTTCTTCTTCTCGATACTTTACAACTTTTTCTATTGAGTACTCCATTTCTGTTGGCCGAAAGAGTTGACTTGATCGTCGGAGGGTCTTGTCGGAGCCAACCATCCTAGGCTCTGAACGAGACTTATCTTACAGATTATCGATGGCGATCTTATCTTCTTCGACTCCAGTGCTCCTCCGACAGTGATCAGATTTTGCACCAACATTATGCAAAGATTTTCAACATAGAAGTGGATTAAGATTAATTTGGATGTAATATGCTTGAGGACAAAGAAACTTAAATATTAGCTATAAATTCTTCCAAAAATTTAAAAGATTGAATCTTTTTAGATTCTGAAGTAAAACAATATTCTTGTCAAGATTCATTAGAAAAATCTAGAGGATTTATAGGTTTAGATCAGAGTGAGCAACGAAAGCATAGTGGATGATTTTTACTAAAACTAGTTAAGAATACTAATTTTTTGCTCAATAAGTGCAGTGATTGAAGTCTTGAGTTGATTTTAAAAGTCACTATTAATAAAAGAAAGAATAAGGTTGTTGATTCTTTAAACTCATTTTGAAGTTGCACTATAATCTTCAGAAATTGATTCTTCATTTTTAGTGATATTTAGAAGAAATATGAGCATCTTAAGTTAGGAATCATGGATCAATAATCTTTGGTTGAACTCGATATAGAATATTTCAAATATAGATATCCTGTTCTTAGCTTCGATATTATTACTCTATTTGTTTGAATAGATTTGAGGTTTTCTATGATAAGAATTTAATTATTACATTATGCTGAAAATTATAAGGATAAAGAAGTTTATAAATCATGATGAGCATCTAATGCTCTAAATTCTTCTAATTTTATTAAGGATAGGTTAGATTGATTATGATGTTCATGCGATATTAATCAAGAGCAAATAATTTTGTGGGCAAGAAAATAGGATATTATAAGTCAAGACTAAAGAGATCGAGGAAATTTATTATCTTGTTGATAAAAAGGATCTAAATTTGAAATATCACATAATTACTTATATTGAGGATTTATGAGAATATAATAGAGCAACTACAGTGAAAAAAAAGCTACATGAAAACTCAAAGCAGAAATGCGAATCAAATACCATAGCTCTTCGAATCCTCAGGTATACTAATTTTTAGAACGAAATTATTTTACGAGAGAGAGAATATAATAACCCAGCCTTTTGGGCCTTTGGACCTAGCCCAAACTAAAACGGACCCAATACCCTTGTGTCACACATGAAACAGAGAGGAAGAAGACTCCTTACCAAGTCTTCTTCTCCAATTCTAATGGGATTGGGGGGTGGATGGAAGTCCTAGGGAGCATGGGAGAGCTCTTCTAATAAGAAGATCCTTTCCCTCTTTAGTTTTGGTACTTGGATTGTGAAGATTTGCTGCAAATAATCGAGATTAATCCTTCCATGGGTTGCTGCCGAGAAAAAGATCGCCGAAACTTCTTGGAATGCCGGAGCAATGTGAGCTCCTCCCTCTCTCTTTCCTTCTTTCTTTTCTATGTCACCGACGTCCAATTAAAGCTGGCAGCAATCGATTTTGGTCGAAAAATAGAGAAGACGGAGTCTTCTCTTCTTTTTCCTGTGCATCGCCGGCAATAGCCACCATTAAGACTGTGGCCACGAGTGGGGGAGCGGAAGATAAGGGGTTGAATCTCCTATTTGAGAAATAAGAGAAGAGAGAGAGAGGTTTCTCTCTCTCCTCTTGATTTTAATTAATTAATTAATTAGTTAGTTAGTTAGTTAATTATTTAAATTATGAGGAATAAAACAAGAAGAGAGGGAAAGGTTTTTCCTCTCTCTTCTAATCATTTAATTAATCATTGAATTCTTTATTTTTCTTATAGATGGATTATTAAAAAAGAGGAAAAAAAAGGAGAAAAGAATAGAGATTTTTTCTCTCTTCCCTCTCTTTTTGCTCGGAGAGTGAATCCCACTTTCTCTCTCTAGAAGCTTGATTTTTCTCTCTTTACTTTCTCTCTCTAAAATTTTCTCTCTCTTCATGGATTTTCTTTTCTTAAAAATCTTGGGGATAGAGTATGGACCCTGGTGATCCCCGATAGAGGATTTAGAACTTTAAATTGATCTAATTAATTTATTTTAAAAAATTAAATTAAATTTGTAGGAGAATAGACTACTGAATAGGAGGATATCGAGCAGAATTTTGATATCCAGATCATAGTCCTGTGAGTTCTGTTTATCATAATTTGATGTAAGAGTCTCTATACATAATCATCATTTATACATGCTACTTTACTGATTGGTTTTATATTATTGATTTTACATCTTTGAATTTATATTGATAGATTATTATGTTGAGATACTATTATGGTTGGAATAATTTTTCAACATGAGTATGTTATGTATTTACCATATATGTGTGTATCAATGATTAATGGTATGAGCATATAGATATGATATATTTATTTTGAACATTATATAAATTAGAATTGATAAGATGAAATCAACATGTAATAATTGAATGAAAAATGATATGATTTGGACTAGCCTCATCATGTGGATAGCTGACTAGAAGTTTATACCTGGGATAGTCCCTACGAGCTTATACATGGGATTATAGGTGAGATCATGATTGAGACAGTCTACCAGGAGCTTATGCCTGGGACAGTCCCCACGAGCTTACACGTGGGATTATGGGTGAGATCATGAATTGAGATTAAGGCATGATCTTGATTAGTCCAAAATTGGAAAGAAAAGATTAAAAAACGTGAAAGTATGATAAGAGAAAGATATGACAAGTTATGGTTTAGATATTGAATTAAAAAATTTTACATGATATATCTGATACACATTTATTTGATTTATCATATATATTTGATATGAGAATTTATACTTTACTATACTTTTGAATTAAATTAATATTATTGGTGTAAGTGTACAGTGATTCTTACAAGGCTGTAAAGCTTACAACCCCTCTTCCTTCTCTTTTCTTTTTAGAGTTATAGGATATATAAATTTGGCGATGATTGAAATCATAATTGAAAGGATCGATTCGATAAAGTACAATCAGTAATAGATGGATGATCGAGTTTTGTAAATTATATAAGGATAAAATTTGTTCATGTAGAATCATTTATTATGAATTGAGATCGATAGTACTCGTAAAATGTTGGGATTGTAAGTAATTATATAGGCCTTGCATATTCTCTAGGACATTGATCTAAGATGTATATGACCATCACGTGCCCGATCTGGATGCTGGGTTCAGGACGTGACACACATCCTATATATGACACAGCATATGCTTATAGACTATCTTAGTTGATGGCCATCCATCTCTTAATGATGATCATCCATAGCCACACTTAACGATACCACATGTGCACCACAAAGAATTTGTGCTCTATTTTTTAAGAAGCTTAATCACATGGATCCTATCTATTTTGTATGTAGAAATTCAGTACAACATGTGGCAATTATGGTGGAACTACTTCATTGGATTTTTGTTCCTACATGCATGATATTTGATAAATTGCTACTTTGGTGACCATACTGTTAACTAGTTGTGGCAGGCCTAAACCACGACATATATCCTTTATGAGAATTTTTTTTAATTATGGACTATCATTAATTAATTATTTTATTTATTTTATTAAAAATGGACTGATTATATGATTTGTGTTAATAAACATGCTTGTGAGCCTAATATCGTTTGTGATCCTTTTATTTTGGACTAGATGCACCTTATATTGGATTGGTGTGGTTAGGGCGGCATAGTGTAGGCTTTGGTCCAACATGAGCCCATGATGGATGGTCTTGTTAGGGTTTTATTTTATTTGGCTAGGTCTCCTCTCCACTTTCTATAAATACCGTGAGATTAGTTCTCTAGATTGCCCCATCGAATAGCCATCTGTTGAGAGAAAGCTGGTGGAGAAGGATCTAGTTTCGGTGTTCATCTGTGCATCCACTGCTATCATTCTTCATAAATCAATGGCGAACATAGGTACGCATCTATCTTTTGTATTCTAATCTTCTGCATAGATTTATGAAAATCATCTACATGTAGTGTCAGAGCTAGAATTATAGAAGATTAGGATCAAAATTTTGTTAAAACAAAAATAATGGATGGATCTTCTGTGACCGTGCCCTCCCCTTATTTTTTTTTTCATGCTGGCCAGATCTCTCTTAACCGAATCAAGGTCTGACGATCACCTTAGGATCTAAAGATCTGATCATAAAAAAAAAAAAAAATAGAGGAAGGAATGGATCCCATCCCCTCTTTCTCTCCTTCTTCTTATTGCTGCCATGGCAGGATCGAGCCGATGGCCACCGAGACCAGACAGTGGAGAAGATCCCATCTAGATCTACATTAATTAAAAATAATAAAAAGTGAGAGAAAGGGGCATGAGGGGTAGCAATTTCCACCATCGTGCCCTCCTCCTCCACTCGTGCGCGATCGGCCTCGGTCATCTGGCCGGCAGCCCCATCTATGGGACCCGACGGCAACTCCGATGGACGGTGGCACCGACCGTCGGGTAGATCTTCCCCATTAGAAACCCACACAAAAAAAAGGGGTTTGAAGGGAAGGAGGAGACTACCAGCTCCTCCCTTGCCGTGCGTTCCTCCTCCCCCATGGGCGATCGGTGCCGGTGATCGATCGGCATGGCTAGAGAGAGGACGACGATCATCCTCCCATCGACCGCCAACTCAATTACAAAAAAAAATAATGAAGGAAAGAACAAGAGGGGTGGTGGTTCAAGCCTCCGCATCCTCCTTCCTCTCCACACCGGTAGGGACCTCGCCGTCGACTGGCAGTCCACCGGTTGAAGCTTCTCCGATGGCCGCCTGGCCAGAGTTGAGGCAGAGAGGAGGCACCGATGAGCCCTCCTCTCCGCTACCCAAAAAAAAAACAAATAAATAAAAAAATAGGGAAAATGTGAGGGAGAAGAAGATCCAAACGAGTTTTTAGTCTTGGGTTTGGATCCAAAATCCAAACCCGATTTGGTGTATAAGCCATTATGTTGCAATTTTACATTTTAGTCCCTACAAATATAAAAATTTGATTTTAGTCCAAAAAAATTATAATTTAGTCCCTATAATTATAAAAATTTAATTTTAGTTCAATAAATTATGTTTTAGTCCTTTTATTATAATTTATTATATAAAATCTCTATTTTATAATTAAGATCTTGTTGAAGATTATTATTTATATTAGTCCTTCAAAATTTTAATTTACTTTTAGAAAATTTTATTTTTTTAAAAAAATTAATATCTGACATTATTTTAACATGATATATATTTTTTGAACTATACAAATATATTATTGTTGCTTTAAAATATAATATTATATTATATTATGATCAGTAGAATGCATGTTGTTAAGTATCCCATACTGGACTTGATCATTTTGGGCGTTTAATTTTCTATATGGATAATTTTATGGATTAGCATGAATATTTATCATCAAAATAATTTATTTATATTAGTTTATAAAATTTTTCATCATTAGAAGGATATTTTTTAGTTGTAACATACAATCACCTGCCCAAAGAAAGTTATTGTGTGTTTTAACTAGAAATCATGTGAATCATTATGTTGGGAGGGTACTCAGACTTTCGAAGTCTGTCTGCCCAAAGGGGATAAATTTTTGAATGCTAGAGTATATTTTTTTTGTGGCCTCATGTTAAGAGCTCTTATACATATTGCATGTTCTATCCAAAGAAGAATATGTGATATAATATTTGGGCTCTTATTTATAATTTATGTCACTATATGACTGTTTTGTTGGTAAATGCCTATTATCCAATATTTGACATTTCTATTATTTATTTGTACAGTCTCTTTTGGTGTTAATAACAATAATGTCACCGTTAAAGTCTTGATCGGATCAAATTATAAGAGATGAAAACAAGATATGAAATTTGCTCTAGGGATAGCTGACATTGATTTGGAATTATGTGAGAATAAATCTGATGATCTTAATAACTAGAATACACCAGAATAGAAAGATTATTCTACTAAGTGAAAAAAATATAACAGACTTAGCTTAATTGCTATTAAAAGGTCAGTTTCTGAGCATCTTTTGAACGGTCTGCCAAAGATTAATAGTGCTAAGAAACTGTTTGATGCTATAGGACAGAGATACCTTATATCTGAAAATATCGAGTCTAGATGTCTGATGAAAGAGTTGACAACCATGAGATATGACAATATTGGGGGTGTCAAGGAATATATTCTGAAAATGGTTCACCTCTAAACCAAACTTAAGGATCTAAAAATTGAATTGCCTGACTCCTTTCTAGTGCCCAATGCTTTGAATTCCTTACCTATTGAATTCTCTCAGATCAAAACTATCTATAATACTGTAAATAAAACTTGGAATATTAATGAGTTGATCACTAAATGTGTTGCTGAGGAATAAAAACTAAAGAAAGAAAAGAGTGAGATTGCCCTACTTTTCTTTTAAACCAAATCCCATTCTGGCAAAGATTTTATGAAGAAGAAAAAGAATAAACCTGCTGCTCCTAAACAGTCTCAGGATGTTAAAGGACATGGTAACAACCCTTGTCAAAATCATTTTATAGGAGGTCCTAAAGATTCCATTGGAAAAGGTGTCAAGTATTTTTATTGTAAAAAGAAAGGCCACATAAGAAGTCAATACTTCAAATTCAAGTCTTGGTTAGAAAAGAAATAAAAACAAGAAGGTAAGCTCCTAGCTCTTATTTGTTATGAGTCAAATATAGTTGATGTTCCTATTAATTTATGATGGATAGATAGCAGTACCACAACTTATGTTGCCATTTTCTTATGGAAATTCATAAACAAGAGAAAACTAAGCCTGAAAGAGATCAAACTGAAAGTATAAAATGATCTTGAAGTTGAAGTTGAATACATAGAACTTGTCAAGTTGTCTTTAGAGTCTGATTTTAAAATTTCTTTAGAAAATATCTTTTATGTACCTTCTTTTAGAAGAAATTTGATTTCTGTTTTCTCTTTAGATAAGATTGATTTTGGTTTCGATTTCCATAATGAAAAATTGATTTGACATTTAATTCATAAATTATTGATTATGACATTCTGAGTGATGGATTATATAAATTATGTTTATCTTATAATGATCTCTATACTTCTTTGAATATTGAGAATGTAATTTCAAAATATTCTAGAATCAAAGAAAGATCCTCTATATTGTGGCACAAACGCTTAGGGCATATATCTAAGAAAAGAATTGATAGACTAATTAAGAATGATATCTTGCCTACCTTGGATTTTTGAGATATGGAGACTTGCATTGATTGTATTAAAGGTAAATTAACTAAGACTAAAAAGAAAGGAGCAACTCATAGTTTAGGCCTTCTAGAAAAAATTCACGCTAATATCAGTGGACCTTATTCTTCTACAATATGTGGTAATAAATACTTTATCATATTTATTGATGATTTTTTTTAATATAGTTATCTTTGTTTGATTAAAGAAAAATCTGATGCTCTTGAAACATTTAAAATCTTTAATATAGAAGTTGAAAGACAATTGGGAAAGGTCATCAAGATTATGAGATCTGACCGTGGAGATGCGTATTATGGCAAACATGATATAGCAGGACAGCTTATGGATCCATTTGCTAAATACTTATAAGATTGTGGGATTGTAGCCCAATATACTATGCCTGATAGTCCTAAGCAGAATGGTATGGCCGAAAGGCGTAATCACATTCTTAAGGATATGATGAGGAGCATGATGAGTAGGTCAAATTTACCAAAATATCTATGGGATGAGGCTATTAAAACTATCTTGTATATTCTTAATAAGTTTCCAAAAAAATCTGTACCCAAAGCATCTTTTGAAATATGGACTAGTAGAAAATCTAGTCTAAATCATTTTTGGGTTTGAGGTTGTCCTGCAAAAGCGAGAATATATAATCCTATAGAGAAAAAGATTGACCCCAAAACTAATCATTGCTATTTCATTGGATATCTAGAACATGCTAAAGGATACAGATTCTATAGTCCTGGAAAAGATAATAGAATTGTAGAGTCACAGACTACAAAATTTTTAAAATTTGATGTGGCTTATATGAAATCTTTTTGAGGTATTGATGTTGATAATAATCAGACTGAGACTGTCTCCATTCCTATGACTGCACCATATGAAAATATAGTTTATGCACCTATTGAGAGAATGGATGTACAGGCTCCTAATCTTTTTGCTCCTATATTGAATCCTTAACCTATTCAGCCTAATGATGAGGTGACATTAAGAAGATCTGTCCGACAAAGGAGGCCTGTCATTCCTGATGATTATTACGTCTATCTTGAAAAAAGTGATTATAATATTGGACATGTGGTTGACCCAGTAACATATTATGATGCTGTGACTTATTCTCAATCTGATTTATGGATAAATGCTATGAAAAAAGAAATGCAGTCTATAGCCAATAATAATGTATGGAAGCTTGTTGAGCCTACTGAACATAGCAAATCTATTGGATGTAAATGAGTATATAAGATCAAGAAGAATTTTAAAGAAAGGATTGAGCGATTCAAGGCTAGACTGATAGCTAAAGGGTTTACTCAGAGAGAAGGAGTTGATTACACTAAAACTTCTCTCCAGTATCTACAAAAGACTCCTTTAGAATCATCATGTCTTTAGTGGCTCACTATGATCTTAAGCTTCATCAGATGGATGTTAAAACTGCTTTTCTGAATGGTAACCTCAGTAAGAAAGTATATATGAAATAGCTTGAGAATTTTTAAGAAAGTGGAAAAGAACATTTAGTCTGCAAATTAAAGAAGTCAATCTATGGTCTGAAACAAACATCTAGACAATGGTATTTGAAATTTGATGAGATGGTAACCTCTCTTGGTTTTGAATAAAATAAAGTTGATCAGTGCATCTATCTCAAAACCAGTGGGAGCAAGTTTATTTTTTTTATTCTATATGTTGATGATATCTTACTTGCCAGTAATGATTATGGTCTGTTCAATGAGATTAAACAAATATTATCTAGGACTTTTGATATAAAAAATCTTGGAAAAGCAGCTTTTATCCTAGGCATTGAAATTCACAGGAATAGTTCACATCATCTGTTGGGTTTATCACAAAAGACATACATTAACAGAGTTCTTAAAAGATTTAATATGCAAAATTGCAAATCTTGTGATATGCCTATTGCCAAAAGTGATAAGTTTAGTAAAGATCAGTGCTTCAAGAATGAGCTTGAAAAAGATCTGATGAAGAATATTCCTTATGCCAGTACTATAGGAAGTCTGATGTATGCTCAGGTTTCCACCAAGCCTGATATTACCTTCATAGTGGGAGCTCTTGGTAGATATCTATCGAATCTAGATTTTCAATATTGGATTGCAGCAAAAAGAGTAATGAGATATTTACAAAAAATCAAGGACTATATGCTTGTGTATAGAAGAACTGATGATCTACAGTTGTTAGGGTATTCGGATTCAGATCTTGCTAGATGCCTTGATGATTTGAAATCATCCTCAAGGTATATTTTTATGCTAGTCGAAGGTGCAGTATCTTGAAGGAGTATTAAACAGACTATAACTTCTTCTACTATGCAAGGTGAGTTTATCGCTTGTTATGAAGTTACTACTCAAGCTATTTGGCTGAAAAATTGTATAACAGGACTTTAAATTGTTGATTCTATCTCCAGACCACTACAATCTATTGTGATAATAGTGCTGCTGTATTCTTCACAAAGAATAATAAATCTTCTAGTGGATCTAAACATTTGGAGCTGAAGTACCTGACAATAAGAGATCTTATGAAGAAAGAAGACATAACTGTTAAGTACATAGATACAGAGTCAATATTAGCCGATCCTCTGACTAAAGGTTTGAGGCCATATGTTTTACAAGGCATGTTGAAAATATGGGCATGCTGAGTTCTTTTAATGTACTTAGTTAGTGGGAGTGATATTATATTTATATTTTATTATTGCTTTATTGTTATGAACTCTTTACATCTCATGCATTTTTTATATACATCATTGGCATGATAAATTAATGGTACATTTATTTTAATGTATACATATTTATTTTAGTACACTTAGAGATATCTCTTATTTATGTACCTACTATATGAAATATGAGATCAAGTGTCGAGTCTCAGATATATTGTGCTATCTCATTATTGATACCATGTTAAGTATATGAGGCAGAATGGCTTATTGTGAAAGCCATTAGAATTTTCTTACTTATTTTATATTTAAATATGTTAAAAAAAAATTGGAGAACTGATAATGAAAATAGCATATATTTGGATCACTTTTGGATACTATTTTCTTACTACACTACCACACCAAGACTTATGTCAATAGTATTAGTTATGTTTGTAACCATGGATAGGTCTTGTGTCAGATAAAGGATGCAATGACTCCCATGATTTAGCATGATCAATACTATTGGACCAAGTCAATTTTGAGGTGTTGTCTATGGATCATATGTTTTTTCAAAATTATGGCCACATACTATATTTTCTGTTATTCAGTCCGAGAGTCGATTTTAAAAGCAAAATATTTTTAAACTTTTAAAATCCTAATTAATATTGCTCAAGTGGGAGAATATGAGAATTTTTTCTAATTCTGGGCTACCATTAATTAATTATTTTATTTATTTTATTAAAAATGGGTTGATTATATGATTCGAGTTAATAGACATGCTTGTGAGTCCAATATTGTCTGTGATCCTTTTGTTTTGAGCCAGATGCACCTTATATTGGATTGGTATGGTTAGGACGGCATAGTGTAGGCTTTAGCCCGACATGAGCCCATGATGGATGGGCCTGTTAGAGTTTTATTTTATTTAGCTAGGTCTCCTCTCCATTTTCTATAAACACCATGAGACTAGTTCTCTAATTTGCCCCATCAAATAAACATCTGTTGAGAGGAAGCTGGTAGAGAAGGATCTAGTTTCAGTGTTCGTCCGTATATCCGCTGCTGTCATTCTTCGTAAATCAATGGCGAACATAGGTACACATATATCTTTTATATTCTAATCTTCTGCATAGATTCATGAAAATCATCTACATCTTGGCCCTTGGAACTTGTTAAGCATGAGGGGGCACATGATCATGATTATGCGCAAATCCATTACAAAATGCTTGTAGAATTAAGTTGCTAGTCTCTTTATCCACACTGTTTCTTTTCCTAGAGGATTTTGATGGGGCCCAAGAGCTCATTTTTAACTCAATTTGTCAATGCATCCCATTATATATTAGGATTAATGGTGCATGTACGATTAGGGCAGGAAATGGGCCGAATTGAGTCGCTCCTACTCTAACCTAGCCTAAATTTTTTTGTTGAACTTCGGGCCGAACTTAGGTCCAAATTTTTTAAAAAATATGAGCCCAAGCCCAGCTCACATCCAAGCCTGAACCCAGCCTAAACTCAATCATGCCGGCCTGCGTCCAAGCCCGAATTAGGCTCGACCTGCATCCAAGCCTGAATCAAGCCCGACCTATGTCCAAGCCCGAATCATCATATTTCTTTCGCTAAAATAAATTATTGCCACATCCTAGCCAATAAGTCTAAACTCTCATGCGATATATGGCATCCTCAAATAAAAGAATATCATGCTACATCAAGAGGATTACTGGAAACACTTCAAGCCTTGTCCAAGGCCTCAAACATTAATATTAGAAATCCTTTCTTAAATAGCAATCATCCAGAAAAATTTCAAATGTCATGCTCACATACTCAACCTCAGATTGGCATCAAAATATTCAACAATCCCAATTGTTCAAGCAGAATTTTCGAAGCCTTCCTTCTAATCTGTGGTTCACTGACACATCACACGTTCTTCTCTAAAATCTGAAATCCTGCTATTGTATCACCCATAACAGAGACAGAAAAGTAAATAATAGATTCTTAGCATCAATATAAATCTCTCATTAATAATGTTCTTGTTCTAAACTCCAATAGCAGTAATAATGCTAATTTCAAATACAGTAGTAATAACCAATGTAAATCTCTCATTAATGTATTTGAGCTCGGGTTCGGGCCAGCTCGGGCTGGATCAAAAGTATGCCCGAGGCCAGTCCGAAAGATAAACGGGCTTTGTATTTAAGCTCAAATCAAGCATGAATTATCTCGAGCCTAGATCGAAGTCTGATCCAAAATCGGCCCAGCCCGATGGGCCTTGGGTTGGCCACAGCCCAGTTCCAGCCCTATGCACAATATACATGTGATGGAGTGTTGATTTGAGGGATAGAAAGAGCTGATCATAAGAGCATTAAGAATATGTTGATAATTGGAGTTGCACTTGAAAAGTGGTGATGCTCTCGAAAGGTTATGCATTATTAAAGCTGCTCTTTCTTGAGTAAATTGATGTATCTCCCATGCAATTTTTAAACAGCTCAAAAAGTATACAAACTGAAAAATGGGCGCAAGGTTGGATCATTTAAAATAAACTGATGGTAGGATCCCTTTTCAAAAATAGTGGTAAGCTGGTGTGCTTCTATTTCAAGGTGCAGTTTCGATATGTTGCGATAAGAAAATTAAAGGTGCGCTTGGTTAGCCATCAAAAAATTCTTTTTTTTATTTTTTAATTTTTAAAAAATAAAAATTAAAAAATAATATTTGATAATATCATAAAAAATAAAAAATTAAAATTAAAATAATTAAAATAATTACTTTATATAAAAAATAAAAAATTTTTATTTTTCAAAACTTATGGCCTATTTAGTTAAGCTGTGAAAATCAGTTTATTTTGAAATTATTTTTTTCAAATAAAGTTTCAGAAAAAATACTGTAAGAGAAAAGTAATTTGTATTTGGTAAAATCATTTGATAAGCACTTTTATTAGTATTTGAGAAGCAATTTATATTTGACAAATTATTCAAAAAAGAAAAATACTTTTAACTATCAAATTATGAAAAAAAGTATATATAGATTTACTTTATAATTAATATTATTTAAATAGATAAATAATTTTAAATATTTATTATGATTAATTTTAATTTAATTTTTTATTTTTTATTTAACTAAAATAAAAAATAAAAAAAATATATTAAAATTTTAATTAATATAAATATAATTAAATCAAAGATAATACATATTGAATATTTTACATAATTTTTATATAATAATATACATGTATTAAAATACATCATTCACTAAATAATGAGAGGATTAGGTGAAAATAAATAAGGATAGTTGTAGTAAATAATGGTTTTGAGTAATAATATTTTTATCTTAAAAAATTAATTTTTTATTTCTACTTTTACTTCCAAGGAGAAGCTCGAATTTTTCGCTTCCTCTCCACAACAAAAACCTACTTCTGCTACCATTCAAAAAGTAGATTATTTTTTAAAATAAGCTTAGCCAAATATTTTTTTAAAAAAAATTTTTTTTTTTCAAAAGTTTGGCCAAATAGGCCCTTATTTTTCTATTTTTTTTTGCTTTCTAAAACTTATCCCACATATAAAATGCCATATCAAAAAGTAAAGAGGCCGAACCATTCTTCCTCGTCAAGCTCTTCACCTCTTCGCCCCCATCTCCCTCTCTTTCCGAATCTTTCTCGCTCGTCAAACTCTTTATCTTTCCGTCTTTTTTTTTTACTTTATAGCAACGTAGTTACCAAATATATTTTTTACTTTTTTATTTTTACTCAATAATAAAAATAAAAAAAATAAAAATATTTTTTAAAAATTAAAAATTAAAAATTAAAAAATATAATCAAATGCAAACTAAATTTTTACTTCAAACCCACCAATAATACATAGCATGCGGCTCGTGTGTACTCTCACATGCCATAGCATCATATGGAAATAATTATTTTAGGTTTGACACATGAATCTAAAAATGTCCGGCAATGATGTGCCCGTTTTAGAACCCTTGCTATCTGGTTCAAGCAGATTAAGAGGGAATATTGTTCTTAAAATGGGTTTGACATGAGAGTCAAGAAAAGCCTCGTCAATCTCTCGCCAATATGAAAAGATAACAGCATGGACTTGGATGCATTTTAGAATTGTACTGCCTTCAAATTGAAAATGGAATCCGGATTAGATTGTAGGAGGATTTTTGTGTCGATTCAGTTCTACTAGCTCTCCTCTTAAGTGATCAGATTAGTTCGGTTGACTCGTCACTATACTGATCTTTTCTCTGGAATAGTGAAGAAAAAAAATGCTTCGGTAGCCTTTCATTGGAATCGAAGATATTATTATTAGAGAATTAAAATGCATGGCCCTCTCACTTAGCATCAAAACTCCCAATTGAAATGCTTGCTCGATCTTCTCTCCCATTAAACCCTCATACGTGGAGCATTCCCTTATGCAGACACTCTCTACAAATGATGTCTTCTCAATAGAACTCCTTCTACAACATTCTTAATAAAGAAGGTTTCTCTGCCCATTCTATAAAGAAATTGGATAAATTACAAAAAAAACTCTTAAGATTAGGTTAAAATTATAGTTACATCTAATAGTTTCCAAAACCTATATTTACAATCTTCATGTTTTATTCGACTTAACAATCTAATCCATGCCATTAAATAATCCATTAATATTAACTTGGACCAAATTATCACATCATAATAAATTTTTGAAATGACCAAAATAGCCTTGAATAAAGGATGAGAAAAGATCGCTACCGGAACCATCAATGACCAAGTTTTAATATTCTCTTGGTCACAATTCCTTCCTTCATATTATAGAGTGTGATATATTGCTAAAAGGGCCTCTCCGCCCACTCTAGGCCCGAGGGATTGAGCCCACTACCGGAACCATCAAGTTTTGGGGATTTTCTTTGTTTAGGCTTTCGAGTATTGATGGGCTTGACAATTTTGTAATGAAGACTTTGTCCTCTTCCACCCTTATTGAGCTATTTTCTTGATCGTCTCTGCACTTTAACGTAGGCTATCGAATGAACCATGCATATCCTCGTCTCTTTGTGCATTTTCTGATTGATTTGCTAAACCCGGATAAAAACTATAATGCAATTAACTAAAAGTGACCTCATCGTAATGGTCGTTAGTTAAACCATGTACCATTGGTCCTATATCAAATCAAATCCAACAAATTTTATTAGCCACACTCGCGTCAATTTACATGCTACACAGGGTCACAAGTCCATCCAATGCACCATGTGTTGTTGCCTGCTAGCTGGAAGCTGCATCGAGTTACAAACCACACATGCACAAATCTAGCTACACATATAACACAAGTGCCCAGCCTTCGGTAGCAACATTTGAGAGGCGATAGGTAAAATATGCTTGATCGTCCAGCACAAATTTAACCTTTAAGATGTAAAATAGTAGAACCAACCTGGTCAAATCAAAGCGAAATTTCTTGCATTTGGCTTCGTTTATCAAACAGAATATAAAAAACAACCATACTTCATAAGTGAATTGATATGCAACATAGAGCCGGAGCTGGAGTTAGAATACAAGCCAACATATTCTCGAAGCTCGTGACTCCAAAACACGCGCTGAGCATCGACATCATGTCTCTCATGATGCCTTTCAGATGAGATGCCCGTTCCTCAGCCTGATCTGTCTGCATCGCAATATGATCTATCCGTGCCAACGTCTCCTCAAGCTCCTCCCAGCTGACGACACTGGAAGTCTGTGAGGAGACGCTCGCCTCAGACCAGTAGCTCGTCGGCATATGTCCGGGCCTGCATCGGATCCTCCCAGAGTGCTCAGGCCCCAAGATCTGAGACAGATGGTCATGGGACCTAAAGGTATCCGGGCTCTCACTCGCGAGCGCATCTAACTGATTCTGTAATTATAAATTAAAATAAAATTTTATAAGAAATGCTATAATACTAATCATATATACTAATATATTTAATGCTTATAAAAATATGTCCGATCGCGACATTCATCAGCCTGTCTGTCTTGTCCGTGCGGCTAGATTGGAAGATCTCGCTATGGCTGGACATCACTCCATCTCTCATCAGCTATAACAAAGAACAAATTTATCAGAAAGATGATAAAAAATATGAATTAATTTATCTAGTAAGATTTAGAATTAATTACCTCTCTATGCATACGACTGGTCATAAACTCGCGGCCTAGAGTGTGCATATACTCCTAGACTGCACGGTTCTTCTGATTCTAACGGAAGGTAGCCTAATAAGTATTCAAATAAATAATAAATATTTAAAAAATATTTAAATAAAATTTTAAGCGTATTGAAAAATTTAAAAGTTAGAAATTTTATCTCGAACTCCTAGCTCTGCTAGTATCTAACTATCCTCTCCCACTGACTTGGAGGATAGTCCTGTATCTAGGGAACAAGCTCCTCCAGAGTGTCTCATCGGTACTCGAGCCATCCTCTGTGGAGCTTGATCTTATAACCCTGATGTAACTCTTCGATCTTCTTCAGTCGGGCATCTTGAGCTCTCTCGTGATCGAGGAAGTCGTACCTCTTTTGCACAAATTTTTCAAAAATCAGTTACAAAATTATTCTAATCAAACATATATAGTGTAAATATACAAAATGCATAAATATAACTAAGATGTGCATACTTACCCATATCTCCTCTCATACCCAATCCTTGACGACAGCATCCATCAAACGCCAATATCTGAGCTCTACGGGAATGATGTCTGACTGCCTCACAAGTACTTTAAAAAAGGAATGCATCTCCCGCATGGTCTCCCCTACTAGCCTTCCCTCCGCATCGTAATAGACCATCACTTGATGCTAGTGGTTCCACACGTGTGCCATACGTGTGGGACCATGAAATATCTGACTGGATGATGCACCTGCAATGCAAATATGTTATGCAAATATATAAGTATACAAATACTATATAAAAAATAAAGTTGTGCTAATATAATAAAAACGTACACTCAAATGCCTGTGACGATAGAGGCTCAGCTGTCGGTAGAGTAGATGTCGCCGATGGAGTAGATGTCGACGGTGGAGGTCCCTGAGCAACTGATGCCGAGGTGGATAGAGTATGCTCTAACTGCTCCTCGGATGCTGAACAGCGCGTAATCGTCGAGGGGCAGGGGTGAAAGTTAGATGGCATTTCGGTGCCATCGTGACCTACAACGTTAATGAACATTAATCAATATAACATCGTGATATATCAAATTCTATTCTCTCGAAAGTTGAGCCGGCTCCGTGCCTGAGACATCTGGCTAGGATCCTCCCCTAGCTAGCTCGATCATTGCTCGAGCCGGCTCGATCATGGCCCGAGCCGGCTCGATTGTGTGCCATCCTCTTGATCACTCCCTCTCTCCCTCTCTCCCTCTCTCAATCTCTCTCGCCGACGATGGCGGCGAGGCCGAACCCCTCCCTTCCAGCTTTTTCAATTCTCGATCTTCCTCTCTCCCTCTCTCAATCTTCCTCGCCGGCGAGGTCGGACCCCATCCCTCCCTCTCTCACTCTCTCGATCTCCCTTACCGGTAAGGCTGGACCCCATCCCTCCCAGTGATGCCGGCGAGGCCGGACCTCCTCCCTCCCTCTCTCGCTCTCTCGATCTCCACTCTTCTCTCTCTCGATCTTCCTCATTGGCGATGCCGGACCCTCCCTCCCAATGATTGGCGGCGAGGCTGGACCCCTCCCTCCCAATGATGGCGGCGAGGCCAGATCCTCCCTTCTTCTCTCAAGTACAGATCCATTGGGTATTCGGATTCGGATCTAGTACCAGTAATTAAAATTGAGTCTAAATCTGAATATCCGGGTTCTGATCCGAACTCAATCCGTTGACAGATCTAGTCCACAGCTGTCGACATGGTACGATCCAAGGCTACCACCACGGCACGACCCAAAAACTATGGCATGCAGATAATTATAATATTTATAATAAATATTTATAATATTTATTATAAATATTTTATAAATTATTATAAATATATATGATTAATAAATAATAATATAAAATTAAAAAAATTATATCTGTGGCTATAGAGAGTGAGTCGCATCGAAAGCTCCGAGGGTCATCGGTGATGACGCTAGAGGAGGACGACGGTACTAGAGGTAACCTGCGATAAAAGCAAGATAGTGAGATAGAGAAGAGAAGAGAGAAAAAAGAGGAAAGAGAGAGAGCAGGGGCGGCCAGGGATGGAGGGCCAGGGGGAAGGGGGAAACAGTGACAAGGAGGTCGAAGGAGGCTTCGCACTCGGTCGGGAGAAGGGTCAGAATGGTAGTGGTGGTGGGGGGTGGGGTTTCGTGGGGCCGAAGGAGGGTGGAGGGGGCTCGCTGGAAGGAGGGTTTGGTTCGCACTGGGGTCGAAGGAGGATAGAGTGTGGGGGAGGGGTTTCACGGAAGGACGATAGAGGGTCGAGGATGGATGGGGGTTTGTCGGAGGGGGGTTTCACGAAGGGGCCGAGGGAGGGTCGGATGGGGGTTTGCCGGAGGAGGGTTCGCTGGGGACGAGGGAGGGTCGGATGGGGGTCGAGGGTGGGGTTTTGCGGGGGGCCGAGGAGGGTTGGATGGGGGTTCACCGGAGGGGGTTTCGCTACGAGTGAAGGGAGGGTCGGATGGAGGGGTGGGGGGCCGATGGGGGGTGGCGGGTGGAGTGGAGGGGTGGCCGGGATGGGGGGCAGAGAGGGAGGGGGAAAGGAGGGGCGGCATCGGTCGAGGGGGAAAGAGGGGCGACGTCGGTCGGGGGGAGGAGGGGCGACATCGGTCGGAGGGGAGGAGCCTCACCGATAATGAAAAAGAGGGGCAGAGAGAGCGAGAGAGATCGAGCGCACACGGAAAGAAAGAAAAAATTTAAAAATTTTTAACCTAACCTACGACAGCGATTTTTAAACCATTGCCATAGATCTACGGCAACGGTTCTATAACCACTGCTGTTGATCTATAGCAGCAATTTTTGATAACCGCTACCATAGATGAAAAATAATTTTTTTCTCATTTCTTCTCTAAGTATTATATAATTTTAAAATTTAATATCCATCTTCACCATTCATTATCTAAATAATTATCATTAGAGTGTCATCGCAAAAGATCGCCTCGATCCGATTGTCCTAGCTTCATCGATCAAAAAAATTTGATTTCGACGATCATGAATAATGATGTAATGATCTAATAGATGAAGATTTTTGATGGATCCAAAAATCTATAATAATGATCTCGATAATGTTTGTAGCATACTATCAAAGTTTTACTTCAATTGGATATCGTTATCATGACCAATTTAGTATGGAATGATTTCGACCGTTAAATTAGAAACAAACGATCAAAGGGTTAAACGATGTTCGATTATGATACAATTTTTTAGTTAAATGATCTTTGTTATAATTTTAAATATTTTATATGGTGATGATAGTAAAATTTGAATTATTTTTGTTTAAACTGTTCATGTTAAGTAGATATTACAAAAGCACGAGCATAACAACCAGTGAAGTTTCAGAATGATTATCAGGAGACATATAGTTTTAAATCATTCTTCATCTCACGAGTTGAATTTTATAATCACTATCATAAAAAATGATTAAAATAATAGCCAAGATCATTTAGAAAAAAAATTTATCTCATAATCGAACACCGTTTGGTCCTTTGATCAATCATTTATCATTTAATAGTTAAAACTAACCTATACTAAATTGACCAAGATAACGATACTCGATTGAAGTAAAACTTTGATAGTATGCTACAAACATCACCAAGATCATCGTTGTAGATTTTTGGATCCATCGGAGGTCTCCATCTATCAAATCATCACATCATCATTCATGATCGTCAAAATTGAATTTTTTTAATCGACGAAGCTAGGGCCATCGGATCGAGACGATCTTTTGTGATGATACTCTAATGATAATTATTTAGATAAGAAATGATGAAGATGGATATTAAATTTTAAAATTATATAATATTTAAAAATATATATATATGACAGTGGTTACAATTAATCGCTGTTATAAATCAGATTATAACAATGATTCCTACTAACCGCTGCTATAGGTTTGACTTATGGCAGCGATTAACGAAAATCGCTGCCGTAAGATCTATGGCAGCAATTTCGAAAACCGCTACCATAGTAAGTACTGTCGTAGGCTATTTTTGTAGTAGTATATCTTTTAATATTTTTCAAATGCTTATAAATGTTCATTTTTTTGTTTTATAAAATCAAAGTACAAATGCAAGTCTTAGTGCAGCCCATTTTATGCTAGCAATTTATTGTCTCATATTTTTTGATATCTTTCTTTTATTTTATTTTGGTAATGATGATGGACTTTCTTATGATTAAGCATGGCTAGGAGACAAGATTTAACTATATTTTGGATTTTGTATCTTATAGCCTTGATGCTTCAATGACCATTATTCTTGCCATTATTTATCTTTATTTATATATATTTATCATTATTCTTGCTCCAGCATGTCATTATTTGTCTTCTACTTTTTATGTAGTGAGTTATGCTTTATTTTATAATGCCCTTGTATTCTTACCATTAGTCCGCTCTAAATTGCAATCAATTAGGTTAATGTGTAGTTAACATGTTGAAAGCCCATACGTCCGACAATTTTGAATGTTGGAGGGTAGGATCATTACGTAGGAGGGCTCCTAATTGGACTGATCCTCTTAATCTGCTCATGCTTGCCTTGATGAGGCAAGAAGATGACCAAGGCAATTATCAAAATGGTACATTCTTCTAAGAAATCTGGAAGAAGATAACAAATATATTTAACGAGCAAACAAAGAAGAACTTCACCTATAGAAACTTGAAGAATCGGTTGAAGGTCCTGAAAAAGAACTTTAACCTGTATTATAACCTAGCAAATAGATCTAGATGGGGATGGGATCCTGTGCTCAAAGTTCCTACCCTTGGAGATGAATAAATGTGGGAGGAGGTTATCTTGGTGAGTGTTGGATAGTTATTAATATCATAGCTAGCAAGTATGTTGGTAGATGACCATATTTATTTATTTATATTAATAACAGATAAACAAGGAGTATGCTCGTATTAAGGATAAGCCCTTTTCTATGTATGATGACATTAAGATCTTGTTCTCAAAGAACACAGCCACTAGTAGGCATGCAGACACATCTACTCTTTCTGAGGAAATTTTTGATGATGACATCTTCGAAGATGAGATAGATCAGATGGATATAGAGTTCTTGACTTCTAGGGATGGGCAATCCTCACAATCCAGTGGTCGAGTATCTAGCTCTTCTTTTGAACAGAGTCTATCTGATGTACCTCCCAGCCCAACTATCGTTGCTTCAACATAACCACCTAACTGTTTTATAAATAGATGCCCATCCTCTTCCATCGGAAAGAGGTCTAGGTCATGCTCCATGACTCCTACGGCACGTAGGACTAGGATGTCTACTGATGCAACTGATGCTCTCCTAGATTTGGTGGATCAAGGGAGAAGAAGATTAGAAATTGCCAACGAGATTCTTAGGAGGGATAAGCTTGCTAGGCCTACATTGTATTCTATTGACGAGTGCATGACGAAGCTTGAGAGGTTTTCTGGTGTTGCGCATGAATGCATCCTTGTTGCAGGAGAGACATTTAAGAATGAGATGAATCGATGGTTTTTTATGCATTACGAGGGGCCATTATTGGAAGCTTAGCTTCAGAGACAAATGGTTGGCTTCTACCATATCCCACCACCCATGGCAGGTGCTTCTAGATCATATGAATTTTTCGAAAGTGTTCCTAATATTTTCATGCCTCCTCCCATGCATGGTGTGAATCAAGGTGGTCATCAACTTTTTATGGAACAATCCTTCAAGATTACCACTTAAGGTAGCCCTTCGATTGGTAGTACGCAGTCTTCTCCAGATTTTGCAAGTGCCTCCTCATAAAGTGGCTCACAAACCTTTGATTTAAGTTCAGCTGCACCTACAACACTACCTGATCACTTTTATAGTCATAGCTGATTTTCAATTTGTTATATTTAAGGAGTTCATTTTGAGCTTGGTAGTACTGACTATTGATGTAGTGACAGTAATTTGAGGTAGCTCTATATTGTTTGTGCATGTTAACCTTTGTTAGTTTATTAGGATGTGCCTGCATATCTTTTGGATGAACAAATTTATATATGATGCTATGATATACTTATTGATAGCCTTATAACCCCTATTTCCTGTGTTTCTATGTTTTTTACTTAGACTAATTGTATGACCACTAAGTTGATTATATAGGAGTAATCATCAATTGATGTACCTTTTTTTTACATGGATAGATAGAATTCTTGATTGAGAAGGATAATTATATGCAAGATGTCATAACCACAATTATTAGTAGTGGAATCATTTGTGTCGAGGATTGTAGTATGCTTGTAAAGATGCCTTGTCAGACCCATCCTTTCTTCGATCATGACCTAACAATAGATATATTGAGTGGCCATCTAGATAGGGGTTAGATCACTTTAGAATGACAAATATAATATTTCTACAACTAGAACAGTTGCTTGTGTTACGTAGCCTAATAGCTAGCACCCACCATATGACGGCACAGGAGCAGTTACCCTATTTTCTGTACTACATAGGTCATGGTGTCACCAATAGAATTTTTACCGAAACTTTTCAGCACTTAGAAGAGATGATTTCACAGCACTTTAACAAGGTATTGAAAGTCGTGTGTTCACTGAAGCAAGAGTTTATAGTTCAACCTAGTGAGGATGTAGGCGTGCACCCATGCATCCATGAAAACAACCTTTTCCATCCATACTTTATGGTACCCCTGAACAATACCATGGTTGTTCATTATTTTTCATTGGTGTTAGTTGATCTCTCTAACATAGCAAGGTCACATTACAAAATACCATCAGCGCAGTTAATAGAATGCACATACATGCACTAATCAGTAAGAGCAAACAACCCCACTTTCATAATCGAAAGGATACCATTTTTCAAAATATTATGGCTAAAGCTTCATTTGATCACTCATTTCTTTTCATTTGTACTGGATGGAAGGGATCGGCAGCCGACATGAGGGTTCTTCATTGGTGTGTCGAGTCAGGGTTCAAAGCATCGAAAGGTATCCATATCCTATCAATTTTAAGGTTTCTAACATTGATATTCAATTTTGTGGTTATTTTGACATTGCTGGGTGGAGTATAGAAAAACATTATCTCGTTGACTCAGGATATGCCAACACGGATAAATTTCTTGCCCCTTATCGAGGTAATTGGTACCACCTAACTAGCTTCAACAATCTTTGGGTATGACGATATTCCAATTCTCAGGATCTATACAACCATCGACATGCACAATTATGGAATTATATAGAGAATGCTTTTGGTATTCTCAAGAAGTAGTTTTAAGATATTGAGAAGTCACATCCCCTTTTCCTTCAAGATGTAGAAGCATATTATAATGGCTTGTTGCATCATTCACAACTTCATAAGATGCAACCAAGACAATGATAAATATTTCAACATGTCATTGGCACCTCTATCTATGGACCCAAATGAGGATGACATCGATCCTTTTTTGATTGTAGGGGACAATGAAACTCATAGAGGTGAAGAACTATGAGGGTCGATAGCTAATAGGCTATGGGTTGCTCATAACCAATGGAGTACATTTTATAATTGGGGCCATACAATATGAATTTCATGTGTATGCTAATTGAAGCATAGTTTATGTTAATATATATAATGTGTTTCAATCTTGACTGCACATAAATGCAAAAAATCAATGGGATGTTCTGTGAGTTATAGTGATGTATTCGGGAAGATTTTATATGGTTTTTGAAGGGCATATATAAAAAATTATGACTCCCGGACTGAGTGTCAGCAAAAAGTCTCCAGGTATAAGCATGTCTTATACAAGAAGTTCTAACTAAAAAGGAGGCCATTGCTATACTTAATAGCTATCTACGATCTTCTAATAATCCCACTCAGGAACACATGCATGCCAACAAGTTTAAAGAAGATAAAAACCTTGGTGGCAGGCCCATGAATGTGTGTGCACATGAGGGTACCGTGCTTATGATTGTAGTTGCCTTTATTGTAGGCTTTCTTCTTGGCCTTATAGTTGGACATCTTTAACTTGTTTTGTGATGGTACTTAATGATGATTTTAGACTATTGCATTTTGGCAACCCTATTGATGTATTTATACTTTAACTGATTGGAAGTCATACTTGTTGTTAGGGATAAACCTTGCTCCTGCCAAAGTCCAGTCCGACACTCAGCTTAATGCAATCGATAGCCGTGGAAGAGCTTCAGCGCCCGAGTCTTAGTCTAACTCCTTCAGCCAGCCAAGCTCCTCAACGGTCGAGCTCTTACTGAACTCCCCAGCGATCGAGTCTTAGTCGAACTTCTTCAGCCAGCCGAACTCCTCAGCGGTTGAGCTCCTTCCAAACTTCCAACGGTCGGGCCTTAGCCGAACTCCTTCAACCTCCCAAGCTCATCAGCAGCCGAGCTCCTGTCAAACTCCATAGCGATCGAGCCTTAGCCGCACTCCTCCAGCCAGATGCCTACAAGAGCCAAACTTCCTCTGCACTCCTTCGATCGAACTCCTTCCGAGCTTTTCCTCGGTCGAACTCCTCTAAAATTGATACATGCCAAAGTCCACGAATCAATGCCTGCTTTCTCAGAGCCACGGCTATTAAATCTGGATGAACGATTACCATCAGTCTGTCACAGGCGATGCTACAGGCAGTGCCCCCCTCCGTGACTGACTCTATCAGACCTCGAGCAATCCACCGTTATCAGACGGTATGGCTATCACTATCGGCCTAACGATACCATCCTCTCCGCATCAAATCCCGCGTAGCCTCGAGTGGCCCACCACCAGGTGGTATGATCGTCACCATCAATCAAGCTCCATCTATAAAAGGGACCCTCCAGATATGTTTTTTTTAAGCTCTAAGCTCTAAGCTCTTCTCTCCTCATCTAAACTCTATCGAACTCATTCCAGAGCATCCCATTTCTATTGGTCAGAAGAGCTGATTTGATCATCAGAGGATCCTATCGGAGCCATCCTACCGACTTTAGATCGGACTTTATTTTATAGATCCCCGACGGTGACCTCGTCCACCTCCACTCTAGCTGGATCCGACGATAATCAGATTCTACATCAACAGATTTGACGCTAGAGGAAGGACTGTCTTTATTCTTGAGGTATTCTTGAGGCCCCCTTATTCTTAAAGAAGTACTCAGCGATGATCTCTCTCTCCAGAGATCTTCCTCCTTCCTCTTTAGAGTTCTTTTCCAAGAGAAAATATCTTTCAGGAGAGCTTCAATCCGATGATCAACGACCTTCGCAGTTCGATCCCATCCAGATCTATCTGCTCCTGCTTCAGCCCCAGCAACTCAGGTTCTATCTGTACCCACGGTAGATGTGGAGCAGTTCAACCTGCTTGTCTAGTAGGTCCATGGCCTCACGGAGGTAATGCAGACCATGCAGCAGCCTCCGACGGTGATCCCACCAGAAAATCCATCATCAGAATATCAAAAATCGACTCCAAGAAAGAGTACTTGGGCTGGCATATCCGTCGCCTCTGGAAAGAAAAAATAAAGAGTCGAGGATCCATGTTCGGATCAGGGTTCTCCTCTGGGGGAGACCTTTTTCATTTATAGCCAAAAGCCCCCCAAGATCTGCAACCAAAACGATGCCCTCGATCATAGACTATGAAAAATGGATCGACAGATTGAAGAGCTCGGCCACATCGCCCCGATTCATCATGCCGACGTCCATATCGATCCTCCTTTCTTCCTTCGAATTATGCAAGAGCCCATCCCGTCGAACTTCGAGCTTCCTCAATTCGAAAGCTATGATGGAACTTCTAATCCAGTTGATCATCTAGAGGCCTTTCGGATCATGATGCTACTCCATGGTGCTTCAAACGTGATACTGTACCAAGCCTTTTCATCTACCTTAAAGGGAGCAATGAGAAAATGGTATTCGATGCTGAAGTTAGGTACAATCTTTTCTTTTGATCAGATGAGCCATCAGTTCGTAGCTCACTTCATCAGTAGCCGACGTCCATGCCGAAGTTCGAATTTCTTGATGAATGTCAAGCAGAAGCAGGAGAAATCCATCCAGACTTATGTCAACCAATTTAACATCACAGCATTGGAGGTCCAAGACCTGGACCAGTCCATTATGATAGCCACACTCAAGGGCGGCCTTTAGAAGAATGACTTATTATTCTCCTTGGAGAAGAAGTATCTCAGGGACTTCGCCGATCTGCTAGCTCGGGCCGAAGGTTATGCCCAAACTGAAGTGGCCTTCAGGGCCAAGGACGATGAAGAAAAGTCGAGTGAAGCTCGATCGCATTCTTAGACTCTTTCTGGATGTAGGCGAGTTCGAACTTCCTTTTGGGCTCGGAAGCGTGAAAGTCCCGATGGAAGGGTGCGAAGAAGTCCTCCCCCCAGGAGCTAGAACCACCAATGAAGAAGGAACGATAAGAAGATCGACCGTCTCCCAGCGTTAAAGCCAAGAGAAGCTTGCTTCGAATTGAGAAGGCCAACATGAGATAGAGGACTTACCGCCCAAGAAAACTCGGAGGAACAATGCCCCCATGATCCTGAAGCATAGAAAATCCGAGGTTGTGCTGCCAGTAACTTCCCTCCCGTAAAATTCTTCTATTTCAATAATATTGTTTCTGAGAAAAAACTATATGATGGCAGAAAAGAAGCAGTCAATAGTTGCCATGTTAGAAATAGAAGGAGAACCTCATCCTAGCATGAGCCGATCAAAGTCCTTCAACCTCAGCTGCAAGAGATAAGATCTCTTCCAAGGCAACCTCGGCTGCAGGAGATAAGATCTCCCCCGAGCAACTGGGCCAACCTCGACTGTAGAAGATAAGATCTCCCTCGAGCACTCACAACAACCTCGACTGCAGGAGATAAGATCCCTTTCGAGCGTCCGCATCAACCTCGACTGCAAGAATAAGATCTCTCGCGAGGGTCCGGGCCGACCTCAACTGTAGGAGATAAGATCTCCCCCGAGAGTCCGCATCCACCTCGACCGTAGGAGATAAGATCTTTTCTGAGGGTCCAGACTGATCTCGACTGCAGGAGATAAGATCTCCTCCGAGTGCCTGCATCAACCTCGACCGTAGGAGATAAGATCTCCTCCGAGCACCCACAGTAATCTCGATCGTAGGAGATAAGATCTCTCCTGAGGGTCTAGGCCAACCTCAACTGTAGAAGATAAGATCTCCTCAAAGGGCCCGCAACAACCTCGGCTATAGGAGATAAGATCTCCCTCGAGCGCCTGCATCAACCTTGGCTATAGGAGATAAGATCTCCCCTAAGGATCCAGACTGACCTCGACCATAGGAGATAAGATCTCTCCTGAGCGTCCGCATCAACCTTGGCTGCAGGAGATAAGATCTCCCCCGAGCGCCCGCAATAATCTTGGCCGTAGAAGATAAGATCTTCCTTGAGGGTCCGGGCTGACCTCGACTGTAGGAGATAAGATCTCCCCCGAGCGCCCGCATCAATCTCGACTATAGAAGATAAGATCTCTCCCGAGTGAAATCTGTTGGTGCAGAATCTGGTTATCGCCGGATCCAGCTGGAGTGGAGGTGGACAAGATCACCGTCGGGGACCTGCAAAATAAAGTTCAGTCCAAAGTCGATGGGGGGTGGCTCTGGTAGGATCCTCCGACGATCAAGTCAGCTCTTCTGGCCAACAGAAATGGAGTGCTTTGGAATGAGTTTGGTAGAGTTTATAGAAGGAGAGGAGAGCTTAGAGCTTAGAAAATATATCTGGAGGGTTCCTTTTATAGACGGAGCTTGATTGATGGTGACGGTCATACCGCCTGATGGTAGGCTGCTCGAGGCTACACGAGGTTTGGTGCGAAGAGGATGGTATCGTCAGACCGATAGTAATAGCCATATCATCTGATGGTGGTGGGCTACTCAAGGTCTGGTGGAGTCAGTCACGGAGGGAGGTACCGCTTATAGTATCGCTTGTGGCAGACTGATGGTGATCGTTCGTCCAGATTTAATAGCCATGGCTATGAGAAAGCAAGCATTGATTGGTGGACTTCGGCATGTATCAATTCTAGAGGAGTTCGACCGAGGAAAAGCTCGGAAGGAGTTTGGTCGGAGGAGTATGGAGGGAGTTCGACTCTCGTAAGCGTCTGGCTGGAGGAGTGCGGCTAAGACTCGATTGCTGGAGAGTTTGGTAGGAGCTCTGCTGCTGATGAGCTCGGGAGGCTGAAGGAGTTTGGCTAAGGCCCGGCCACTGGAGAGTTCGGAAGGAGCTCGACCGCTGAGGAGTTCGGCTAGCTGAAGGAGTTCGGCTAAGACTCAACCGCTGAAAAGTTTGGTAGGAGCTCGGCCATTGAGGAGCTCGACTAGCTGAAGGAGTTAGGCTAAGACTCGGGCGCTGAAGCTCTTCCATGGCTATCGATTGCATTAAACTGAGCATCGAACTAGATTTTGATAGGAGCGGAATTTATCTCCAATAATAGTCCTCCCCAGTTTTGAGTTCGAAACTCGAAGGAAGGGAGTGCAGAAAAGGCGACTGTCGAAGTCCTCTTCTGGGCTCTATGCTGATTCAGGTTGAAGCTCGGGGGAGATCTCATCTCCAGCCAAAGTTGATGTTGAAGTTGAAGCTCGGAGGCCATCTCATTTACAATCGAGGTTGAAGTAGATCTTGTCTCCTCCTGCAGTCGAGGTTGACTCAGGAGAGATCTTATCTCTAGCCGAGGTTGTCACCGTCGCTCGGGAGAGTTCTTATCTCTAGCCGAGGTTGATGCAAGCGCTCGGGAAAGATCTTATCTCCTGCAGTCGAGGTCGGCCCAGACCCTCAGGAGAGATCTTATCTCCTGCGGCCGAGGTTGATGTGGACGCTCGGGGGAGATCTTATCTCCTGCAGCCGAGGTTGGCCTAGGTCCTCGGGAGAGATCATATCTCCTACAGTCGAGGTTATTGCAGGCACTCAGGGAAGATCTTATCTTCTACAGCCGAGGTTGGCCCGGACCCTCAGGAGAGATCTTATCTCCTATAGCCGAGGTTGCCTCGGGGGAGATCTTATCTCCTACAGCCGAGGTTGTTGCGGACGCTCGGGGGTGATCTTATCTCCTACAGCCGAGGTTGACTCAGATCCTTGGGGGAGATCTTATCTCTTACAGCCGAAGTCGGTCCAGACCCTCGGGGGAGATCTTATCTCCTACAGCTGGGGTTAATACGGGCGCTCGAAGGAGATCTTATCTCCTACAGCCGAGGTTGGCCCGGTCACTTAGGGGAGATCTTATCTCCTACAGTCGAGGTTGATGCGAACGCTCGGGGGAGATCTTTATCTCCTATAGCCGAGGTCAGCCCGGACCCTCAGGAGAGATCTTATCTCCTACGGTCGAAGTTGTTACGGGCACTCGGGGGAGATCTTATCTCCTACAGTCGAGGTTGATGCGGATGCTCGAAAGAGATCTTATCTCCTGCGATCGAGGTTGATGCAGGTGCCCGAAGGAGATCTTATCTCCTACAGCCAAGGTCGGCCCGGACCCTCAGGGGAGATCTTATCTCCTACGACCGAAGTGGATGCGCATCCTCGGGGGAGATCTTATCTCCTACAGTCGAAGTCAGTCCGAACCCTTAGGGAAGATCTTATCTCTTACAACTGAGGTTGATGCGGGCGCTCGGAGGAGATCTTATCTCCTGCAGCCGAGGTTGTTACGGGCGCTCGGAAGAGATCTTATCTTCTGCAGCCGAGGTTGGTCTGATCGCTCGGAGGAGATCTTATCTCCTACAGCCAAGATTGCCTCGGAGGAGATCTTACCTCCTGCAGTTGAGATTGTTGCGGGTGCTCGGTGGAGATCTTATCTTCTACAGTCGAGGTCGGTCTGGATCCCCAAGAAAGATCTTATCTCCTACGATCGAGATTGATGCGGACGCTCGGAAGAGATCTTATCTCCTGCAACCCAAGGTTGGCCCAGACCCTCAGGAGAGATCTTTATCTTCTACGGTCGAGGTTGATGCGGATCCTCTGGGGAGATCTTATCTCCTACAGCCGAGGTCGGTCCGAATCCTCGGGGAGATCTTATCTCCTACAGCCGAGGTTGATGCGGGCGCTCAGGGGAGATCTTATCTCCTGCAGTCGAGATTGGTGCGGACGCTCAGGAAAGATCTTATCTTCTGCGGCTGAGGTTGGCTCGGACCCTCAGGGGAGATCTTATCTCCTACGGTCGAGATTGTTGTGAGCGCTCAGAGAAGACTTATCTCCTGCAGCCGAGGTTGGTCCGGTCGCTCGGGGGAGATCTTATCTCCTGTAATCGAGGTTGCCTCAAGAAAGATCTTATCTCCTGCAGTTGAGGTTATTGCGGACGCTCGGAGGAGATCTTATCTCCTACAGCCGAGGTCGGTCCGGACCCTCGGGGGAGATCTTATCTCCTACAGCCGAGGTTGATGTGGGCACTCAAGGAAGATCTTATCTCCTGCAACTGAGGTCGGTCCAGACCCTCGGAAGAAATCTTATCTCCTACAGTCGAGATTAATATGGGCGCTCGGAGGAGATCTTATCTCCTACAGTCGAGGTTGACCCTCGTCCTAACATAAGCCGACCAAAGTTCTTCAACCTTGGCTGCAGGAGATAAGATCTCCCTCGAGGCAACCTCAGCTGCAGAAAATAAGATCTCCCCTGAGCGACCAGGCCAACCTTGGCTACAGGAGATAAGATCTCCTCTGAGTACCCGCAACAATCTCAGCTGTAAAAGATAAGATCTCCCCTGAGCGCCCACATCAACCTCGACTGTAGGAGATAAGATCTCCCCCGAGGGTCTGGGCCGATCTTAATTGTAGGAGATAAGATCTCCTCTGAGGATCCACATCCACCTTGGCCGTAGGAGATAAAGATCTCCCCTGAGGATCCGGGCCGACCTCGGCTGCAGGAGATAAAGATCTCCCCCGAGCGCCCGTATCAACCTCAGCCATAGGAGATAAGATCCCCTTGAGAGCCAGAAACAACCTCGGCTGCAGAAAGATAAGATCTCCCCTGAGGATCCGAGCCAACCTTGGCTGTAGGAGATAAGATCTCCTTCGAGCGCCTGCAACAACCTCGGTTGCAGGAGATAAGATTCTCCTCCAAGCGTCTGCATCAACCTCGACTGCAGAAAATAAGATCTCCCCTGAGGTCCGGACCAACCTCGACCGTAGGAGATAAGATCTCCCCTGAGCACCCACATCAACCTCAGCTGCAAAAGATAAGATCTCTCCCAAGCGTCCGCAACAATATCGACCGTAGGAGATAAGATCTCTCCTGAGGGTCCGGGCCGACCTCGACTACAGGAGATAAGATCTCCTCCGAGCGTCTGCATCAACCTCGGCTATAGGAGATAAGATCTCTCCGAGCGATCGGGCCAACCTCGACTGTAGGAGATAAGATCTCCTTCGAGCGCTCGTATTAACCCCGACTGCAGGAGATAAGATCTTCCCCGAGCGTCCGCATCAACCTCGGATGCAGGAGATAAGATCTCTCCCGAGGATTCGGACTGACCTCGACTGTAGGAGATAAGATCTCCCCCGAGCGCCCACAACAACCTCGGCTGCAGGAGATAAGATCTTTTTCGAGGCAACATCGGCTGAAGGAGATAAGATCTCTCTCAAGCGACCAGGCCAACCTCGGCTGTAGGAGATAAGATCTCCTTTGAGCACATGCAACAACCTCGACCATAGGAAATAAGATTTCTCCTGAGGGTCCGAGCCAACCTCGACTATAGGAGATAAGATCTCCCTCGAGCACCCCGCAACAACCTCGACTGCAGGAGATAAGATCTCCTCCAAGCGTCCGCATCAATCTCGACTGTAGGAGATAAGATCTCCTCCAAACGTCTGCATCAACCTCGACTATAGGAGATAAGATCTCTTTCGAGGGTCTGAACCGACCTCGACTACAGGAGATAAGATCTCCCTCGAGGATCCGCATCAACCTCGATCGTAGGAGATAATATCTCTCCTGAGGGGTCCGGACCATCCTCTGCTGTAGGAGATAAGATCTCCTCCGAGCGCTCGCAACAACCTCGACCGCAGGAGACAAGATCTCTTCCGAGGATCCGGGCCGACCTCGACTGCAGGAGATAAGATCTTCTCCGAGCGCCCACATCAATCTCGACCACAGGAGATAAGAATCTCCCCTGGGGGTCCGGGCTGACCTTAGCTTATAGGAGATAAGATCTCCTCCGAGCGCCCATAACAACCTCGACTATAGGAGATAAGATCTCTCCCAAGGCAACCTTCGGCTGCAGGAGATAAGATCTCCCCCGAGCAACTGGGCCAACCTCGACTTGTAGGAGATAAGATCTCCTCCGAGCGTCCGCAACAACCTCAGCTGCAGGAGATAAGATCTCCTCCGAGCGTCCGTATCAATCTCGACTGTAGGAGATAAGATCTCCCCTAAGGATTCGGGCTGATCTCGACTGCAGGAGATAAGATCTCCCCTAGGATCCACATCCATGTCGACCGTAGGAGATAAGATCTCCCCTGAGGATCCAGACCGACCTCGACTACAGGAGATATGATCTTTCCCAAGCATCCGCATCAACCTCGACTGCACGAGATAAGATCTTCCCCAAGTGCCCGCATCAACCTCAGCTGTAGGTGATAAGATCTCCTCCGAGCGTCCGCAACAACCTCGATCGTAGGAAATAAGATCTCCCCTAAGGGTCCGGGCGACCTCGACTGCAGAAGATAAGATCTCCCTCGAGCATCCACATCAACCTCGGCTGCAAGAGATAAGATCTCATTCGAGCGTCCATATTAATTCCGACTGTAGGAGATAAGAATCTCCCCCCAAGGGTTCAGGCCGACCTCGACTGTAGAAGATAAGATCTCTCCTGAGCGCCCGCATGAACCTCGACTGTAAGAGATAAGATCTTCCCCGAGGGTCTGGGTCGATCTCAACTGCAGGAGATAAGATCTCCCCCGAGCATCCGCAACAACCTCGATTGTAGGAGATAAGATCTCCCCCGAGGCAACCTCGACTGTAGGAGATAAGATCTTTCTGAGGGTCCGGGCCAACCTCGACTGCAGGAGATAAGATCTCCTCCGAGCGTCCGCAACAATCTCGACCGTAGGAGATAAGATCTCTTTCTAGAATCTGGATCGACCTCGATTATAGAAGATAAGATCTCCCCCGAGCGTCTGCATCAACCTCGACCGTAGGAGATAAGATCTCCCCTAGGGGTCCGGATCGACCTCGATTGTAGGAGATAAGATCTTTTTCAAACGTCCGCATCAATCTCGGCTAGAGATAAGATCTTTTTCGAGCGACCATGATAATCTTAGCTAGAGATAAGATCTCTTCCGAGTGAGATGAGATCTCTTCCGAGTCAACCTCGGCTGTAGGAGGAGACGAGATCTACTTCAACCTCGATTGGAGATGAGATCTCTTCCAAGCTTCAAGTTTAACATCAACTTTGGCTGGAGATGAGATCTTCTCCGAGCTTCAATCTGAACCAGCATAGAGCCCAAAAGAGGACTTCGACAGTCATCTTTTCTGCACTCTCTTCCTAGTTTCGAACTCGGGAGTGGGGGGAGACTATTATTGGGGATAAATGCCGCTCCTGTCAAAGTCCAGTCCGACACTCAGCTTAATGCAATCGATAGCCATGAAAGAGCTTCAGCGCCCGAGTCTTAGCCTAACTCCTTCAACCAGCCGAGCTCCTCAGCGGTCGAGCTCCTGTCGAACTCTCCAACAGCTAAGTCTTAATCAAACTTCTTTAGCCAGTCGAACTCCTCAGCAGTCAATCTCCTTCCGAACTCTCCAGTGGTCGGGTCTTAGCCAAACTTCTTCAGCCTCCCAAGCTCATCAGCGGTCGAGCTTCTGTCGAACTCTCCAACGATTGAGCCTTAGCCGCACTCCTCCAACTAGATGCCTACGAGAGCCAAACTCCCTCCGTACTCCTCTGACCGAACTTCTTTCGAGCTTTTCCTCGGTCGAACTCCTCTGAAATTGATACATGCCGAAGTCCACCAATCAATGCCTGCTTTCTCGGAGCCACGGCTATTAAATCTGGATGAATGGTCACCATCAGTCTGCCACAAGCGACGCTATAGGTGGTGCCCCCCACCATGACTAACTCTGTCAGACCTCGAGTAGTCCACCACTATCAGACGGTATGGCTTTCACTATCGGCCTAACGATATCATCCTCTCTGCACCAAACCCTGCATGGCCTCGAGTGGCCCGCTATCAGGCGGTATGACCATCACCATCAATCAAGCTCCATCTATAAAAGGGATCCTTCAGATATATTTTTTCTAAGCTCTAAGCTCTTCTCTCCTCCTTTAAACTCTGTCGAACTCATTTCAGAGCACTCCATTTCTGTAGGCCAGAAGAGCTGACTTGATCGTCGGAGGGTTCTATCAGAGCCACCGACTCCGGATCTGACTTTATTTTACAGATCTCCGATGGCAACCTCATCCACCTCCACTCCAGCTAGATCCGACGATAATCAGATTTTGTGCCAACACTTGTTTTGATGGTTTATTATTGTTACTGTTGCTGATATTTTATGTTTTGGTGGTTATTGCATTAGGTGGTTTTGGTGGACAATTACATGCTATACATATACCGGCATTTTTGGGATAATTGACCAATTTGCTTGGCTCTTGAGTAAATTAGTTCTTGGCTTGTCGCGGCATCTAGCATGCCTATATGCCTACTGCATAGTTTCATTCTTCATCTTTCAAAGGCACATATTGCTGATGCTTTGGTTCTTGAAGTGTATTCTTACATATTTGTTACTGTTGCAAAGCTTTTGTTACAAATACCAATTTATATTTGATACTACTCTTGCTTCTGGTTTGCTAGTGTTGCTGAGCAGGAGGACTTTATTATTATTTACTAATGACTTCATCCCTGAGCTTTCTGCTTTGCTTGTGGTTGATGCCTATATAGTTACTGTTGATCGATGAGGATGTTTATCAGCCAAACTTATGGGTATCTGATTTGGGTGTTCCAGGCATATCCATTTTGCCTTGGTCCTATAATGGAAGTTGATGTCTCATACATGATAAAGCAAGGCCCGATGCTGTTAGTGTTGTTTTACCTATGAAACTCTGAGATCACAGTAATCTTTGGCAGCTAGAATTTTTTCAATGTAATGCTAATAAGAGCCTGTACAATATGAACTTGGAAGTTCATATTCTTATCTAATTTGGATTTTCATTCTTTACTGTTACTAATTGTATAGTCTCTTATTTTCAGCTTTATGTTTTGGATTTAATTTCTTCTTAACTTTTGGATTTTAGTAGCCTGATCAAGTTTATTATGGATTTAACTGGTTGGCAGCCTTTTTTATGCTATGTTTAACTTGTTGGTAGCCACTTCTATGCTATATTTGATTTTAGATTTTCATTCTATGCTTGTTGCCTTTCGTTATGGAACTTTTCCTAAGCTGTAGTTGCCTTATACTAATATTGTCTATTGTAGAGATGTTATAACAATGACGAAAAGGCAACATATTGAAGGCCAGATGCATTACTTGAAGGCATGCTCATTGTATATCTCTATAGTCCAATGTAATGCTATAATTAATTTCTGAGCTTATAGCCTCTTTAAAAGTTCATATTCTTAACTGCTTTGTGTTTTCATTCTTTACTATTACTAATTGTATAGGCTCTTATTTTCAGCTTTATGTTTTGGGTTCAATTCATTGACTTTTAGATTTTGGTAGCTCGATGATATTTATTACAGATTTAATTGGTTGGCGGGCCTTTTAGTGCTATGTTTAACTTATTGATAGCCCCTTCCATTCTATATATGATTTTGGATTTTCATTCTTTATGATTACAGGTTGTACAGGCTCATGCCTATTTTAGGTTCAATTGAAAGTTCATATTCTTATTTGTTGCTTCATTCTTTACTTTAACTAATTGTATTATCCTCATATTTTTTACTAATTAGTTTTGGGTTCAATTCTGTCTTAACCTTTCTAGTTTTGGCAGCTTGACGAAGTTGTTCGATTTATGATTTGTTGGCAGCCCGTTTTATGCTAGTTTAGCTTGTTGGTAGCCCCATTCTAAGCTATATTTGGATAGCTTTGTATTGTATATGGATTGCTTTAATTTGTTGGCAGCCCCATGCTATGCTATATGTTATGCTATACTAGTTGGTAATTGATCTCCCATGTTTTTGATTTTTATTCTTTACTATTACTAATTGTACTGGCTATTATTTTCAGCTTTATGTTTTGGATTCAATTCCTTCTTGATTTTTGAATTTTGGTAGCCTGATAAAGTTTATTATAGATTTAACTACTTAGCAGGCCATCCTGTGCTATGTTTAACTTATTGGTAGCCCCTTCCATGCTATATTTATTTTTGGGTTTTTATTATTTACTCTCATAGATTGTACCGACTCTTTTGCATGCTTTATGTGGTTATGGATTTTGGTAGCCCCTTATGTTTAACTTGTGCTTCATTCTTTACTCTTATAGTTATAGATTTTGGTAGCCCCTTCCATGCCTATATGGTTACTGTTGAGGATGCTTTTTATTTTGGATTCAATTTTTTCTAGACTTTTGGATTTTGGCAGCCTAATGAAGTTTATAATGGATTTAAATAGTTGGCAGGCCTTTTTATACTATGTTTATCTTGTTGGATTTTTATTGTTTACTCTTATAAGTTGTACAGGCTCTTTTGGATGCTTCATGTGGTTATGAATTTTGGTAGCTCCTTATGTTTAACTTGTGCTTCATTCTTTACTCTTATAGTTATAGGGTTTCGTAGTCCCTTCCATGACTATATGGTTACTATTGAGGATGCTTTATGTTTTAGGTTCAATTCCTTCTTGACTTTTGGATTTTGGTAGCTTGATGAAGTTTATAATTGATTTAAATGATTGGCATGCCTTTCTGTGCTATGTTTAACATGTTGGATTCTAATTTTTTACTCTTTTACTAGTTGTATAAGCTCTTATTATTTTGGATTCAATTGGAAGTTGATATTCTTATTTGCTGCCTCATTATTTACTCTTATCAATTGTATACGTTCAATGTTGTTTAGCAAAATGCCATGAGATTTACCTGCCTTTTCTTTTTCATTTTCTTAAGCATCAAGAATTGATAATGGTGATGCTCCAACAAGGTTCTGGCAATATTTAGCCAAAAAATCCACTCTTTATTATACAAACTTGGCCAAGGGTATTCCTGAGTTTTTTCACGTCAACCAAATAGTGTCAGGAATAACATTTGTTGCCCAAGGATGGCTACCCAAGAGAGAGGTGAATTGGATATTTCAAATTTAAACTTAAGATATGAGCAAATTAAACTAATTATGTGCTTAAATAAAATAAGCTATGTAATGTGCAGTGAATGAAAGTAATGAAGCAAGGGCACACAATCAAACATATAAAATTTTATAGTGGTTCGGTGCCAAACTCAGCACCTACGTCCACTCCCCAAGTAAACTACTTGAAAATTCAACTATAATTCTCAACAAAAATTATAGTCCAATTATTTTCTGGACTCACAATTAAACCCAGTTAGTTTTTCTTGGTTCATCAATCAAAATGGTACAAGATTATTTTTCAGACTCATAATCAACATAGTTAGTTTTTTCCAGATCATCAATCAAAATCATATAATAATTATTTTTTCGAGCTAACAATCAATCCCGATTGGTTTTAACCTTGACTCATCAATCAAACCAATACACCATCCAACTCAAGGCTTGGACCAATCCAAGTTTCTTACCCCAATAAACTTGAAACAAAAATAAAAATATAAGTAAAATAAACTCTTTAAAATACAAGAGAAGAATATCATGGTTGTTTTGCTTGTTGGCTTGATTTCTTCTCCTTGAATGATTGAGAGATGTAGGTGGTGATCTTCAATGCTAGTAGCCTGATTCTCTCAATTTAAGGATGATGAAAGGATAAAAAAATATTTGAGAATTACTCCTTTTTTTTCTGCTCACTCTTTTAGCTTTCTTAATGAATATTCAATAAATATCTAAAAAGCCATCCTCCAATGCCCCAAAGATTTTCTTATATATTCTTAAGATTTTTCATCACTTCTTAACATTTGGAAGGTCTTCAGAAAGAGATCTAGCCATTGAAAATGAAAAAATAGCTGTTGGAAAGCTCATGAGATGAAAAAACTATAGATCTAAAAACTAACCGTTACAGATACTAGATTGACTCAGATTCTAACTAGATTGGCTCGGTTTATAACTGGATCAATTTAGTCTCCTAGATCTTAAAAATTCATCTTTCTATACTTTCTATCTTCTATTTCTACCGAGACTAGATCGGCTCAATTTTGAACTGGATCGACTAAGTTTGTGTGCCAAAAATTGTTTGTGATTCTTTCTTCTCCAAATTGATTTGTAGATTAGATTTGCCATTTTAACTTAATTTGATCTTCATTAAAATCTCTTAAAAGATATATCCAATCTGAAGCATCTCTTCTAAAATCTTGAGTGATGATTCTTCATTTAGATGTTTGAAAATACTTAGGATTTGTGAACTTTTGAAATCTACAATTACATATCCTCATAAACAATGTTAGGCTTTATAACTTATATTCAAAACTCTTTGTCATCGTCAAAATCAATCTTTAGATCAATAATCTCTTCTTTTTTAATGATGACAAAACTTTTAAGTATATACAAAATAATGTATAATGAGTTTCTAAAAAATTATATATTTAAAAGACATAAAACTACTAAATAATAAAAACATACTTCATTCTAGCTAAACTCAAGTATATGCTCAATAATAACTCTCCTCCTTTCTGACAGTATCAAAAAGCTCATGGAAAGAATAAAAGACTAATCATCAAAATTAATAAGATATGAGAGATGTATCAATTATATCAATAAGATATAAAAACTTATCATCAAAGTTTTCTTTGAAAACTTATCTTTTGATTTAAAATATATTTAAATATTTCTTTTAATTTCAAAAATTAGCTTAAATTTAAATATTAAAGATTTTCTCTCTTATTGAATGATTATGATTTTTTAATTAAGTTTTCAAGTATAGACTTTTAAGCTTTAAGAAGAATAGAACTTTACAAAAGATTTAATCATGAAATTAAGCATAATATATATTTTAATATTTATTTTTTAAAAAAAAATAGTTAATTAAGTTTGAAAAAGATATGTATCAAAAATGTATTGAGCAAATCAACAATAGTATCGAGCAAAAATAATTTTATAGTAATTTCTAAATGCATATCAAAAGTTTTATATTATATTTAGATTTTCAAATAAGTTTTAAAAATATATTTAAAAATTTAATTTTTTTGGAGTAGGAGTATACTTCAAATTTATTTTGACTTCAACTAATTATCCAAAAATAAGATTGAGCAATCAAATCATGTAAGTTAAATTTGATGATTACATAAAAACTTAAATTAAGAATACTATAAAGTAATTGGTTAAGAATTTAAGATCATCATTCAATTTTCTTAATTTTTAATTAAAGCTAGATAATATTCAATAAATATCTCTCTCCCTATTTTTAAGAATAAATGCCAAAAAATTCATCACAAAATATTTTCTCCTTTTGAATTGTAGAAGAAAAAAATTTTCCTTCCTTTTTTTTTTGAAGTTAAGTACTTTTAATTAATACCAAATTAATCTTTAATTAATATAATTTAGTAATCAATTCATCTTAAATGAATACTCCTCCTTACCTTTGCAAATAAAGGCATTTTCAATTAAATAATCTTTTAAGATCAAATAATTTTCTTAAATATTTTCTCTCTTTTTTGTAAAAATATAATATGAGTTTTATATTCAAATTTAGATTAAAAAACATATTCAATGTAAGTACCAATAAATTAATCAAATTAAATAAGAACAAATCAAGATTAGGTCAAAGGTAAACTAGATAATGGCTCTAAAAGTTAGGTTCAACTAAAAAATCTTTTAAGATCTTAAAGATCAAGCCAAGATATAATACAAATCATCAATATCAAGTACTTGATGTTTTATGAATGAATGTCTTAGCTTTAAGTACTTATTTTATGTACCTTTTAGGAGACTTTTAATATTTAAGCATTTTATGAGGGAATGTTAAAAATTAGTTTTACTTACAAATTTTTGATAATTAAAAATATTCATTACTAATTAAGCTTCTTTTAATTTTGTCAATTTCAAATTTTGATATAGGGAAGCTTAAAATATCATGCTGAATTTCAGTGTGATTTTATTTCAAAATATGATATATAGAGGAGAACATATTATTCTTTAAAATCAATATATTTAGATCATAATATAAATTCATTGCAAGCATCAAAATTAATCAATTATACACAAAAATTATTTCAAGCAAGGAATTATCATGTGCATACATATTCATTTATAGATTATAATCATTTTAAGTAATGACAAATCATCAAAATTAATTAAATATATTTAATAATTATGCTAATTAATAATTAAAATATATTTAGCAAATAATGATGGCATGATGTAAGAAAAGTTTAGATTTTATCAAATATCATTATCCATCCAATTTCATTTCCAAGGCGTCCATCCATAATATTTTTTTCTTTTCATTCCATTAGATCCTTGGAGTACCTGCAAAATCATTTACTAAATTTTGGTACCTAAGTCATCTTGGATCTATGGAGATAATAGTACAAGAATTTTTTTGAAATCTAAATTTATTTGATTAAAGTTTGGATAATTTTTTTAATATTATAATCTAAAATTTTTTGGTCAAATTGGTTGCATTTGAAGTAAACTATAGAATGATTTTTAGGTGAAGCTCTAGTGAACATATTCTTGATAAGTTTTTATTTTCTTAAGAAATTATAGCTAATTTTAGCTTTATTGAAAACAGCTTTTTGATTGTTCAATATTGCTTAAAGCCTTTATGGACCAAGTGTAAACTTTTCAGGCATGGATTTTAAATTTTCAATCTCTTTTCTTAATTTTATATTTTCTTCTAAAAATTTTTTTTTAGATTTCAAGAGCTTTTCTTTTTCTTCAACTAAGAATTTTCAGATTTTGGCAGGATTTATTTTTCCTCAACTAAACTTTTCTTTTCTTTCAAAAAAGCATCTTGTTCAATCAATATTTTATTCTTTTCTTCAACCAAAATATTCTTTTTTTTTAAGAATTTTTTTTTTCAATTAAAAGCTCATTCTTTTCTTTAGCTAAAAGAAGATTTATTCTTTTAAGCTCTTTATTTTTCAGCCTAATCTTTCTATATTCGTTCATTAAATCATGAAAAGCTTTTAATAATTTATCAAAAGAAAATTTGAGAGGATTTTCATTGTTTATCTCATTGTTGTGAGCCATGAGACATAGATTTGCTATACTATCTTCATTTTTGTCCTTATTTTTAATTTTTTTGCATTGCTCCTCCTTAATTATGGCTTTCTTTCTCTTTTGTTTCTTCTTCTTTTTCTTTTTTTCATCCTTATGGACCACGAGATACAAGTTGGGGTGAGCTTCCTTGTCTTCTTGAAAGTTTGATATTTCTCTTTGATTTTCTTCCTCATAGGTTGCTTCCAATCACTACTATAAAAAAAGGCTACAGCAACGCGTGGTTCGTAACTACTGCTATAGCCCAAAAAATCACTACCATAGGCTATGGTAGCAATTTGCTAACCGCTGCTACTGTGGCTGTTGTCGTAGCTCTATAGCAGTGGTTGTTTGAACCGCTGTCATAGATAGCCTATTGCGGTATTTTATAAATCATTATAATAGATCAACCTATAGCAGCGGTTATGTAACCACCGTCATAGTTAATCTATAGTGGTGGTTACATAACCGCTGTCATAGATAATTTATAGCAGCGATTTCTTAACCACTATCATAGGTCTAATATAGCAGTTGGCATCATTTGTACCAGGAACCTATAGCAGCAATTGGCACGGATATGACAGTGATTACAAAACTGCTGTCGTAGATCTTGAATAATTAAAAAAAATAAAAATTTTATTTTTTTATATATTTTACCTAATAAATATAGATATATAACATAAGAAAATATAATAAACATAAAAATTATTTTAAAATGCTAAAATTATATTATTGAATAAAATTTATTATAATATTTTTTTTAAAAAATAAAATACATCAAAAGTCTCCTAAATTTACATCATCGTCGTCATCACCGAAAGTCGAAGCTGGAGCTGGAGCTAGAGTCGAAGTCAGAGCTAGAGCCGGAGCTGGAGCTAGAATACGGGCCAACATATCCTCGAAACCCATGACTTCAAAATACGTACTGAGCGTCGACATCATGTCTCTCATGATGTCCTCCAGATGAGATGCATGCTCCTCAGTCCGATCTGCCCGCATCGTAGCATGATCTACCCATGCCAATACCTCCTCAAGCTCCTTCCGACTGACGATACCAAAAGTCTATAAGAAGATACTCACCTCGGACCAGTAGCTCATCGGCATGTGTCCGAGCCTATATCGGATCCTCCTAGAGTGCTCAGATCCTAAGACCTGAGACAGATGGTCATGGAGCCCAGAAGTATCCGGGCCCTCGCTCCTGAGCGCATCTAACTGACCATGTAATTATAAATTAAAATAAAATTTTATAAGAAATACTATAATACTAATCATATATACTAATATATTTAATATTTACAAAAATACGTTCGATCGTGGTGTTCATCGGCCTGCCCATCTTGTCCGTACGGTTGGATCAGAAGATCTCACTACGATTAGGCATCACTCTATCTCTCATCAGCTATAACAAAAAATAAATTTATAAGAAAGATGATAAAAATATGAATTTAATTTATCTAGTAAGATTTAGAATTAATTACCTCTCTATGCATACGACTGGCCATAGACTCACGGCCTAGAGTGTGCATATACTTCTGGACTGCACGGTTCTTTCGATTCTAACGGAAGGTAGCCTAATAAGTATTTAAATAAATAATAAATATTTAAAAAATATTTAAATAAAATTTTAAGTATATTGAAAAATTCAAAAGTTAGAAATTTTATCTCGAACTCCTAGCTCCTTCAGTGTCTAACCATCCTCTCTCACTAACTCGAAGGACAATCCTATATCCAAAAAATAAGTTCCTCTGGAGTGTCTCATCGATGCTCGAGCCATCATCTATGGTGTTTGATCTTGTAACCTCGGTATAACTCTCCGATCTTCTTTAGTCGGATATCTCAAGCCCTCTCGTGATCGAAAAAGTCGATCGAGAAAGTTGTACCTCCTCTGTACAAATTTATCAAAAATCAGTTACAAAATTATTCTAACCAAACATATATAATGTAAACATATAAAATGCATAAATATAACTAAGATGCGTGTACTTACCCATATCTTCTCTCATACTCGATCTCCGACGGTAGCATCCATCAAACATCGGTCTTTGGGCTTTACAGGAATGATGTCCGACTGCCTCACAAGCACTCCAAAAAAGGAATGCATCTCCTGCATGGTCTCCCCTACCGACCTCTCCTCTGCATCGTAATAGACCATCACCTGATGCTGGCGATTCTACACATGTGCCATACGTGTGGGACTATGAAATATCCGACTGAATGATGCATCAACAATGCAAATACGTTATGCAAATATATAAGTATACAAATACTATATAAAAAATAAATTTATACTAATATAATAAAATCGTACACTCAGATGCCTGCGTAGTAGCATGTGCCTCGGATATGGACGATGGTAGAGACTTAGCTGCCAATGAAGTAGATGCCATCGGTGGAGTAGATGCCGACGGTGGAGGTCCTTGAGCAGTCGATACCGAGGTGGATGGATTATGCTCTGACTACTCCTCGGATGCTGAACTACGTGTAACCCACCGAGGGGGCAGGGGTGAAAGCTAGATGGCATTTCAGTGCCATCGTGATCTGCAACATTAATGAATATTAATTAATATAACATATTGAATAATAATATTAGTATAGCATCAATAAATAGTCTCTAATATGTACACTAATCAATTGATGGATCTATCATTATGCAATGCAATAAACAAAAGCAACATGATATAAACATCCAGAAATATTATGCAATAAATTCTACAATATGAATTACATTCATTAATAATTAAGGATGAGCAACAGTCGTAGATCCGATCTCTTGCGCGAACCTTGGTGTTAATTCAAAAATCTGAAAGAAGAACAAAGTAGATGATGGTGGTACCTTAGGGCTTAAAGTTGGAACCATAGAGAGACATACCAAATTTTATTCGCTCGGAAGCTGAGTCGACTCCATGCCTGAGACAACTGGCTCCGTGCCTGAGAAATCCGACTAGGGTCCTCCCCCAGCCAGCTCGATCATGGCCCAAGCCGGCTCGATTGTGTATCCGAGCCGGCTTGGCTGTGTGCCATCCCCTCGATCACTTCCTCTCTCCCTCTCTCGATCTCTCTCACCGACGATGATGGTGAGGCCGAACCCCTCCCTTCCAGCTTTTTCATCTCTTAATCTTCCTCTCTCCCTCTCTCGATCTCTCTCACCGACGAGGCCAGACCCCATCCCTCCCTCTCTCACTCTCTCGATCTCCCTCGCTGGCAAGGCCGGACCCATCCCTCCCAGTGATGCCGGCGAGGCCGGACCCCCTCCCTTCCTCTCTCACTTTCTCGATCTCCCACTCTTCCTCTCTCGATCTCACTCACCGATGAGGCCAGACCCCCTCCCTCCCAATGATGGCGGTGAGGCCAGATCCCCTCGGGTATTCGAGTTCAGATTCGGTACTAGTAATTAAAATTGGTTCCGAATCTGAATATCCAGGTTTCGATTTGAATTTAATCCATTGATACATCTAGTCCATAGCCACTGACATGGCATGACCCAAGGCTACCACCACGACACGGCCCAAAAACTATGGCATGCAGATAATTATAATATTTATTATAAATATTTTATAAATTATTATAAATATATATGATTAATAAATAATACTATAAAATTAAAAAAAAATTATACCTATGGCTATAGAGAGCGGGTCGTACCGAAAGCTTTGAGGGTCGTCGGCGACGATGCTAGAAGAGGACGACGGCACTAGAGGAAACCTGTGAAACAAAAGCAAGATAGTGAGATAGAGAAGAGAGAAAAAAGCGAAAAGAGAGAGAGAGGAGGGGCGGCCGGGGATGGGGGGCCAGGGAGAGGGGGGCACAGTGACGAGGAGGTCGAAGGAGGCTTCGCACTCGACTGGGGGAGGGTCAGAATGGTAGTGGTTGGGGGGTGGGGTTTTATGGGGGCCGAAGGAGGGTGGGGGGGCGCTCGCCGGAAGGGAGATTTAGTTTCGCATCGGGGCCGAAGGAGGATAGATTATGGGGGGAGGGGTTTCACAGGGGCCGGTGGAGGGTTGAGGGTGGATGGGGGTTCGTCGGAGGGGGGGTTTCACAGGGGACCGAGGGAGGGTCGAATGAGGGTTCACCAGGGGGAGGGTTCGATGGGGACCGAGGGAGGGTTGGATGGGGGGCAGGAGGTGGGGTTTCATGGGAGGCCGAGCGAGGGTGGAGGGGGGTTCGCTAGAGAGAATTTCACGGGAGACTAAGGGAGGGTCGGATGGGGGTTCACTGGAGGGGGATTTCGCTGGGGGCTGAGGAAGGGTCGGATGGAGGGGTGGAGGGGTCGGATGGGGGTGGTGGGTGGTGGGGGGAGGGCGGTCGAGGATGTGGGGGCTAGAGGAGGAGGGGGAGGGGGAAGGAGGGGTGACACCGATCGAGGGGGAAGGAGGAGCGATGCCAGCCGTAGGGGGAGGAGAGGCGACGTTGGCCGGGAGGGAAGGAGCCTCACCGACGATGAAGAGGAGGAGGAGAGAGAGAGAGAGAGATCGAGCACGCACGGAAGGAAAGAAAAGTTTGAGAATTTTTTAACCTAACCTACGGTAGCGGTTATCGAACCACTGTCATCGATCTATGACAGTAGTTATCGAACCGTTGTCATAGATCTACGGCAGCGGTTCTATAACCGCTGCTGTAGATCTATAACAGTAATTTTTGATAACCGCTGTCATAGGTTAAAAATGATTTTTTTTCTTATTATTTCTCTAAATATTGTATAATTTTAAAATTTAATATCCATCTTCACCATTTATTATCTAAATAATTATCATTAGAGTATCGTCGCAAAAGGTCGTCTTGATCCGATGGCCCTAGCTTCATCGATTAGAAAAATTTGATTTCGATGATCACAAACGATGATGCGATGATCTGATAGATGGAGATCTCTGATGGATCCAAAAACCTACAACGATGATCTCGATAATGTTTATAATATACTATCAAAGTTTTACTTCAATCGGATATCGTTATCATGATCAATTTAGTATGGAATGATTTCGACCATTAAATTAGAAACAAATGATCAAAGGATTAAACGTCGTCCAATTATGAGATATTTTTTTAGTTAAATGATCTTTGTTATAATTTTAAATATTTTATACGATGATGATGGTAAAATTTAAATTATTTTCATATAAACTATTTATGTTAAGCAGATATTGCAAAAGTACGAGCATAACAATCAGTGAAGTTTCAAAATGGTTATCAGAAGATGTATAGTTTTAGATCGTTCTTCATCTCACGAGTTGAATTTTATAATCACCACCATAAAAAATGATTAAAGTAGTAGCCAAGATCATTTATAAAAAAAATTATCTCATAATCAGACACCATTTGGTCCTTTGATCACTCATTTATCATTTAACGCTCGAAACTAATCTATACTAAATTGACCAAGATAACGATATTCGATTGAAATGAAACTTTGATAGTACGCTACAAACATCACTGAGATCATCGTTGCAGGTTTTTGGATCCATCAAAGATCTTCATCTATCAGATCATCCCATCGTCGTTCATGATCATCGAAATTAAATTTTTTTGATCGACGAAGCTAGGGCCATTGGATTGAGGCAACCTTTTATGATGACACTCTAATTATAATTATTTAGATAATGAACAATAAAGATGGATATTAAATTTTAAAATTATATAATATTTAAAAATATATATATAGCAGCGATTATAATTAACCGCTATCATAAATCAGATTATAGCAGCGGTTCCTACTAACCACTGCTATAGATCCGACTTATGACAATGGTTATAATAAACTGCTGCTATAGATCAACTTATGACGGCGATTTTTTATAACCACTACCATAGGTCCGACCTACAGCAGCGATTTTCTATAACCGCTGCTATATATCAGACCTATAGCAGCGGTTACAAAAATCACTGCCATAGGTCCAATCTATGGCAACGATTAATGAAAACCGCTGTCGTAGGAGCTTTGACAGCGGTTTCAAAAATCGCTGCCATAGTATGCGCTATCATAGGTCATTTTTGTAGTAGTGAATTGATCCCAAATTTATTTTACTGAAATACATGAAGAAATTATATTAAATTCATTTATGTCTAATGAACAATAAAGTATATTCATAGCTTTAGCATTTAGTTGGTTCATTTCTTTATCATGCTTAAGCAATATTTTGTAGGTATGTGAGCCATCGATTATAATCTTCCATAAGTTATAATCATGTTCTTGTATGAAGATGCACATTCATGCTTTCCAATAACTATAATTTAAATCATTAAGCATTTGGGGTTGATCAATAGAATAATCTTCATTAAGTAAAAATTTTATTTGGATTGCCATGATCTTTTACTCTTTGACCACTAGATCAATAATTAAATATTAAAGCACCTGCTCTGATACCAATTATTGTCCAAGAATGGCTACCCAAGAGAAAGATGAATTGGATATTTCAAATTTAAACTTAAGATATGAGCAAATTAAACTAATTATGTGCTTAAAAAAATAAGCTATGTAATGTACAGTGAATGAAAGTAATGGAACAAAAATATACAATTAAATACACAAAATTTTATAGTAGTTCAGTGCCAAACTTAGCACCTACATCCACTTCCTAAGTAAATCACTTAAAAATTTAAACTATAATTCTCAACAAGAATTACAGTCCAATTATTTTTCAGACTCATAATTAAATCTAGTTGATTTTTTCTGACTACCAACTAAAATCATACAAGATTATTTTTCGGTCTCACAATCAATCCAGTTAATTTTTTTTGGATCATCAACCAAAACCATATAATGATTATTTTTCTAGGCTAATAATTAACCCCGATTGATTTTAATCTTGGCTCACCAATCAAACTAATACACCGTCCAACTCAAGGCTTGGACTAATCCAAGTTTCTTACCCCAAGAAATTTGAAATAAAAATATAAGTAAAACAAACTCTTTAAAACATGAGAAAAAAATCAGGATTGTTTTGCTTGTTGGCTTGATTTCTTCTCCTTGAATGATTAAGAAAGATTGGTGGTGATCTTCAATGCTAGTGGCCTGACTTCTCTCAGTTTAAGGATAATGGAAGAACAAAAGAATATCTAAGAATCACTATTCTTTTGTTTTCTGGTCACTTTTTTGGCTTTCTCAATGGATACTCAATAAACTCCCAAAAAGCTGTCCTCCAATGCCCCAAAAGTTTTCTTATATATTCTTGAGATTTTTCATCACTTCTTGACATCTGAAAGGTCTTCAGAAAGAAATCTAATCATTGAAGATGAGAAAATAACTATTGAAAAGCTCATGGAACAAAAAAGTTGCAGATCTAAAAACTAGCTATTACAGACACTGAATTTGCTCAGTTTTCGACTGGATCGGCTCAATCTCCTAGGTCTTGAAAATTCATCTTTCTATGCTTTCTGTCTTCTATTTTTACTGAGATTAGGTTGGCTAAGTTTTGGACTGGGTCGGCTAAGTTTGTATGCTATGTGTGCTAAAGATTGTTTGTGATCCTTTCTTCTCCAAATTAATTTATAAAGTAGATTTGCCTTTTTGACTTAATTTGATTTTCATTAAAACCTCTTGAAAGATGTATCTAATATGAAGTATCTCTTCTAAAATCTTGAGTGACGATTCTTCATTTAGATGTTTGAAAATACTTGGACTTTGTGAGCTTTTGAAATTTATAACTATACATCCTCATAAACAATGTTAGACTTTATAAATTATACTCAAAACTATTTGTTATCATCAAAATCAATTTTTAAATCAATAACATTATATTAATTGTACTAGAATAAAGATAGAATACCATATTTTCAACCAAACAGTAATCTAGAATACCAAAAGTGAATAGCTATTCACCGAGAATTTGTATCCTTATTCTAGGAATAAAATTTGAGTATCCAAACACTATCAAAGAGAATAAAAGGCTGATGGTGGAACATTCAATTTTCTCTTCTGTCTTATGCCTCCCACATGGGACTTCGACCACATGGTAAGCCTCCAAGCAAAAGAAACAAATCAAACCATTCCTTGTGATAGAAATAGTGTGCCAACCCTATAAAAGGTAGCAGCTTAAATAAAGGATTTTTCCACTCCTACGTGTCTCACATCTGGAGGAAGATTACTTCCTTTCTCCGCCACCAGAACCTCCCATGAATCTATAAAATACTCACCACCTCAACTACAGACACCGTCCAGCTTCAGTGCAAACCATACTATTGATCTCATAAAACCCTTTCATTTTTTCATACTAGTCTCATGGCTAGTCTAATGAACTCATTGCTTCTTCTTCTTCTTCTTCTTCTTCTTCTTCTTCTTCTTCTTCCATTTGTTGCCATCTGCAGAAGCAGTCTATGACATCACAACCTTTGGAGCCAAATCAGACGGATAGATGGATTCCTGCAAATCATTCCTTAGTGCATGGGCTGCTGCCTGCGGCTCTACGGAGTCAGTGACGATTCATGTGCTGGCAGGCCTCTTCTTGGTTGGTCAGGTCGCCTTCTATGATCCCTGTAGAAGCAGCAGGATCACCATCCAGATCGATGGGAACCTCGTTGCACCACCAAATTAAGCCAATTTTGGCCACATCGGAGGATGGTTGGTGTTTGATCACATCGACGGTGTCTCGGTGTATGGCAGCACTATCGATGGCCATGGCTCGTCTCTCTGGGCCTATAAGGCTGCCAGTGGAAATTCTCCAGATGGTGCAAGCATGCGTGCTAGCAGTTTGAAATGGCCCCCTAGCTCTCACAAGTTTTCCTTGCCTATAATTATTTAACTGTCTTAACTGTATAATGATTAACCTAATCACCACGTTCCTCTTGTTGCAGTCATTGACATTTCGAAACTCCAAGGACATCATTATCAGTGGGTTGACCTCGATCAACAGCGAGCTGTACCACATCATGATCGACAACTGTCAAGGGGTGATGGTGCAAGGTGTCAAGATCACAGCTCTAGGGAATAGCCCTAACACTGACGGTGTCCATGTCCAGGCATCCGACGTCACAATCATGAGGACTGGCATCAAGATAGGCAATGACTAAAAGGACCGGCTGAGGGATAATTGAGCACATCTCAATCCACACGATACACAAGCACAGCGAAAAAATTTGATTATTTTATAGAAGAAAGATTCTGAACAAACGTAGAATGTAAAAGATAGAGATAATCGAGCAATAAAATACGAGAAAAAGAAAGCACACTATATTTATATGGTTCGGCCTCTCAACTGGCCTACGTCCATGGGCAAGACCTCCTCCTGACGTTTCTTCTATTATTCTTTGGTACAAAAAAGAGTACAAGATTGTAGAAAAAAAATAATAATACCAGAGACTCTCTTTACAAAGTAAAGATCTCACTCTTTTTTCTCTCAAAAAGGCCTCATAAACTCTCTATAGCTCTCGGACCCTTCCTAGACTTTCCCTACTCTCTGGATGCACACAGGATGATTAATTCTCTTGTCACGTCTTAGGCCCTTTTAAAGGCCTCAAAGGGAGTTCGATTTGAGTCAGGAACAGACTCGTGGTTCGTTTATAACTCTAAGAAAACCCTGGCCACTGCCTGATCTAAAGCTGCAGCATTCTAGGCCGTTAGATAGCACAAAATAAGAGGGAAACATCGCCGGTCCATGACGGACTGCGTGAACCATCTGGGAAATGAATCCCCGGTTCACGCCATTGCTAGGAAGTCACCAATCCATGCAGAACGCGTGGACCATGTGATTTCTCACACACGGGCGCGCCAAGCATGCCCGCCTGGGCTTGGGCCGTGCAGCACGTGTGCCTGCTTGGGCTATGCAACGTGCGTGTGCCTGCCTGGGCTGCACAGCGCGCACGCTAGCCCAGCGTGTAGTGGGCTGGGCCGCCACATGTTGTAGTTCGCAAGCCTGTCTCACTTGTGGGCTGGGTTCCCTTTTTTTTTGTTTTTATTTCTTTCTTCACATGGACTTCAATCCATCAATTCTCCCACTTGAAGACATGTATCGAACTCCGAAGAACGTCATCCCCGGAGGCCTTGCCAACCTTCAACTCTTTAAGTAGCTTCAAGACCAAGAGAAGTTTTGCTCTTATTAAACTTTTCTCGAGTTACAGGTTTTGTTAACACAATTGCTGGATTTGCATCAATATGAACCTTTATCAATGAGATTAGACCATCACCCACCACATCTCACAAAATGATAGCAAATATCGATATGCTTTGTCCGAGAGTGAAATGTCAAATTTTTCACCAAATGCAATGCACTTTGACTATCATAATTCATCCTGATCATATCTAGCTTCACCTTGAATTCTCCAAGAAACCTCTTGAGCCAGATAGCTTCTTTACATGCATGTGCAACCACAATATACTCTACTTTTGTCGTTGATAATGCCACCACTGACTGAAGCTTAGATTCCCAGCAAATAGCATCGTCGTCCATAGAGAACATAGCCTGCGGTAGATATCTTTTTGTCTCGATCTCTTGCAAAATCAAAATCTACATACCCAATGCACTCCAAACCCACAAAATCATAACATAGTATATAATCAGTAGTCCTCCTGAGATATCAGAGGATCCACTTTACTGCTGTCCAGTGGTCGCTACCTGGATTCGCCATATACCAGCTCATAACTCCCACTACTTGTGCAATATCCGGTCTTGTGCATACCATGGCAAACATAAGGCTTTCTATTGCTAATGAATATAGTACCCATGCCATGTCCGTCTTTTCTGCTTCCGTGCTCAGTGATTGCTCGGCCGATAGTTTTAATTGAATAGAAAATAAGATAGTCACCAGCTTTGCATTTTGCATGTTGAAGCGCTGCAGAACCTTCTCCATATATCCCATTTTTGAAAGCTAGACCTTTCTATCCTTTCTCTTCCGTAACACTTTCATCCTGAGTATTTAGTTCACAGCTCCTAAGTCCTTCATCTCGAACTCCCCAGCCAACTGAGTTTTTAGTTTTGATATCCGACTCTTGCTATTCCTCACAACCATCATATCATCAACATACAATGATAAGATACAAAAGCTCCCATCATCATAACCACAGAAATATGCACAATGATCTACCTCCAATCGATCAAATCCCAAACTCATAATAAAGGAATCAGATTGCTTGTACCAACATCTTGGTGCCTATTTAAAATCGTACAATTATTTATTTAGCCAACAAACCAACTGCTCCTTATCTTTTTTGATAAAACCTTTAGGTTGCGCCATATAGATCTCCTTCTCCAAGTCATCGTGCAAGAGTGCCATCTTTACATCAATTTATTCAAGCTCCAAATCCATGACTGTCGTGATCGCCAAAATAACCGAAATGGCAGTCAGACAAACCACCGATGAAAAGATCTCATCAAAGTCAATTCCTAGCTTCTAAGCATAACTCTTTAGCACTAAGCATGCTTTCAATCTCTCCACATTTTCACCTGTATCCTTCTTCATCTTATAGATCCACCGACATCCGATCAGACTCCTTTCCTTCGGTAGAACCACAAGCTCCTAAGTCTTGTTCTTCCAAAGTGACTTCATCTCCTCCATAGCATAATGCCACTTTCCAGCATTGGTGGACTCACAAGCCTTCCTATATGAAGTTGGCTCATCCTCCTCCACCAAAGCAACATAAGTACAAACATGGTTAGTAGAAGAAATGAAAGAAGTAACATAGTCATCATATCTCGCGGGAGATCTAATGATCCTTCTAAGCCGCTCGGACTCCATTGGTAGCTTTTCTAGTAAGATAGTATCCTCAGGTGATTGTGGAGACTATGCACTTAGTTCATCATCAACTATCTCATCATTTACTTGTGCTTGCTCCTTATTGCATTAATCAAAGAACTGAATAGCAATAATGGCATCATCATCTTGCTTTTTCTTGGTGCCTTAAAAAGATTTTTTCATTGAAAATAACATCTCGCTAACAAAAATCTTATGGATAGTAGGATCCCACAAGCGATACCCCTTTACTCCTATAGCATAGCCAAGAAAGATGCATCTCCGAGAGTTCTTGTCCAATTTTGTTCTCTTTTCTTTTGATACCCATGCATATGCATCACATCCAAAGACACGGAGATAAAAATAATTTATGAGTTTGTCGCTTCAAAGCTCTTCTAGAATATCTAATCCAAGTGATTTTGTTGGCGCTCAATTGATCAAATAACAAACCATGCTCATAGCTTCTGTCCAAAATCTCTTGTCAAATTTTACAATACTCAGCATACTTTGGACCCTCTCCATAAGTGTTCTATTTAACCTCTCGATCATGTCATTTTGTTGTAATGTTCTGGGAACTATGAGGTGTTGCTGAATTCCATGCTTGCCACAAAACTCTTCAAATTCTTTAGAGCAATATTTCCTTCCATTATCTAAACATTGGTACTTGATTTTCAAACCCTTTTCATTCTCCACTAGAACCTTGAATTTCTTAAAGATCTAAAAAATATCGGACTTTCACTTTAGAATATATATCCAAGTATTCTGAGAATAGTCATCACTGAAGGAAATGAAATAGGAACACCCGTCCAATGACCTATCAAATGACTTCCAAGTATCTGAGTGGATAAGCTCAAAAAATTTCTTACTCTGATGCTGCGATAAAGAGAAAGAGAGTCTTTTTTGTTTTCCATGGATGCAGTCTTCACAAAATTTCAGTGATACTGACTTGTATCCTGAAAGAAGCTCCTTATTTGATAATATTTATAGCTCGTGCTTGCTCATATGTCCCAAACGACGATGCCAAACCATCGGGGACATTATCTTTGCACTTGCTACTACCGGTTCTCCCACCTGAGTCTCGCCTATCAATTTATAAAGACTACCTATCTACTCTCCTTAATCACCACCAAACATCCTTGACACACCTTCAGTTGATCTTTTTCTCCAACAAATTTTAAACCTTGCTTACAGAACTTTCTAAATGATAGTAGACTCTTGCGAAGTATAGGAACATTGCGTACATTAGAAATCGTCTAGACTATACTATCAAACATCTTGATCCAAACATTTCTCACTCCAATCATAGGACATGTAGTATTGTTATCTAGATAGATAACTCCACCATCCCATGATTTGTATGTATAAAACTACTTCCTAAAAGGAGTCATGTGAAAGAATGCCCTTGAATCCAAGATCCAATGGTGTGCAAGCTCGGATCTATCTATTACCATCAATGCATCCCCATCTTCCGAAGTGGTCGAACCAACTTCACCTTCTGCAATATTACTTTGAAAGTTTTTTGATTCAGATTTTGTATCAACTCTTCTAGCCCGGTAATCTTCCCTCACGTGCCCTGATTTTTCATAATTCTAGCATTTTACCTTCTTTTCGTCCTTGAATTTAGATCTCGCCTTTCCTCGATCACCATGTTTTCTCTCGAAAGGCCTTCCCCATGCTACCATAGCTTCTCTTGAAGAGCTTTCTTAGCAAGATCTCCGCCTCATCTCCTTTGTTAGCAATGATGCAACAACTGTCTCTATCTTGAGGGTTTCAACATGACTCAAGTTCATGATGAGATTATCCCAAGATTCTGGCATAGAACAAAGTAGAATGCTTGCCTTCTCTTCATCTTCAATTCTTACATCTAGGGTCGCAAGCTTGCTCACAATATAATTGAATAGACCTAAGTGCTCTTGAACTGGTGTCCCATCCTTCATCTTTAGATTGTATAATTGCCGTCTCAAATAGATTTTATTTACCAGAGACTTTCCTTCATAGTGGTTTTCTAATTTTTTCCAAATCCCTTTTGCGGTAGTCTCGGCCTCGATATTAAATAATATCGAATCATCCAATGCCAAGTAGAGGTTCGCTATTGCCAGCTTATCTTTTTCCTCATATTGCTCATCCGTCATCTCTTGTGGTTTGCATTCCTTTTCTTGTAAAGTAATTTCACAATCATCTTTAATTAATACCGCCTGCATCTTCATTTTTTTAAATGCAAAATTTGATCCATCAAACTTCTATATCTCATATTTGGTCGTCGTCGTCTTGTCCGCCATTATTTCAAAAAATCAAACCAACTACAAAAGAATCTTCTTGCTCTGATACCAAAATAAAAGGATCAGTCGAGGAATAACTGAGCACACCTCAACCCACACGGTGCACAAGCACAGTAGAAAAATTCGATTATTTTATAGAGGAAAGATTCTGAACAAATATAGAATGTAAAAGATGGAGATAATCGAGCAATAAAATAGGGAAAAAAGAAAGCATACTAGATTTACGTGGATCGGTCTCTCAACTGGTCTATGTCCACGAGCAAGACTTTCTCGATATTCTTTCTATTATTCTATGATACAAAAAAGGGTACAAAATTATAAAAAAAAATAATAATACCATAAGCTCTCTTTACAGACATCTCGCAAACTCTACAGCTCTCTCTAGACCCTTCCTAGACTTTCCCTGCTTTCCGGATGCACACGGGAAAGTCTAGGAAGCTTTTGGTGTGCTAACATGCCCATGCACGTTGTTTTGGTTTCTGGCGGCATTGGGAGCTTGGGGAAGGAGTATGACGAGAAGGGTGTGGAGAACGTAACGGTGAAGTCGACGGTGTTCACGGGAACGGAAAACGGGCTGCGGATCAAGACGTGGGGGAGGCCGAGCGGCGGGTTCGCGAAGGGAGTGGTGTTCGAGCACGCGTTGATGCAAAATGTCCGAAATCCCATAATCATTGACCAGAATTACTGCCCCGAAGAGAGAGGATGCCCTGACCAGGTAAAGAAATTATGTCCAATTCCAGGGGTAAATATGTCAAGTTGAGAGGTGGGGTGGTGGTGCGGCGGCGGCTAACGTATCCCACCATGCTTGGTATTCATGTGCACACGTCGACATGTGCAACAGAAGTTTCATAATAAAAAAAGAGCACACGTGATAGAGTAACGTTTTTCTTTTGCTTGATTAGGAGAACGACGGTAGGCATGGGCTGGAGAAATAATGATCTAAGGTGGCAGTCAAACACACAAACAACTGTGTGTGGGTTGAGATGCTTGGTGCAATTAGAGGATTGTTGTGTTTCGCATGAGTCAGTCCCATCAAAATGTGTCATGCGAGCGGTGTGCATTGATACAAGAAATGCAAAGATTATGTTATCCTGTATGTCATATATTTTGGCCCCATATCGTGGCTCTAACCATTCACCAACATATATAGTTTGATATATACCAGCCTGCCCACATGATTAAAAATTTCAGCTTCGCTCGGTAGTCAGACTGAGCTGATATATACAATGCTTATTAATATTCTTTTCAGACCTTTGGTTTCCCCTTGCAGAATTCTGGCATAAAGATCAGCCAGATGACTTACGGTGACATTCAAGGATCATCTACATCACTAGTGGTGGTGAATTTTGATTGCAGTGCGATTAATCCATGCAGCGGATTAGGGCTACAGGACATCAAGCTCACATATGGAAATGGGCCGGCGGAGTCATCTTGTGATGATGGCACTGCTTTTGGACTTGTTGAGCCTCCTAGTCGTCTTGTATAATTTGAGTTGTAACTAATCCATAGTGTCAGATTCTATGCCATAATATAGTAAGAAAATTAGAAGAAAAAAAAAATCAGCATTGATCTTTATTCTGGTATTCAATACTTGGTCGTGCATGACATTGGGTTGCAATATTGAAACATGGCTTGACGTTGTTGTGTTTGGCTTAGTCCGTTTGATTATCCTTACTACTTGCCTCAAACAGCCATGCAAGTGTTGAGCGTCCGTGATATGGACTTCTTGGCCCTGATCTGATCTTCAACATGGAGACATAGAGTAGAAATGGTAGATTCCAATTAACAGAAAAACAAACGGATCATCCATAAGTCTTTTAGGGAGTCAAATTGCTGAATGGTATTACTACCCGAGTTCACCGCGGACTTTGATGGCATACAATCCGGTCCCAATGTAGCTGATCCATTCCCGGGCACCGCTAGGCAAGCAAAATTTGGCCCAGGGGTCACGAGTCAGCACCCAATTATAAAACACTTTAGATTTTTTTTTTTTTTTTTTTCCTTTTGAGGGGCGAGTTGGCGGGGGGGGCGTGTTATAAGAAGCAGAAGGAATCAAAGATGAGGGAAGGAAATTCCCCAAGCATCTGCCACGGCAAGCCGAGCAAAATGGGAGGGGAAAACTTCGGTACAACCGGAGTCCAGCTGATCAATACGAGTTTTGTTGGCAAAAGAATCCGCAGCTTGATCAGCTTCCTCACGGCAAGATAGATAGATAGTGGAGCAGAAAGTTTTAAGTTTCCGGAAGGTAGGATAGCATTGAAGAAGAGTCGCCCTTGATCAAAAAAATAACAGTCATGGAGTCTTCTTCGAGAATGAGCTTATTGTGCTGGTAGTTGATGGCAGATTTGATGCCATACCACGTTGCAGCAAGCCTAATGATTGGGACAGAGAAAGTGTGAATACAGTTACAAGGATTCGACCTTCAGAGTTCCGGATAACGAAGCCAACACCCGCATGGTTGAGCCAAATGGAATTATCAAAGTTAATTTTCAAAGAACTTGGTTCAGGAAGCATCTAAAAAGTTGTTGGTGCTTTGGAAGAGAAATGAAAACTCAAAATTTTTTCGAAACTTCTTCGATCAAAGCTTTAACCTTTTAAGATGTTTAGTCCCACATTGAAAAAAAAAAATTAGAAAGAAATTTATTTTGAAAATCCTTCCCTTAAAACTTGAACATGTATGCATGGCCTGGCCCGGCAAAATGGCTCCCTCTTTTCTCTCTTAGTCTAAAATCTCTTTTATATCTTTTTTCTTCCTCTAAAATTATTTTGGATCGAAAATCGCTTTAGGACGGTGCACCATGCGGCATGTAAATTTTAGTTTAATTTGATATTAATATTCTAATTATTTTTGATCAACAGTATCAATTAAATCATAATCAAGCCTCATCGAAATTAAATTATTTTGTATATCTCCAACATTCTAAGGCGTATTTCATTTCGATTGTGATTTAATTGTTAACAATACACCAACAATCTTAGCATAATATTTGTTCTGTCTATATTAAATCATGTATAATTAGTTTTGTTAACTATAGTTTTACTCCTTTTAACTATAGTTTTTGCTTTAAATTTTGTTGCAAATAATCTATTTAAATTCATTCTTTCTCCAAAAAAGAAAAGACTTATATTTCTGTTTATAGAACAGTCTCTTAGCTTTATATTAAATTTATAGTTTTCTATCGATATATATATATATATTAGTGATATGGAATCACTAAAAGATTTAAATATATTATTTTTTAGCTCTTCTCTCTTTTAATCTTATTCCTTAGTTTTTTTGTTTATATACTTTTCTGTGGGTTCTCAAGACTTTTCTAGTATCAAACCTGATAGATGCAATGAAAAAAGATTCCTTAGCTGGCAAAAATAGTTAGAAGCCTGGTTAATTTCTTTAGGCTTACTATCTATCCTAGGAAAATCACTCTCTTTCGAATCATCCTCATCAGACATAGATTCTAAATCTCCTAAAGAAGTAGACTATTATTTTAGATTTAGAATACTTAGTTGCCTATTAGATGAATTATTTGAAACTTACAAGAAATATAAGATCTCCAAAGAATTTTGGCAAGCTTTAGAAGGAAATATATATCCAGCATAATGAGAGGGCTATGAGGTTCATCATTTCTAACTTTCACAACTTTAAAATGGTGGATAATATACCTATCAATGATCAAATTCACCAGTTCTAAAACCTAGTCCAAGACATCCGTAGAAAGGGATCTACTCTTGATGAAATCTATCAACACAACAAGAAATCCTATATTTTACGATGAAATTATTTACGATAAAAAAAAATTTATTGCAAATAAAGATATTTACGATGAAAAAAAATTTATTTTGCTAATAATAATTATTTATGATGAAAAAAAATTTTCGTTGCAAATAATAGATTATTTGTAATGGCAAACAAATTTACGTCGTAAATAATCAATTATTTATGATAAAAAAAATTTATCATAAATAATCTATTTAAAAAATTATTTTAAAAAATAAAAAAGCTAAATTATTTATGACGAAAAATTTTCATTGCAAATAATCGATTATTTGCGACGTAAGTTAGGATTTTGTCGTAAATAATTTATTATTTATGATGAAAATTATTCATCATAAATAATCTATCATAAATAAATTATTTAAAAAAATAAAAAGGAAGGATTATTCATGATGAAAAATTTTTATCATAAATAATAAATTATTTGCTAGAAAAATCCAATTTACGTCGCAAATACTCGATTATTTATGACGGAATGTTACCATCACAAATAATTTGTCATAAATAAATTATTTAAAAAAATAAAAAGGTTGGATTATTTGCAATAGAATGTATCCATTTTACATCATAAATAATTAATTATTTACGATAGAAAATACCATCGCAAATAATCTACCATAAATAAATTATTTAAAAAAATAAAAGGGTTGAATTATTTATGATGGAAATTTTCTATCGTAAATAATCCATTATTTGTGACATAAATCCATTTTATATCCCAAATAATTGATTATTTTTCATGAAAATTCTCCGTCGTGAATAATCTGACCAAAATTTTAAATTTAAAAATAAAAAAAATATGGACTATTTTAAAAATAAAAAAAAAAAGATAAAAATGTGCCATGCATGATCGATGCGATAGAATTATGGGGTGCGAGCATGTCCACTATTAGCTAGCTCATAAGTAAATTAATATTTTTTTAATTTTTTTAAAAATTAAAAAAATAAAAAAAAATTTACTATTTTTCTTTGAATATTATATAGTTTTAAAATTTAAAGCCCATCTTCACCATTCATTAATTAAGTAATTATCATGCAAGCATCATCATAAAATATCACCTTAATATGGTAGCTCTATCTATGCAGATCGATAAAATTTAATTTCGATAGTCATGAACGACCGCATGATGATTTGATAGATAGAAATCACCGATAGATCTAAAATTTTGTAACGATGATCTCTTTGATATTTATAGTATACCATTCAAATTTTACTTCAATCAAATATAATTATCATAGTCAATTTAGTACGGTATTATTTGGACCATTAAATGATAAATGATGATCAAAAAGCTAAACGGCATCTGATTAAGAAAATTTTTAAAATAAATGATCTTTGCTACTATTTTTATTATTTATATGGTGATGATCAAAAATTAAAATCGTATGTATATGAACCATCCATATTAAGCAAATTTTATAAAAATACAAGTATAATTACTCAAGAATTTTAAGAATAAGTATCAAGAAACGTGTAGTTTTAGATCGTTCATATACATGCAATTTGAATTTTATGATCCTCACTATACAAATGATAAAAAATAGTATCAATGATCATTTATCTTAAAAATCATCTTAATTGGATGCCATTTGGCCATTTGATCACTCTTTTTTATTTAATGATCGAAATTATTCTATACTAAATTGACCATGATAATGATATCCAATTGAAGTAAAATTTTAATAATATACTATAAATAATACAGAGATTATCGTTGCAAATTTTTAGATCCATCAATGATTTCTATCTATCAGATCATCATGTGGTCATTCGTGACCATCGAAATCAAATTTTATTGATCTACAAAGCTAGAGCTATCAGATTGAGGCAATCTTTTATGATGATACTCGCATGATAATTACTTAAATAATGAACGGTGAAGATAAACTTTAAATTTTAAAATTATGTAATATTTAAAGAATAATAATTTTTTTTAAAAGAATATTAATTTTTAAAAAAAATTAAAAAAAATTATAATTTCTTCATCGGCAAGCTAATAGTGGACGTGCTTGCACCACTCAACCCCTTCGTATCGGCCATGCACAGCATATTTTTGCCTATTTTTTTTAAATTTTCATCGCAAGAAATATTCCATCATAAATATTCTCATCTTTTTTTTTAAATTTTTTAAATTATTTATTTATGAAAAATTATTTATGATGGAAGCTTTCATCATAAATAAATATTATTTATGATGTAAATACTATTTTCATCATAAATAATATTTATTTACAATGAAAATATTTCATCACAAATATTGTTATCTTTTTTAAATTTTTAAAATTATTTATTTATGAAAAAGTATTTGTGATGGAAGCATTTCATCGCAAATAATATTATTTGCGACATAAAGTTTCCATCACAAATATTCTTACTTTTTTTTATTTTTTAAATTATTTATTTATAAAAAAATATTTTTGATGGAAAGATTACATCGTAAATAACTGTTATTTATGATAAAAATTAATATTTCATCGCAAATAATTTTATTTAATATTTTAATATTTTTTGAAGAGAAAAAAAATTTTGGAGAGAAAAATTTTTTGGAAAAAAATTGGTGAAAATTATTAGTGATGGAAAATAAATTTTCGTCACTAATAACTATTTTAGCGATGAAATTTTGTTACTAAAACTCCATCGCTAAATGCCTTTAAATATCCTCCCCCACTACGTTCACACGAAATCCACTCTTGCCCACCTCCTCATCTTTTCTCTCCCCCTCCTCCTTCGCTTCCACCAGCCGGCAATCTATTCTCCCATTGCCGCCACCATTACTACCACCATTGTCGCTACCACTGTCGCCCTGCATCATTGATGGTAATTTTTTTTTATTCTCTTTTGATCATTTGGGGGGTTGCGGGGGCAAGCGGTAGGGCATGGAGGGTGGGTGTCGGTTGCAGGGGTGGGGGCATGTGGATGCGGGACCGCAGGTTGGGGGCCACGGATGTATCCGTGCGGTGGTCGGTGGTAGTCGGCAGGGCGTGGAGGGTTGGTGCCGGCTGCAGGGGGCCGGATGACATGTGTACTAGGCGGTGGTGACGGGATGGTTGGAAGGCCGCGAGCATCGATGGTGGGCAGTGGAAGGGCGCCGGCTGAGACGGATTGGGGGACCGTAGGCATCGATAGTGGGCGGCGGAGGGGCACCGCGAAGGGTGGGAGACTGCGGGCACTGATGGTGGACGGTGGAGGAGTGCCGTAGAGGATGGAGGTCACAATGGTGTTTGGGCACCATAGGGGGTGGGGGTCCGTGGGGTGGGGCGTGGGGGGGCGACGGTGGCGGGTCAGGTGGGGGGCTGCGGTGGTGGGCGGCGGAGGGGCACCACGAGGGTGGGGGGCAGAGGACTTAATCAATTTTAAAATTTTAATAAATAAATAAATAAATAAATAATAATAATAATAGTAATAATAATAATAATAATAATGGTAATAATAACCATAGTAATAATAGTAGTTAGAATTATAATAATAATAATAAATATAATAATAATAATAAGAGTAAAAGTAGTAATAATAATGAAAATAATAATAATAGTAATAATCATATATAATAATAATAGTAATAGTAGTAGTAAGAATAATAATAATCATAGTAATAATAGTAGTTAGAATAATAATAGTAAATTTAATAATAATATTAATAATAAGAGTAAAAATAGTAATAATAATTAAAATAATAATAATAGAAATAATAATAATGTAATAGTAATAGTAATAGTTAGAATAATAATAATAATAGTAAATATAATAATAATAATAATAATAATAATAAGAGTAAGTAAAAATAGTAGTAATAATAATAAGTTTTTTATAATTAAAATAGTTAAGTTTTTAATTATATTTTTATACTTTTACTTGTTATAGTTTAATCTTTTTATTTATTTAGCCTATGTATTTCATTATGATTATGATTTAATATTTTAATTTGCATTAATCGAAGATTTTAATTTATAATGCATATAAACTATCAGGTATGAGGATCCGGATCAGATTTCGATCAGGGATCTAAGTCAGGATCCTATCCAGGATCCGATCTGGAATTCGATCCAAAATTTGATCTAGGATTCGATCGGAATCCGATCTAGGATCCTGTCTGGAATTTGATCTAGGATTCGGATTGAGATTTGGATCAGATCTCAATCAAGATCCAAATCAGATTCAGTCCAAGATTCGATCTGGGATCCTGTCCGAGATTTGGTTCGAAATTTGAGTCATGATCTGGATCGAATCTCGATCGGGATTTGGATCAAGATCCGAATCAAAATTTGGTTTGCGATCCAGTTTGGTAATAATTTAATTTATGCATTGATCTAACCTTAGACTCCTATTTAAGAGTCGGTCCCAAGGTAGAATGGCTCTTGGATGTTCCGATTTGGACAGTTCATAAATGCATCAATATTTTATTATTGTCATAGTGTTCTTTGTTCTATTATGAAAAATTTCATCGTACTTATCTCATTTGTTCTTCGGGTATATATTAGATGTAGTTAAAATATGATCCATCTATATTATGTACTTGGAGAACTATAGGAAGATGCTGCCAGATTTTTTCTAGATATGAAACAAAGAACCAAGCTATGGCAACAATAAAAATGACGCATTTTTGAAAGGGATAGGACCACACCTATTAGGAAGGAATTGATGGAGTTAGGATTTATGAATCATTATTCTTTATTGTCAGATGGATATCGACAAAAGTTGGATGAATATTAGGAATATTTTTTTGCCTGAATATCGAAAAGGTATTCGAGATTTTATTGAATTTGCACGATATAAGACTGATAGTGCCAGTCGGATAAAGTATCCATGCAAAAGATGTGTCAATATGTTATATCATTACATATCACTTGTTGAGGAGCATCTGGTACGTTTTGATATGGACAAGAAGTATACTCGCTGGATATGGCATAGGGAGGGTGATCTAAATGAAATTATGTATGATGATGATGATATCGATGATGATATTGATGCTGCTGAACCTATCGAATATGATGGTATAGATTCACTATTAGATGATTTACATCAAGGTGTTACCTCAAATATACCCATAAGTACTAGTGCATCTCAAAGTAGTTTTGATCATGAATATAATATTAATGAGATAGAAGGAACTTCTGAATAGTTTGCAAAGCTTGATCGGGATGCATGAGAGCCACTTTATCCAAATTATGCGAAGTTCTCTAAGTTAAAATTTTTGATTAAATTGCTTCATATTAAAACTATGAATCGATAAAGTCAGAAGTTATTTAATCAAAATTTGGCATTAATTAAAGCAGCTCTTTCCCATGGATCAACACTTTCAAAATCATATATTGAAGCAAAAATATATATACGAAAATTAGGACTTGGCTATATTCCAATACATGCCTGCAAAAATGATTGTATATTATTTTATATGGAGAACGAACAAGCAAGTGAATATCCGTAATGTGGTGAGCCTGGGTACAAAATCAATAATGAAAAGAAAAAAGATACCTCATAAGATTTTAAGGTATTTTTCATTGATTCCAAGACTTCAAAGGTTGTATATGTCCATAAAGACAGCTAAAGAAATGAGATGGCATCATGAACAGTGAATTTCGGAGGAGAACATACTTAGCCACTCGGTTAACTTTGTAGTATGGAAAGACTTCGATGCAAAGTATCCACTATTTGTGAGTGACCAGTGCAATATCTGGCTTGGTCTAGCGATAGATGCATTTAATCATTTTGGTAATTTAAGTACTTCCTACAGCATTTAACCTGTGATGCTAGTTGTATAATGTGTCATCTTGGAAATACATGAAAGAGCCATTTATGTTTATGCCATTGTTGATTCCAGATCCAAAAGTACCAGATAATGAAATTGATGTATATCTACGATCCTTAATCGATGATCTGAAAGAGCTATGAAAAAATGGAGTACAGACATACAATTTTGTTAGTCGAAGAAATTTTAAGTTGCATGCATCGATTTTATGGATGATAAATGATTTTTCTGCATACAAAAACTTATCTGGATGGAGTACCAAAGGATATCTAGCATGTTCAATATGCAACAAGGATACGCCCTCCTTACATTTAAAGCATGGAAGGAAAATCTGCTTCATGGGTCATCGATGATTTCTACCTGCTAATCACTCTTGGAAGATCCATTATAACCAATATTTTGATGATTAGTCTGACCGACATTCGCCACCTAAGGAGTTAAGTGGAGCGAAAGTATTAGAACAACTTGAAGTCGTTGGAAATATGAAATTTAGAAAAACATTAAGTACTTGCAAGCGGAAGCGTACTGAAGCTAAGCTGAATTGGATGAAACAAAACCTATTTTTCAAACTACCATACTGGAAGCAATTATTACTTTATTATAACCTGGATGTAATGCACATTGAGAAGAATATTTTTGATAATATCATCGGTACAGTATTAAACATATAGAAAAAATAAAAGATAATTCAAAAGCTCATCTTGATTTGCAAGAAATGAAAAATTGGCTGGAATTGCATTTAGTTCATCAAGGTGATAAATTTTTTGTGCCACCTACATGTTATTCACTATTTGGCGAGGAGAATAAGAGTTTCTAAGGATGGTTCAAAATCATGAAGTTTTTTTATGCTTCGCTTCAAATATATCGCGATGTGTTGGCAACAATGATGGCAATATCTCTGACATAAAAAGTCATGACTCCCATATGATGATGCAGTGCTTGTTTCCTGTGGTGATGCATGGCTATCTAAGTGGTGATGTTCAAGCTGCATTGATTGAGTTTAGAGTATTTTTTCGAGAACTATGTTATTGAAAGTTAAAGATTAACTTAATTGAAAAGTTTAAGAAGGATATTATGCTCATGCTTTGTAAGTTAGAAAAATCTTTCCACCATCATTTTTTGATGTTATGGTATACCTGGTTGTTCATCTTTCAAAGAAACCTTTTCTGCCCGATTCGGTATATTATCGATAGATGTATCCAATTGAAAAATAAAGAAATCATAATCTCTTTGACATATCACTTGTAAGATGTAAATTTATTATAACTCTTTAATTTTTTTTTATTTGTAGATTCTTGTGTATTCTAAAAAAGTATATACGCAATAAGGCATGGCCTGAAGGATCCATAGTGGAAGCATACATAGCTACGGAGTGTCTTACATTCTGCTCGATGTATCTTGATGACATCAAAATAAGATTCAATCATGCAGATCGTAATGCTGACCGTAAATGAAATGACGATGAACCAACACTGTCTATATTCAAACATATAGTTTGACCCATGGGTGGAAGAAGATATGAGTTTATAGACGTGAATGAGCTATCCAAAGCACACTTCTATATTCTAAATAATTATAAAAAAATTAAAAATTTAATTAAATAAATATTATCATAGCATAATTTTAGTGTTTTAACTAATTTTTTCATATCGATATAAAATTAAAAATCATAACTTATTACAATGAACATAAGAATATACTATCCAGAAAGAATAATATAAATATTGATGATCGATATAGGACAAAATTTGCAAAATAGTTTGGAGACCACGTAAGTTTCATTAGTATTATATTATATTTTTATAATTATATAATTAATTACTTGTATCGATATAATTTTTTTATGCTATATTGTAGATGAAATCTCAGTATTTCAATAAAGAAGAGGATGCGATCGATGAGTTGTACAATTTAGCATATGGCCCTGATCGAAGGGTTAACTATTACATATCCTATATCATTGAAGGAATAAGATTTTATACAAGAGAGCTTGAGATGCAAAGACGGACCTAGAACAGTGGGATTGCAATGATAGGATATGAAGAAAAAAAGAAGATTGAATATCTTAGTGTATTGATGGATATCATAGAATTGAAGTACGGATCCAAATATTCAGTATTCTTATTTTAGTGTGAATGGTGGGATATTAGTAATAAGAATATTAGTATTCATATCGATCCATACTTTATCAGTGTAAATTTTGCACGAACATGGTACCAGAATGAGTCATATATATTAGCAACTCAAGCGAAACAAGTAATATATTTAAAGAATCCAAAATATCGAGGTGATTGGCATAATGTCGTATAATAAATAATATCTAAAGACATATACGACATACCAACCCGACTAGAGATGGACGATAATTCAAATTTACATGAAGAGGAAGCTTTTTAAGAGAAAGAACCAACATTGACCAAGCACCTTATTGACGAAGAACTTATGCCAGCTCCTTTGAATGATGATTTGGATGGTGATGATTAGTTCATAAATGATGATGAGATAGAAGACGATACATTAATCGATTATTGTGATTCGAAGGAGGATCTAGAAATCAAGGAGGATACGGATATTTATAACTAGATCTGTATCCTTCGTTGAATCTTCTCTTGCAATAATGGTATGCAATACAATTCTATTCATTAGCATTTATGCATTTTTTTCTATTATTGTTCATTATTATATTCATTTACACATCAAGTTAATTATATGCATAGTTTAAGCATTATAGGAATGGCATCGAGAGCGAGATGATGATATTCGAGTTTCCAACCTTCTCCCATTTCCATTGCTGCACCATCGGAGTCGCCAGAGGATCCTGTAGAGGCAGGTCCGAGTGAGGCGGGTTCGAGTGAGTCGGCCCCGACTGATATTTTCATATTTTTTATATAATAAAATTTAATTTTAATCTACCTAACTATTAGGTTTATAGATGGCTATCATACTAATATTTTATTCATTATTTTTTTAGGCCATTCTTTGTCGGTGGTGAGGCGAGTGCAAGGTCCATCGAAGAATCTTGCTCTTGAGCATTGGAGATGCGAGCACGAGGGACAATGTCTCTGCATCGAGATACTGTCAGGCTACATCAGGCCTATTAGGGGATGGTGCGAGCCATGGCAGATTGAGCTGGGCATCATTTGCCATAGCTTTGTCCCGACGATGCTGTTCAATTGGCATCAGATTACCCGGCCTCATAGGGAGGTCTTTTATAGCCACTTACAGGTATAATAATATTTATTTAAATATCTAATTAACACTATATTCTTATAATATTTATTATTAGCAGGCTATATTTGAGATTATTGATTTTGAGCACGATCGCGTGCGGCGAGCTGTAGATGATCATTTATGCTCGCATTTCAAGGAGTATCGACATTGCATTCATCACCACTGGTAGGGGTGGAAACAAGCCAGGCCAGGCCAGGCTTTGGCTTAAACAGGCCAAGCCTGTATTATAAAATACTAGCTTGAGCCTGGCTTGTTGGACTAATTTAGGCTTCAAATGAGGCTTGGCCTGGTCTATTTTATGAAATAAAAAAGTCTGGCCTAGCCTGAAAGCCTATTTAAAAATCTATAAACATTAAAATCTTTAAATAGGCCAATAGGCCTAGTCCTTCAAGACCTCAGTATAGGTTCAAAGGTCTATCAAACATAACACAGGCTATTCTTATACAGGTTGGCCTGTAGGCTTTCAGGCCAGGTTTTGAAATTTTAGGCTTGGCCTATTTATTTAAACGAGCCTTTTTAAAAGTCTATGTCTGGCTTATTTAGATAAATAGGTCAGATCAGACCAGGCCGACAATAGGCTAGGTCGTAGACCCCTGATAGACTACCTGGCCTATTTCCATCCCTAGCCACTAGTATGCCATTGTGCATGATCAGGGAGTGGAGGCAGCACGATAGTGACCATATGACAGCATCATTATCAAGGACTGGACTATCATATGCCATACATACGAGGATCCAGCATATCAGATAACTTTTTTTTATTTAGAATTTAATAATTAAATTATTTATTTTTAAATTTAGTTACTTACTAACTAATTTGACTATTAATTGTGCGGGATTGATGTGCCAAAAATATCGTGAATCGGACAAGATAGATAGTCTCACATTGTAGGGATTCAAGGGCATTCGCTCATCATATAGAGCAGATGGTAAATAATTTTTATTTATCATATTTTTATATTTTAATTTTTTAATTATTAAAAAAATATATTAATTATTCTTAAATTATAGAGAGATATAGAGAGTGGCGAGCTTTCTGGTAGAATCGAGATCTACCAGTGGATCCATCAGCGATGGTTAAGAGACTAGACGATCGGGAGCTAGGAGCTTTACGTAAGTTTTTCTAACTATTTTTTTCATTGGTATTTTGATTTTCAATACAAACTTAGAATAGCCATAATCTTAATTTTCATGATCGTATGATAGACATTAGATCCTAGCTTACCTCAAAGGGCTTGACCACACCCATAGATGATGAGATCCATGATCAGATGCTTGGTACGAGATCCTGTTATGTTAGAAAATTAGGATATGGGATCAGAGCTCCTCCATCTTCATGTCCATCTAGGGCTGGCATCCATACTACGTGCGATACACAGTTGGTGGAGATACAGAGACAAGCTATTGAGGATCGATAGTGGGCTGCTGTGTTGACTACATACATCGATGAGTACTAGCTGTTTCAATCATAGATGATGGAGCAGATGATGCAGCTGATTAGGCAACAACATGTCGATCCAAGCTCCTCTGAGCACTCTCCTCCTTCAGCCCATTCTTCTTCTCTAGATATTATCGATGCTTGATGGCCGGCGACATGTTTTCTCTTATTTTTCTCTTTATTTTGGATCTTTTATATTTATTTATTAAAAAATATTTTCTATAATGAAATATCTTTTTATATAATGAAATGAAGAAATTTATTATGGATGAAATGATGAAATTTATTATGGATGAAATGATGAAATTTATTTATAAATTTTTTATTTTAATTTTATAAATTATAAATAAAAATATAAAATATATTATAATTTTTTAAAAAATAATTTATAACATAATTATTTATGATGAAATATTCATCATAAATAATTTATTATTTATGATGGAAAATTACCATCACTAATAATATTTTATTTACGATGGAAACTTTCCATTACTAATAAATTTTTATTTACTATGAAAAATTTTCATCGCTAATAATTTTTATTTACGATAGAAACTTTCTATCATAAATAATAAACTTATTTATGAAGAAAAAATTCATCATAAATAATATTTATTTTTGATGAAAAAGTTCCATCATAAATAATTTTTTATTTATGATAAAAATTATTTATCAAAAAAATATTTATTTATGATGAAAAATTTTACTTTTCATCACAATAAGTTTTATCGTAAATAATTTAATGAATAAAAAAAATTTTGATGAAAATATTTCATCATAAAAAACTTTTATTAGCGATAAAAATTTGCTTTTCGTTGCTAATTATTATCTACAATTCTATTTTTTACAATAAAAAATTAGCGATAAAATTTTCATCACTAATAATTATTAGCGATGAAAATTTATTATTTGCAATGAAAATATTGTATCGCAAAAAATAGGTTTTCTTATACTATAAGTATCATACTTGATAGACAAACTTCCTCTTGGTCTCAATTTACTTGTGATCTTAAAAGATCCCAGTCCACCCTCATCTTTAAGTCTATACTTCAATTTATTAGGATAGAAGATCAATTTAGACTTAGAAAAATTTAGAAAAAACAAGAAAACTAGCTTAAAGCCAAGATCAATCTTACTGAATCTGAAAATCCAATTTCAAATCCTAAGGGTCAAAACTATAGAGGTCAAAACCCAATCTTCAAAGCTAAAGACAAGAATTTTAAAGGAAAAGATAAACCTAAGTATCAAAATCAAAGGCCTAGACTTAGCAATCAAGTCCAAAGATCCAAAGAACAAGGTGGTAAGAGATTCTACTTTGTCTATGATCGAGACAACTATCTTGTACCTTAGTATTTTCATCGAAAAAAAATAGAAGATTTTCTACAAAAAAAAGAATCAAAACCAACCTGAACCTCATGTTAATATGATCGAAGGAGAAACATCTTCTTTTATGTCAGTCTCTTTTACTCCACCAGTCAATTTAACCTATTTAGACTCAGAATGGTGGTTAGATGTTGGAGTCAACATCCATGTCTATATATTAATAGGTCTTGATTTTCATCATATCAAAGTTCAACTAGAGAAAGTGTAACCATGGGTGAAGGGACAGCTGTCAAAGTATTTGAGAGTAGAATTGTTAACTTGAAGTTTACTTTATAGATATTAACTATTAGAAGAAATATGCAGCATGTACCTGCTATTAGAAGAAATATGTTATGTGGTTCCTTAATTGTTCAGTTAGCTTTTAAAGTTATCTTAGAGTCTAATAAAATTATAATTTCTAAAGGAGATGTATATATTTGAAAGGGCATTGTGTCTAAAGGATTGTTCAAGTTAATATAATTTTTTCTTCAAAAAATAATGAAAGTTCAGTTAGTACTTCTACATCTCTTGTGTTAAATTCTGAATCTTGTAGAACATGGCATAGAAGATTAGGTCACATCAATCTTAGATTGAATAATAAAATGTCTAGTCTTAATCTGATTCCAAAATTCAATATCGATCAAAATTCAAAATGTGAAGTTTGTGTTCAAGCTAAACAAACTAGAAAATCTTTCAAGCCTATAATTTTTAGAGATACTCAAATCCTTAAACTTATTTATAGTGATGTTTGTGATTCTAATAGAGGACCAACCCATGTAGGTAGTCGTTATTTTGTAACTTTTGTTAACTTCTCCAAGTTTTGTTATACCTATTTTTTAAAAACTAAAGATGAAATCCTTAACAAGTTTAAGGTATGTAAGGCAGAAGCTGAAAACCAACTGAAAAAAAGAATTAAAATTTTAAGATCTGATCGAAGAGGTAAATATACTTCGAATGAATTGATCCTATTCTATGAAAAAAATAAGATAGTTCATTAAGTCACTACTCCCTATTCTCCTGAATCAAATAGTATGGCTGATCAAGCGAAAAAATCGAACCTTACTAGACATGATCAATGCCATGATTATAAATTCTGATATACCTCAAAATTTATGGGAAGAGGCTCTTTCATCAGCTTGCTATATCCTAAATAGAGTTACATCTAAAGATAGAAAAAAGGCATCCTATGAACTTTGGAAAGGACATTCATCTAGACTTAGTTACTTCTGGGTTTGTGAGTGTTTGGCTAAAGTTAGAATTTCTAAACCAAAGAGAGTTAAGATAGAACCTAAAACTATGGATGTTGTTTTTTTTTTGCTATTCTTTAAATAGTAATACCTATAGGTTTCTTATTGTCAATTCTAAAATACCTACAATATCAAATATTATCATCATTAAATCTAAAGATGCAATTTTTTTTTTGAAAATATATTTTCTTTTAAAACTCAAATTTTTAGATGAATCATTGATGAACCATCCACTTCAAATTTACCACCATCATCATTTGTTCTTACTTTAGTAGAATTAACTCTGAAACCTAAGCTTAGGAGAAATAAGAGAACTAGAGTTGAAAAGTACTTTAGTGATGGCTTCTTTACCTTTTTGCTAAAAAATACCCCTACCACTTATTAAGAAGCCATGAACTCTCCTGATGCTCCATTCTGGAAGGAGGGGATTAACAATGAAATTGAATCTATTATTGAAAACAATACTTATATTCTTACTGATTTACCTTCTAGAAGCAAACCTTTAAGATGTAAGTGGATCTTCAAAAAAAATATGAGGACTGATAGTACAATTGAAAAATACAAGGCAAGACTTATTGCTCAAGGTTTTGGGCAAAAAGCTGGTATTGACTTCTTTAATACCTATTCGCTTGTAGCTCACATTACTACTATTCAAGTCCTACTTGCTTTAGCTTCCATATAAACTTATCATTCATCAAATAAATGTTAAGACTATCTTCCTGCATAAAGATCTTAAAGAAGAAATTTATATACAGCAACCTGAGGATTTTTCTATGCCAGGCCTAGAGCACAAAGTTTGTAGACTTATTTGATCCCTCTATAGGATAAAGCAAGCTTCTAAGCAATAATATGAAAAGTTTGATCAAGTAATTTTTTCATATGGATTTCAAATCAATAAATTAGATAATTATCTTTATTATAAACATATTAATGATTAGTTCATTCTTTTATGCCTCTATGTTGATGATGTTTTGATTCTTGTTCCTGATTTTGACTTAATTAAAGATATCAAGAATTTTCTATCACACATTTCGATATGAAAAATTTAGGTGAAGTTGATACAATTTTTGGTACAAAGATCATTCATACTACTGATTCAATTTGTTTGTCCCAATCTCACTATACTCAAATGGTCATTAATAAATTTGAATATTATGATTACTCTTCTGTATCTACTCCTTATGATCCATCCATCCATCCATCTCTTGAAGAATACTGAAAAATCTATAAATCAAGAGAAGTATCTCAAATCATTAGTTCTTTAATGTATCAATCCAATCGTACTAGATCTGATATTACTTATGCTATTTCTAGACTCAATAGATATACAAGTAATCCTAGTATAGTTGATTAGACTGCTTTGGAGAGAGTATTCTAATATCTTAAAGGTTCTATAAATTATTTCATAAATTTTGTAGATTATCCAAGGATACTTGAGGGTTATAGTGATTCAAATTGGATTTCTAACATACTAGATGTCAAGTTTACTTTTGGCTATATTTTTCTTCTTGTAGAGAGTGTTGTTTCTTGGCAATCTTCCAAACAAACTATTTTAGCTAGAAGTACTATGAAAGCTGAACTTGTTGTCCTTGATTTCACCTATCTAAAGCTAAATGACTAAAAAAGCTTCTATTTGAGATCCCTTTAGTATCTTCTCTTATTCCTTCCATATCTATATATTGTGATTTAAGAGCTGTAATAGATTTTTATAAAAAGAATAGTACAATGAATAGACATATTAAACTAAAATAAAAGTCTATAAGAAGAAGAGAAACTTTAAATTGTTTCTTTAAATCATGTTGCAACTAATCTTAATCTTGCTACTACAAGAAATATATGATTTAATAATGGAAATTTTATGATGGATAGAATCTATTTCTAATCCATTATTAATCGACAATAGATTTGTAATGAAATATTTAATTTCATTACTAATTTAAAAAAATAAATTTACAACAAACTTGCAATGGATTAGACACAGAAATTTTGCAATGGAATAAAAATGGATCTAAAAATAGTTGCTAAATTTTATGAAAGATTTTCATGTATCATTGGCAATGAAATTATAATGGATTAGCAACGGATTTGCAACGAACTCAATTTCAGTTGCTAATACTTGGTTAAAGAAATTATAATTTTTTTTTAATTAGCTTACAATGAATTTACAACTGAATTTATTTCATTGCTAATTTGAGAATAAAAAAATTTATAACAAAATTAAAATGGCAACATCTTTATTGCTAATCTAAAAATAAAAGAACTCATTAGGAATTGGTTTTACAACTAAATTGCAACAAAATTTGAATCCATTGCTAATTTAAAAAAAATAAATTCTAACTTTCTATTAGCTTGATATTTCTTCTCCTTTTTTTTTCTCTCTCCTCTCTCTTTCTAAAAAAAATTACAATGAAATTGAAATGGCAATATCTTCATTGCTAATCTAGAAATAAAAGAACTCACTAGAAACGATTTTACAACTAAATTATAATGAAATATCAGTTCATTGTAATTAAAAAAAATCCTAAAATTTTTTTATTAGCCTGATGTTCCCTCTCTCCTTTTATTCTCTTCTCTCTCTTTAAAAAAAATTCAACAAAATTAAAATGATAATGTTTTCATTGTTAATCTTGAAATAAAAGAACTCACTAGAAAGTATATTTACAACTAAATTGCAAATTACTAATTTAAAAAAAATAAAAATCTTAACTTTCTATTTGTTGAAAATTATATCCTAAAGTCAATCATTTAGATTATAGATAGTTGAGCTAATTATAAAAATATACTTAAATTTTTAATAAATAAAATTATTATTTTGGTATTTCATCATTTTTATGCATCTTCCTATAATGAACTCTTCTATAATGAAGTTCTTAGGACTATTTAAACTCGACAAAGAAGAATTTATCGTTTAGTCCTTAAACTTATTTGCAAACAAATGATACATTGTTATCTAGGATAACAACGTATCGAGTATAGGTCATTATGTATCATATGTGTTGGTTATCTTTTTAACCAAAAAGTATGATGTACTGATATGACATGCAGGTAAAGTGTAGGGATACATTTCACTGAACATAATCCAACTATATAGCTCTCTGCTATCAAGAGTTACTCATGAAGGATATGCGTATAAGTGTCTCTTAGACCTAAGATCACCATGATAACTTGCAAACAACTCACTACACTTAGATACCGGACTATCCAAATTTCTAATTTAGTGATGGAAGATTACTTATGATAACTTATTTATCTCATGCCATTTTTTCTCTTTAACCATCCATCTGAAAAAGGTTTTAAGAGTGGGAATTCAGCAATGGATGTCCCTCTACTCGTGAAAACTTGTTTCATAAAAAAATTCTAAAGAGAGGGCGTGAGAGGATTTTCGGGCATCAAGATTTTTTGAGTGTTCAAAACTCTAGAGTTGAGGCTTCGAGTTCGGATGGAGAGATTAAGTGCTATGAGCATCAGATCGCCACCAAACTTTCTATACCATCTCATCATCCTCTATATATTATCTTCTGACCTTTCGGAGCATCCAAAAGAACAAGAGAAAGATCGTCGATCAGATTGATAAAGATCAGCCATCGAAGGCTCCAGCGAGGAGCTAGCACTTCGGTGAAGTTGATCGAGACTAAGAGCTTCGATGGACTCACCATAGAGACCGAACATATGTATAGCTGTAGCATGACATGAGAGCTTCCTCTTATAGATTCAAATCATGGAGATCAGCTATCCGCATATAGATATCGTATCCTACACAAGAATCGATCAGCAAATACGATTTGCTGATCGAATGCATTTTATTTTTATAATTCATATTAGCATATCTAGATCCTGAGTAGAATTTTATTAATTAGATCAATACATACAGTAAATTAATTTTAGATTAATTTTTCTTCCACTCTAATAAAATTTAAAAAATATTTCAAAAATGTATGCTTTAACCCTACTTGGTTTTCTTCAATGGTATCAGAGCAAAGATTGCTTGACATGCTTATATATTAATTAAAAAAATTAAATACTAGCAAATATGATATGTTTATATATTAATTAAAATTATTTTAATTAATAAAAAATAATAAATTAAAATTAAACATGAATATGTTAGATTAGATCTAATGTGTGATTCATGCTTTAATTTTATTTTGGTTTATTTTTTGTTATAAAAATAGCAATAAGTTGCTATTTATGAAATGAGCTAATCCATTTCTGAAATGAATCAACTCATTTGATGAACAAAAAATTAAAAATCTTTTAAAATTTAAAAAATATTTTTAAAATATCGAATCCCAATCCATCAGTCCAAAACTTAATTAAAAGATTAAGTGTTATCTTATAGAATCTAGAATTATGAATTAAAGATTCTAAGACATTTGCATAAGCTATAGATTAAAGGATTAGATGAATTAGATCTATTAATTGGGATAGACCTAAGGTTAGTTGGAAAAAAGGATTAAATTAGAGAAATTAATTAAATCTAACCAAATGTTGAATTAGATTAGGTCCAGAATTCTCTAGATTCAACTTCAATATTTATAGTTGGACGAGTTCATGTCTTTAACAAAGACCAAGATAGACTTGATTCATGGCTACGCGATTGAGCCCATAATTACTAGGTTGATCAGATTGAACCTAATTAACCAATTAGTATCTAAGGTAAGTTTGGCAGTCAAGATTAGTAATTTTTAATTAGAAGCTAGTCATACTGATTCGATCTTTGATGAGTTAATGGCATATCCCTTTCACTAATCTCACTTACCTGATCAACATAGTCAATTAGGATTTGATTAGATCACTTGGTGATTCAAGCTCACTCATGTCACTAGAAATCAGTTTGATTGATTTCAATCAGTAAGATTGAATTAGGTATCCATGGATCTCAATTGATCCTAATCCTAACCTATTGACTTGGTGAAGTTAGTGGAAGGATTTAATTTGGTGAAATCAATGAAAGAAAATTGATCTGTATTCTTTCTTTCCTTAAATTACATGTAACCTAAATCTTATAAATTATTAGATCCTTAAAATGATAAGTTATGGGGATAACCGAGTCATAGCCTCCTATTAAGGTGAATAGTAATGAGTCCAATTTTCTAAGTGGACATTGAAGTTGCCTTACACCTGGTATTCATCTGAATATTAAAATTATTGTCCATCATATGATGATTAGATTGTACTCTCTTAACAGTGATCAGGTTAGCTAGAGCTTTCCTTGGGCCTAGTCATCATTGATTTGATGCATCAAACTCAATCATGTTAATGATTGGATCTAACCAGTTCTTTTTATTAGAGGCCTTAGCCTACTGAATTGACTTCTGGGGTAAAATCTAATTATTAAAAATTATTTAAAAAAATAATTAGTTATAAACCTACTTGTAGATACATATGAGTTAGCCAGAGCTTTCCTCGGATCTGTTTATAGTTTATGTGAATTCTAGTACCACTAAGTAGTTAATGTAATTTTCTAAATTGAAGGTAGAGGCTACCAATTCATAAAATAGTAAGAGGATCTTTAGACTAAAATTCAAATCTTTAGGATTAATTAATTCAAGTACTAATAAGATTTCATATTTTTCTTTCAAATAAATAGAATGGCTAGTGTTAGTCTACTCCATTCACTATTGGATAGTGACAAGCTTTTAGGACCTAATTACGAGGAGTCTAATGTTGATCCTAATCAGACAGATCCAAAGAGAAATAGATCTCTTGACCTGAATAGGAGAAATCAGCAAGTGATTGTTGGTCAAGACTGTTATATGATAACATCTTGTAATTTTTTTATTTATGATATATCTACCTCGGTATTAGATATCAAAAGTCCAATTCATATATGCAATTCATTGCATGAACTTTAAATTGATAGAAAGTTTGAGAATGATGATAGATTTCTTAATATTGGGGATGGAAGTAAAATTTTAGTCCTAGCATTGAAAATTCTTGAGCTTGTTTTCAAAAATAATAATATCATTTTAAGTGACTATCACTATTGTCCATCTTTTATGATGAACATAACATCTGTTGGACTTTTGGCTTAAGATGGTTATTGTTTGTTAATAAAAAAATTATTATGATATTATTATGAATAATGTTACAGTAATGAGAGGATAATTAAGAAATGATATTTATATTTTATCACAGTCTATTAGTATAATGTACATGTCAAATAAATATTTGAAACTAGATAATATCACCGATGGCTATCTTTGGCATGGTAGGCTCGATCATATAAACAAAAATAGAATTAAAAGGTTAGTCAAGGTGTGTATCCTTGATATCGATAATTATGAATCATTAGATACCCATGAGTCCTATCTTCTTAATAAGATGACCAAATTATCTTTTATTAAAAAAAATTAACAGGCCACTAAGCTTCTGGGTTTAGTACATACTGATGTATGTGGATCTATAAACACATATGCTAGAGATGGGTTCTACTACTTCATTATATTTACTAACAATCTATCTAGATATGGGTACATCTATCTTATAAAGAGTAAATTTAATTTATTTGAAATATTCAAATGATACCGAAATAAGGTAGAAAAATAACTTAGAAAAAGTATTAAAACTCTTCGATTAGACCGAGGAGGTGAATACCTTTTAAATAAATTTTTGACATATCTAGGAGAGAATGAGATTTTCTCACAATAGATCCCTTCTAGAATACCACAACATAATGATGTATCTAAGAGGAGGAATCGAACCTTGTTGGACATGGTTTGGTCCATGATGGAATTTGTGAGTCTACCAGTTTCATTTTGGAGGTATGCACTCGAGACTGCTTATTTTATTTTGAATAATATTCCGAGCAAGTCTTTTATAAAGACTCTATATGAGATATGGACTGGGCTTATATCTTAGGATTTGGGGATACCTGGCTTATATTAAATATTTGCAATCAGAAAAGCTTGGACCTAGGTCCAATAAGTACTTATTCAAAAGATACCCCAAGAAATTAGAGATTATTACTTCTACCTTACTGAAGAACAAAAGATGATCGTTAGCAATAGCACAGTCTTTTTAAAAAAGATGTTCCTTATGAAAGAAACTGCTACCTCTAATGTTAAACTTAGTGAAGTTCAATAGGTGAAAGAACCGACATATTCTAATAAACCTGTAGAACTGGATTTGATACAATTAAATCTAGAGCCCATTAAAGAGGCACCTTTAAGAAGATTCGATAGAGTACCATATCAATCGAATAGATACTATGATTTCTTGGTCTGGGATGGTGATCCTATTGAACTCGATGAGAACGATGAGGATCCAATCACCTATATGATGCCATGCAAAGGTCTGACTTCGATAAATGGCTGAGAGCCATGAAGTTCGAAATGAAGTTCATGAAGGTCAATAGTATATGGACACGTTGATCCATATGAAGGGATAAAATTCATTAGATGCAAGTAAATTTTTAAAAGAAAAAGAGATGCAGATAGAAAGATGGAGACCTATAAAGCTCATTTAGTTGCTAAGAGATATCATCAGCATTATGGTATTGACTATGACGAGATATTTTCTCCGGTGGCAATGCTTTAAGTCTATTCGAATTATGCTTACGATAGTAGCACATCTGGACTATGAGATCTAGCAAATAGATGTGTAGGTAGCTTTCCTAAATGGAGAGCTGGATGAAGAGATGTATATGATACAGCCTAAAAAATTCACATCCATAGATGAGTCCAGGGTGTGCAAGCTTTAGAGATTCATTTATAGATTGAAGAAAGCATCTTAGAGTTGGAACACGTATTTTGATAAGGTGATCAGAATGTATGGCTTCATTAAGAATGGATGTAGATCTATAGGGATAGATCTAAAAGATTGCTTAGATTATCATAATCTACATACATCGATACCGTACTGAAGTAGTTTAGCATGGCAAATTTTAAAAAGGACTATCTCTCAATAGGCCATGAAATTACTCTCTCGAAGAGAGATTGTCCGACAACTCCTCAAGAGAGAGAGCGTATGAGTAGAATACCATATGCTTCAGCAGTGGTATCTATTATGTACGCCATGATATATACAAGATTGGATGTGGCATACTCATTAGGGATAGTAAGTAGATACTAGTCTGATCCAGATAAGAATCATTGAAAGATTGTAAAGATAATTTTGAAGTATTTGAAAAATACTAAGGACCAATGGCTCATCTATAAAGATGCTAACTTGAAACTTGTGGAATACACTGATTTCAATTTTCAGTCAAATCACGATGATAATAAGAGTATGTCAGGTTATGTATTTATCCAGAATGGTGGAGCGGTCTACTAGAAGAGTTTCAACCAGCACACTATGGTCGATTTTGTATGCGAGATGGAGTATATCACAACATCCGATACTGCCAGAAAAGCTGTGGCTGTAGAAGTTCATGGATAAGCTAGGAGTGGCATCCTCCTTGGATGGTCCAATTTTGCTTTACTTTAACAACACAGAGCCATAGCTTAAGCGAAGAAGCTGAAGGCACATCAGCGTACAAAGCACATTTTATGTCGCTACCATCTTATTCAAGAGATCATAGAACGAGATGACGTCGACCTTCAAAAGATCGATGGAAAGGAGAACATGGCTGACCTCTTTACTAAAGCCCTCAGAATCAAAGAGTTTGACAATCATAAATGAAAGATGGGTATTCGATACTTTTCTGAATGGCTTTAGTCTAAGTAGGAGTTGTTGAAAATTGTATCCTAAAGTCAATCATCTAGGTTATAGATGGTTGAGCTAACTATAAAAATGTACTTAAATTTTTAATAAATAAAATTATTATTTTGATATTTCATCACTTTTATGTATCTTTCTATAATGAACTCTTTTGTGATAAAGTCATTAGAACTATTTAGACTCGACAAAGAAGAATTTATCATTTAGTCCTTAAATTTATTCACGATCAAATGATATATTGTTATCTAGAATGATAATATATCGAGTGTAGGTCGTTGTGTATATGTATTGGTTATCCTCTTAACCAAAAGGTATGATGTACTAGTATGGCATGCTGGTGAAGTATAAGGATACATTTTACTGAACATAATCCAACTGTGTAGCTCTCTACTGCCAAGAGTTGCTCGTGTAGAATATAGGTATAAGTGTCCCTTAGATCTGAGATCACCACGGTGACTTGCAAGCAACTCATTGCACTTAGGTGCCGGACTATCTGAATTTTTAATTCAGTGATGAAAGATTATTGGGTATAGTCAAGTACTATTTTGTCAGTGTATAAGTCAAGATGGAATTGAACTCTCCAATTATTGGAGCAGATGCATCACTGTATTTCAATTTAACCAAACCTCGGTTAGGATAGTCTATTCGATGGACACTAAATTTTAAAATATACTATAGATGATTTTTCAAAATTGATAGTTAAAGCCTAGGTCATCTTTTGAGCATTGAGGTCAAGTGGATGAATTATATGGTAACCTATTCCACAGGTTCGTTGATGTTGCATTGCGACTATTCGACCTATCCGGATGTCAGGTACCATTGCTAGATGATCACATCGAGTGATATAAAAAATTGGTTCTTATGCTATCGACTTAGGATTTGAACCTATGGGATCACATACAATAGGAGATCTAATGGCTGTTCAAGAATCCCAATGGTCTAGAACTTTATGATCAAGAGTTCCACTGGACTGGGACTATGTGACCAGGAGTCCCACTAGACTGAAACTCTGCTTTTATGGGTTCCACTGGATTGGGACTCTAAGTCCTACTTGTTTGGGACTCTCTAATCAAGAGTTCCATTGGTCTAAGACTCTATGATCACGAGTTTCATTCATTTACGATATTGGATTCAAGAGTTTAATTGGTTTGGGACTCTTCGATCAAGAGTTTCATGTAGATGGAACTCTCTTATGCAGACACCCATCCAATTGGAATTCTGTATTTATTGAAGGATTAATTAAAAATTAGATTGTTGATTAGCTCAATTTGATTGAGCAATGAGGATTCGATTGAATTCGATTCGAATGGATTTGACCCGATTAAATTATGTGATGACCTAATTGCTAAGGAAGATTCGAACCTGATTTGATCAAGACCTGGACCTCATTAATTTTTAATTTGATTAGAATTTTATTGAATTGGGTTAAGCCTAATTTGATTAGGTTTGATCTAGTCTAATTGAATTTGAAAAATTAGTTTGGTTGAAACTAATTTAGACCAAGTCAAATAAAGTATGAATTTTAAACTTGTTTTCTTCCTACACCACCTCACCATTTTCCATGCCCCTCTAGTTTCTACGTGATTTTTTCTCACGTAGAAGAGAGGTTTCAGCACCCCCTTCTTATAACTCTTTGACCTGGTCGAAGGGTTGGGCTAGTTTAAATTTAAGTTGAATTTTGAATTTAACTTAGATTGTTATTGGTTGAAACCTCCTAACCCACTCAACCTTATCTATTTGCCACACCTCCTTATGTTTTCTCATGCATTTTTTTTATGCATTCTCAGAGTGGGCGTGCAAAAGGAGTCCTTCTACACATCAAACACCCTGAAGTGGGCGCTGAAAGTGGATGAGGCTTCCACTTGAATTTTGAATTCAAGTGGAAACCTCTTAACCATCCTATCTCATCCACATGCATTTCACACTTATTGACGCCCATTTAAAATATGGATTTTTGTGGACATGCATGGGTTTACGTGAGGTATCTGAGCAATGTTTTTAGAACCAGACTGGATATCAGATCGAAATGAAAAAAGGGTCAAGGGTCAACTGGTTGACTAGGTCAATTGACTCGTGACATCAGCATGACATAATTATGATGTAATAAATATATTTTATCTTTTAAAAATATAAAAATAATAAAAAAAAAATCTAAAAAATAGGCTAATAATTTGACAAAATCATGCATGATGCATATCTAAAATTTTTATCCATTTTTAAAAAAATCTAAAAATTTAGAAATCAATATTTCTTCATAAACTTTAACAAATAAAAGTACCAACATTAGTTTGAACGATAGCAACAAATATTTTAGACAAGAAGTAACACAAAGTTTTACATAAGAAATAGCACAAATAAAAAAGCATTCAATGAGATTGTTTCACAACCAAACTTAAAATAATATTTCTAGTCATCTTTCAATCCATATCCAACTATATATGATCATTGTCTTCACTACGATCATCATTATCTCTCCCACCAGGGGATACTACATCAACACCTTCATCCATCAATATCATATCATCATCATCTTCCTTGTCTATAACAAAAAAAATAAAAAAGCCTCATCATAAGATGTTCCAAATAAAAGCTTAAAGATATAACCAAACAAGTTATAAAAAAATAAATATTTCTACACATATCTTTAAGAGCATTAGAACTTGATTCTTTATTAGTTTTTGGTAGCTCTTCTTCTAGAATACTTTCTAACTTATCATAGTCAAGCTCTCTTTCGGATTCTTCTTCCATAACCCAAAATTTTGTTTTATCAATTGATTCATAAAAATACAAGTTATAATGAACATATACTAGGTCATTGAGCCTTTGGTGCTCCAATCTATTTCTCTTTATAGTGTGAATACGTTCAAATACACTCCAATTACGTTCACATCCCGAAGAAAAAGTTGTTTGACTAAGAAGTCTAATTGCAAGTTTTTGCAAATTAGGAGCATCACTACCAAACATCCTCCACCATGTATCTCCACAAATTTCACACATTGCATTAGAAATTGTTCATCTTGTCATAACTTGTTCATCTCACGCCATTTTTTCTTTTTATCCATCCATCTGAAAAAGGTTTTAAGAGTGGAAATTCGGCAAGGGAGTGTCCCTCTACCCATGAGAACTTGTTTCATGAGAAAATTCCAAAGAAAGAGGGTGTGAGAGGATTTCTAGGCGTCAAGATTTTTTGAGTGTTCAAAACCCAAGAGTTGAGACTCAAGGTTCGGATGGAGAGATCGAGTACTGTGAACATCAGATCATCACCAAACTTTCTACGCCATCTCATCATCCTCTATATATTATCGTTTGGCCTTCTAGAGTGTCTAAAAGATCAGGAGAGATCATCGATCAGATCGATGAAGATCAGCCATCGAAGATCCCGAACTACTACAAAAATGGTCTATGGCAGCATTTAATATGGCAGCGATTTTTGAAACCACTACCATAGCTCCTACAGCAGCGGTTTTTATTAACCGCTACTATAGATCGGACCTATAGTAGTAATTTTTATAACTACTACTATAGGTCCGACATATAGCAATGGTTACAGAAAATCGCTGCCATAGGTCAGACCTATAGCAGCGGTTACAAAAAATAGCTGTCATAGATCGATCTATAGTAGTGGTTCATTATAACCACTATCATAAGTCGGACCAAAAAATAGCGGTTACTAGAAATCGCTACTATAATCTAATTTATGGCAGCGGTTATAACAGCAGTTAATAATAACCACCGCCATATATTTTTTTTAAATATTATATAATTTTAAAATTTAATATCCATCTTCATCATTCATTATTTGAATAATTATTATTAGAGTATCATCTCAAAAGATTGCCTCGATCCGATGGCCCTAGCTTCGTTGATCAGAAAAATTTGATTTCGACGATCACGAACGATGATGCGATGATCTGATAGATGAAGACCTCTGATGAATCCAAAAATCTATAACAATGATCTCGATGCTATTTATAGTATACTATCAAAGTTTTACTTCAATCAGATATCGTTATCTTGATCAATTTAGTATAGATTAGTTTCGACCGTTAAATCATAAACGTTGATCAAAGGATCAAATGGTGTTCGATTATGAGATAATTTTTTTTTAAAATGATCTTGGCTACTACTTTAATCATTTTTTATGGTGATGATTATAAAATTTAACTCATAAGATAAAGGGCGATCTAAAACTATACGTCTTCTGACAACCATTCTGAAACTTCACTAGTTGTTATACTCGTTCTTTTACAATATCTACTTAACATGAATAGTTTATATGAAAATGATTTAAATTTTACTATCATCATTATATAAAATATTTAAAATTATAATAAAGATTATTTAATTAAAATATTATCTCATAATCGAATGTCATTTAATCCTTTGATCATTTGTTTCTAATTTAATGATCGAAATCATTCCATACTAAATTGACCATGATAACGATATTCAATTGAAGTAAAACTTTGTTAGTATGCTACAAAAATCATCAAGATCATCATTACAAGTTTTTGAATTCATCAGAGATCTTCATCTATCAGATCATCGCATCATCATTCGCAATTATCGAAATCAAATTTTTCTGATCGATGAAGCTAGAGCCATCGGATCGAGGTAATCTTTTACGACGATACTCTAATGATAATTATTTAGATAATGAATGATGAAGATGAGCATTAAATTTTAAAATTATATAATATTTAAAGAACAAAAAAATTTATCTATGGCAGTGGTTATCAAAAATCGCTGCTATAGATCTATAGCAACGATAATAGAACCGCTGCCATAGATCTATGACAGCAATTTTGGATAACTACTGTCATAGATTTATGGCAGCAGTTCGATAACCGCTGTCATAGGTTAGATTAAAAATTTTTAAATTTTTTTTTCTTTCGTACGCGCTCGATCTCTCTCTCTCTCTTTCCCTCCTCCTCATCGTCGGTGAGGCTCCTCCCCCCCTCTGATTGGCATCGCTCCTCCATCCCCCTCGACTGGTGCCGCCCCTCCTTCCCCCTCTCCCTCTGGCCCTCCATCTCTGATCGCCCCCACCCGACCCCCCCCCCCCCCTCATCCGACCCTCTCTCTACCCCAGCAAAACCCTCCTCCGATGAACCCCCATCCGACCCTCCCTCGGTCCCCCATGAAATCCTCCCTCCAGCATACCCCCCTTCACCCTCGCTCCGCCCCCTGCAAAACCCCATCCCGCCACCCCCATCCAACCCTCCCTCGGTCCCCAGCGAATCCTCCCTCTGACGAACCCCCATCCGATCCTCCCTCGGCCTCCTATAAAATCTCCCTCTGACGAACCCCCATCCACCCTCGACCCTATGCCAGCACCCCGTGAAACCCCTCCCCTACACTCTATCCTCCTCCGACCTCGGTGCAAAATCAAACCTCCTTCGACGAGCCCCCCTCCACCCTCCTTCGGCTCCGTGAAACCCCACCCCCCCACCACCATTCTAACCCTCCTCCGACCGAGTGCGAAGCCTCCTTCGACCTCTTTTGTCACTGTGCCCCCTCGCCCTGGCCCCCCATCCCCAATCGCCCCTGCTCCTCTCTTTCTCTCTTTCCTCTTTTTTTCTATTCTCTATCTCACTATCTTGCTTTTGTTTCATAGGTTACTTCTAGTGTCGTTGTCCTCCTCTAGTATCATCACCAGCAACCCTCAAAGCTTTCAGTGCGACCCGCTCTCTATAGTCATAGGTATATATATATATTTTTAATTTTATAGTATTATTTATTAATCATGTATATTTATAATAATATATAAAATATTTATAATAAATATTATAAATATTATAATTATCTGTATGCCATAGTTTTTGGGCCGTGTCATGGTGGTAGCCTTGAGCCGTGCCATGTCGATGGTTGTGGACTAGATCTATCAATGGGTTAGGTTTGGATCAGAATCTGAATATTCAAATCTGGTTCTAATTTTAATTACTGATATCGAATCTGAATTCGAATATCCGATGGGTCTGTACTTGAGAGAGGAAGGGAGGGATCTGGCCTTGCCGTCATCATTGGGAGGGAGGGGGTCCAGCCTCATCGACAAGGAAGATCGAGAGAGGGAGAGTAGGGGAGATCGAGAGAGAGAGAGAGGGAGGGAGGGAGGGGGTCCAGCCTCGCCAGCATCACTAGGATGGATGGGGTCTGGTCTTACCGATGAGGAAGATCGAGAGAGTAAGAGAGGGAGGGATGGGGTCCGATCTTGTCGGCGAGGGAGATTGAGAGAGGGAGAGAGGAAGATCGAAAGATGAAAAAGCTGGAAGGGAGGGATTCGGCCTCGCCGCCATCATCTACGAGAGAGATCGAGAGAGGGAGAGAGGGAGTGATCGAGGGGATGGCACACAGCTGAGTCGGCTCGGATACACAGTCAAGCCAGCTCGGGCCATAATCAAGCCGACTAGGGAAGGACCCTTGTCGGATGTCTCAGGCATGGAGCTGGCTTGACTTTCGAGCGAATAGAATTTGATATGTCACGATGTTATATTGATTAATGTTCATTAACATTCATTAACATTGCAAGTCACGATGGCACCGAAATATCATCTAGCTTTCACCCCTATCTCTCGGTGGGTTATGCGTAGTTCAGCATCTGAGGAGCAGTCGGAGCATATTCCGTCCACCTCGGCATCGACTGCTCAGGGACCTCCATCGTCGGCATCTACTCCACCGACAGCTAAGTCTCTACCGTCACCCATATCTGAGACACATGCTACTACGCAGGCATCTGAGTGTATATTTTTATTATATTAGCATAATTTTATTTTTTATATAGTATTTGTACACTTATATATTTACATAATATATTTGTATTACAAGTGCATCATCTAGTCGAACATTTTACAGTCCCACACGTATGGCACACGTGTGGAATCGCCAGCATCAGCTGATGGTCTATTATGATGCAAAGAAAAGATCGATAGGGGAGACCGCGTGGGAGATGCATTCTTTTTTTGAAGTGCTTGTGAGACGATCGGACATCATTCCCGTAGAGCCCAGAGACTGGCATTTGATGGATGCTACTGTCAGAGATCGGGTATGGGAGGAGATATGGATAAGTATGCACATCTTAGTTATATTTATGCATTTTATATATTTACACTATATATATTTGATTAGAATAATTTTATAACTGATTTTTGATATATTTGTATAGAGGAGGTATGATTTTTTCGATCACGAGAGGGCTCGAGATGTCCGACTGAAGAAGATCGAAGAGTTTTACTAGATGACAAGATTAAGCTCCATAGAGGATGGCTCGAGCACCGACGAGACACTCCGAAGGAGCTTGTTCCCTGGATACAAGACTGTCCTTCGAGTCAGTGGAAGAGGATGGTTAGACACTGGAGGAGCCAGGAGTTTGAGGTAAAATTCCTAACTTTTAAATTTTTCAATACGCTTAAAATTTTATTTTAGTATTTTTTAAATATTTATTATTTATTTAAATACTTGTTAGACTATCTTCCATCAGAACTGGAAGAATCGTGCAGTCCAGGAGTATACACATACTCTAGGCCACGAGTCTATAGCCAATCGTATGCATAGAGAGGTAATTATTTCTAAATCTTATTAGATAAATTAAATTCATATTTTTTATCATCTTTTTAATAAATTTATTTTTTATTATAACTGATGAGAGATGGAATGATGCCCAGCCATAGCGAGATCTTTCGATCCAACCACACGGACAAGACGGGCAGGTCGATGAACTTCACGATCAGGATATTTTTGTAAGTATTAAATATATTAGTATATATAATTAGTATTATAGTATTTTTTATAAAATTTATTTTAATTTATAATTATAGGATCAGTTAGATGCGCTCGCAAGCGAGAGTTCGGATACCTCTGGGCCCCATGACCATCTGTCTCAGGTCTTGGGGCCTAAGCACTCTGCGAGGATCCAATGCAGGCCTGGACATACGTCAATGAGCTACTGGTCCGAGACAAGCATCTTCTCACAGACTTCTAGTGTCGTCAGTTGGAAGGAGCTTAAGGAGGCGTTGGTACGGACAGATCATGCTGCGATGCGGGCAAATCGGACTGAGGAGCGCACATCTCATCTGGAGGACATCGTGAAAGATATGATGTCGACGCTCAGTATGCATTTTGAAATCACGAACTTCGAGGATATGTTGGCCCACATTCCAGCTCCGGCTTCGACTCTAGCTCTCGATGATGACGACGATGTAGATTTAGGAGACTTTTGATGTATTTTATTTTTTAAAAAATATTATAATAAATTTTATTCGATAATAAAATTTTAAAATTTTAGAATAATTTTTATTTTTATTATATTTTTTTATGTTATATATTTATATTTATTAGGTAAAATATATAAAAAAGTAAAAATTTTATTTTTTTTAATTATTCAAGATCTACGATAGTGATTTTATAACCACTGTCATATTCGTGCCAATCGCTGCTATAGGTTTTTGGTGCAAACGGTGCCAACCGTTGCATTAGACCTATGGCAGCGGTTAAGAAACCGCTGCTATAGGTCGATCTATTGCAGTGATTTATAAACCGCTGCAATAGGCTATCTATGGCAGCGGTTCAAATAACCGCTACAACAACCGCTGCCATAGAGTTACGGCAACAACTGCCGTAGCAGCGGTTAGAAAATTATTGCCATAAGCTATGGCAGCAATTTTCTGACCGCTGCTACGACAGCGATTCCGAACCACTGTCATAGTCCTTTTTTGTAGTAATGGAGCTAGCACTCTGATGCAATTGATCAGAACTAGGAGCTCCGTGTGGACTCACCATAGAGGTCGAACGTGTGTGAAACTGCAACATAATGTGAGAGCTTCCTTCTACAGATTCGGATTATGGAGATCAGCCACACGCGCCCAGGTATCATGTCCTACATACGAATCGATGAGCAAATACAATTTGCTGATCGAATGCATCTTATTTTTATAATTCATATTAGCATGTCTAGATTCTGAGTAGAATTTTATTGATTAGATCAATAGATGCAGTAAATTAATTTTAGATTAATTTTATTTTTATTATAATAAAATTTAAAAAATATTTAAAAATACATGCTTTAATCCTGCTTGATTTTCTTCACTATTAGCCTAATATTCTCTCTCTTTTTATTTTTCTCTCTCCTCTTTCTCTTTCTAAAAAAATTTGCAATGAAATTGAAACGGTAACATCTTCATTGTTAATTTTGAAATAAAAAAAAATAGTTTTGCAATTGAATTGCAACAAAATTTTAGTTCGTTGCTAATTTTAAAAAATAAAAAATTCTAACTTTCTATTAGTCTTATATGTTTCCTCTCTCTTTCTTTTCTCTCTTCTCTTTCTCTCTCAACCGAGCCATGGTATAGAAGACGTGGAGCGTAGCCATAAGTGATGATCATTTCCTGTGAAAAGATTTCTTCATGGGAGTTCAAATGATCCCCAGAGAGTGGACTGAAGCACAATTAAGGCAGTTGTATCCAACCGATATAAGTGGTAGCAAACAGTATATACTTAATGTTTTGACCTTTGATCTTTGACCATCCAGAGGATAGACCATGATGTCATCGGCTGGCCATCTCAAGCCCAAGTCCATCTATATCACATATCTAGACCAGTTGGCCATACTTGGCTTACACATTATTTTTTTTTTTTTGTATAAAGCTTACACGTTAATTATTTTTTTTTATGTATGATCATAGCAAGACAAGTTCCCCGAGTTGAATCGAGCTCCAAGCTCTATAATATTCATAGAATTACATGGTCATGATTTTCAATTATTTCACCGACAATAAGAGTAATGCTAAGTCCATTGTATTGTTATTTTATTGGACAAATCTAGGACATGATTGATGTCTCATAACTTTTGTCATCAGCATTTATTCACTTCTTTCATCAACAAAAATAGTCCGGTAGTTCATTTCATAAGATCAATTTCTTGTAAAACTCCTCCCGGCGCCGTGCGACGTTGCTCCACACGACCCCCCTCCTCTCCCCACGGCCCCGGCACCCGCACCCGCACCCATGCCCCTCGCAGCTCCGCGTGACCCTCCTCCCCTCCTTGGCGACACACTTGCTCTTCTCGTGTTGCCAAGACCACACCGCCACCGTCTGGTCCTAGCCCTAAATCTCCTCTCCCTCCCCTCCCACCTCCCTCCTATCTCACCACGCATCCCATCCCTCCATGGCGATCGACGACCCGGTCCAGCTTCGTTGGCCGGTCGCTGGTCTCTGCCCTACTCAAATCCGGCCGCTGGACCCCTCCCCCTTCCCATTTCCTCCTCTGACTCGCTCCTCTATGACTCGATCGGGTCTGGCCGGGCCTCTGACTTCCAGGTCGACCTCCGCGACAGCTCCCAGCTCCGTCCTGCCATTGCTGGCTCCGTCGCCGTCTTCTAAGTCACCCATCCTGCGATTCTGTGACCGTCTTCGCCGCCGTCAGACTTCTACCGTCTCTACATGGAGATCGTCCAGGGCGCCATGAACCTTATCGCCGCCTGCCGAGCGTGCAGCGTCCTGCGGCTCGTGTACATTGGCTCCGCGGATGTGGTCTTCGACGAGGTGCACTGGATCGACAGCGGCGATGAGTCGTCGCGCTACCCCGATAGGTTTGTGCCTTTTGGTCATTCTCTTGATTTCTTTCTTAAAGATTTACGAAATTGGTGGGTTCTGCGGTTGCTTAATTTGATGCAGTTCAAAGACGTTTTGAATGAATTTACGGCGCGAGTGGAGAACCTCTAACTTTTGTAGAGGTAAAAGTATCTCGACTTCTGAAAGGTGCTGTCCAATATCATTTATGATTTTTTTTAAAAATTTTTCTTTAATACATATTTAAATTATTTTACTTATTATCTGATTTTGATGTAGTTTTTATATTTGTATTTAATGCTATAGGTGGTCACTAGGGGTGGTCAGGATGCATCACATGTCACAATAATTGATCCTCCTGGAAAGTTTGAGGCTAAATTATTTTATAAGATGATCTTTCTTCATTTTATGTCTATAATATAAAATTTAAAAATTTAAATTAAAAATTATATTTTTATGCTTCAATTTCGTACTTGCTAAACAGGTTCTTCAAGAAGAGATTGGGGGTGTGAAAGGGCATTTTGGACTAGTATTCAATCATGGAGAAGGTCCTGTCTCTGCCATTCTTTAGTTTATGTCTTTGTAGCTATAACTTTTGTAGTTACTAACTAAAAGAAAACAAGTTTCCTGTGCTTATCATACAACTGTTTGTATATGCATGTCTTTTCATATTTGTATGTTTTTAAATTTGTTTTGGCATGCTTAATTGCATTATGTACGTATCCTATTGCTTTTGTACTGCTTTTGATGGTTTTTACTTTTGTACTTAGTTTTTTTTTTTTTTTTTATCATTCTAAATGTTATTTGTGTGTGCATGCCTGCATATTTTGATTTGTGCGTACACTTGCGCAAGTTTGATGTTTTAGTCTAAGGGATACAAAAACTGTTCCATTTTTTTTCTAAAATATTATTTTTGTTATCTTTTACTGATTTTCATCTGGTGCCCTGAAGATGAGGCGGCACATTTAGATACTTATGCAATTCCTTTATTTGTTATTGATAAGTTAACGTGTTAATTTTTTCCTATTATTTCCAGTTTCCTGGTATGGCAATTTTGTGAATGGTATGAGTAAGCCAATTATATTTGGCACCATATGTATTTGCAAATTACACCATTGTAGCTAAGAGGATTTTGGAGCTACTGCTGAAATTTATTTTTTATTTAAAGTTTTACTTCTCTCTCCTTTTTTGTTATAATGAACTTTGTAATATTACAGCCATTACCAAGCTCTAGATGTACAAATTTTTTGAGAATTACTTGCTAGTTTTGGAAAAAGATTCTTGAACTCCTAGTTCTATGAAAAGATCAAACAGCAGGTATATAACTTGTGAATAATGTAGATTAGGGTCGATTAAATGAGGAAGGAGATATCATTATTTCATTTGAGAGTTGCCAGTAAATTTTTACAGTATTTGGAAACTTGAAAGGGTTATGTTGCAAGAGATCTGTGTTGGAAAATTATAATATAAAAGTCATTAAGTAGTGAAGCTGTGGAGTTGAATGGATATAATATGGAAAACATATGTTGTCAATTTTGTTCCAGTTTGGCTGCTTTAGGTGTTTTTTTCTTGTTGCTTATCCCATTGTTTGATTATTTGTTTAATGTCTTGCCAAATTTTGCCCTTCTTTTCTATAGGTCATAATGAGCTCTTTTCACCTATTTAATTTATTGGGATGCTTTGGATTTTATTTACATGTTTTTATTAAAATAGTTAAGCATGTTATGTGTACTTGTATTATAGAATTCATATGACCAGATTATGCATAGAAAGTATGGTGAAGATCTAATAACCCAACCTCATTTTGATGTTGATTCTTACGTAGAGGTGGCTGGACCATGCAAAAAGGATAGAGTATTTGGATTGAATCAGCATTCATTTATTTCTAGCAGCCTATCATTTGTAGATGCATCTAGTACAACAACCTCGAATCGAACAAGACAGCATAACCATCCATTAGCTCAGAAAATGCATCTGTGCAAAAATGATATGCAGAAGATGTGCAATAGTTTGGAGATGATACGGTAATTTTTTTAGGCTATGACCACTCCACATCCATCATGAAAGCCATCATCCTCTGCATCTAAACATCTTGGGTCTTCAAAAAAATTTCCTACCATAGTTCCTCCATTGATTCTTCAATCTGTACCATGAAATTGGCCAAGTACTTGATGGACTGCTTCTTTTGGTTGGATACATCTGCTAATGAATACACAGCATACTCCTATAGCACCATCTTCAACTCTACAAGAGGTAAGAAAGAATATCACTTTTACTTTTTCTTTATGTGTGCTTTTCTTTATCATTTCTTTATTTCTTAATATATTATATTAGGCATCTACTTTGGAGCATCATGCATTGGAGGGTGATCGAGATGGATAAAACACCGGTGATGGTGATATGCACCTAGGAACTCCATAGGCCTCATTTCTTAGTATCTTTTGTTTTATGTATGAGAATCTTGTTGGATAAATGTACTTTATCTTGATATGATGTATATTTTATATATGTTTTAATATATTATGTATACTTTTTAATATAAGTAGTTTATTGATTTCTTGATGTTATTGAATAAAGAACTAGTGGTGTTGTCGGATGGCTTAAAATGATTATGGTTGTTGTTAGATTAGCAGGTATATATAAATATTAGGTTTCATAATATATAATCAAAAAAATTATAAAAAATAGTAATTTAGTAACAAAAATAAATTTTAAAATTCATAAATTAGCAATGGATTTACAATATATTAGCAACGAACATTTAAAATTTATGGAATGGCTTAGAAATGGAATTGCAATAAAATATTAAAACTTTAATAATATAATAAATCTAAAAAATTTTAGCAACGAAATAGAAATAGAGTTGCAACAGAATACTAAAACTTTAGCAACTAAATAGAAATGGATTTGCAATAAAATACTAAAATAATAGCAATGATTTTACAACGAAATAGCAATGGACCAGTAATAAAAATTTATAAGTTTAACAATGGATTAGCAACTAATTTGCAATGGAAGAGCTATAGAATTATTTGGTTTGTAAACTCATTATTCAAAAATGAGCAATAGAATAATTTTATTGCTATTCTATTTCTAAAAAAATTTAGCAATGGAATAGCAACAGATATGAGTTTCGTTGCTAATTAGCTACGAGAAATTTAACAACGCATGTAAATGCATTGTTAATCCATTGCTAAACAGTTTAGCAACAGATTAGCAATGAATTTTGTCCGTTGTTAAGTAGCCGTTTTCTAGTAGTGTGCTAATTGCCTCACAAAAAGCTTAAATATGACTAAAATTCTAGAGTCATTGAGGAAGATGGGGCTTAGCCTATAAGGACCTTCCAATAGTAAGAACCCAATTTCTATGATAGGAGATCCCTTGAAGGAGATTTAATATGGTAATAACAAGCTGATTAGTTGGTCAGGGAGCATATATGAATTATTAGATATAGAAGTCATAGACTCCAGCCCATCCATATGATGATTGATGCTCCTATATATATAGTGGTTGGGAAAGAGTTTATCTCTAAATAAAGCTCAAGAGGTATTCCTCGAGATGTGACACTATATGCATCTCTAGAAGGGCTCATCTATGTGAAAGTATCCATACTTGACCATGGCTAGAAACATATGCAATCTCTAGAAACTCTCATAAAATAATCAAAATACCTGCATACAGCCATTAATGTGCAAACCTGCGACATTAGCTTCTATATTGTGTATATAATAATAAAAATTTGAGTCAAAAGAACATAGTTCAATACCTGGTTCACTCCACTTTCTTCAGGTTGATACCATTAAGACTAAGTTGGTTAAATCATGAAAAATACTTTACCTATTGCATAGTATATATACCCAGTAGAAAAGTATTAAATTTTAAGTTTTAATTATTCCAAAAATTTTGAGTTTTGAGGAAAATTGTTGGTGCTTTTAGAGGAAAATTGAAAACTCAAAATTTTTTCCAAACTTTTCCAACCAAACCTTTAACCTTTCAAGGTGTTTAGTCCCACATTGGAAAAAGACAAAGTTAGGAATGGTTTATTTTGAAGGCCCTTCCCTTGAGCCTTGAACATTTATGCATGGCCAGGCTCGGCTCGACTCGACTTACATGCATGCGATCGCACCGCTCTCGCATCTATGGTGTGGTAGGACCTACATTTTATTTCTTCTTTATTATTTTTTTATTATCATTTTTTTCTTATTTAAATTTGATTAATACATTTTTTTCATTGGTTTACTAGTTGTTGTTTATTTAACCCATTGATTTTACACCTGTTAGACCAATTAATAATTTTTTACCCATTAGACCTCTCAACTATGGAATTAAGTTTTTTTTTTTAATGTTGGACTAGCCGAAATGGCTAGTCCTTGGGCATATAAATTGGGCCCTTGGTGGAGGGGTTAGGGCATGCATGAAAATAGCTTGCTCTCTCCTCTCCGAGTCTAAAATCGCCTCTAAATCTTTCTTCTTCCTCCAAAATTTTTTCTCATCTGATTTTTATTCTTCTATTTATTGGGTTGAAGCCCTTGTCATCCTTTCTATGGTCGTGCCTACAAGAAAGATCTTCGATTGTATCTTAGGATAGATTTCTTGAATTTAATGCCGCATGAGGGTCAGAAATCATCTTAGGAGAGTGCACCGCACACCTTCGATTTATAAATTTTAGTTTAATTTGATATTAATATTCTAATTATTTTTGACCGGTAGTATCGATTAAATTATAATCGGGCCTCATCAA